>CM069442.1:37432433-37859075 GCA_035610835.1 Ophiura sarsii
GGAACAATTTTAAGATCAAGGCCAATAAAGTGTCTGAAATATCAAGAAATAATTGAAAACAATTATAGTTCGTGGGTTCTGATATATATCTTAAGTTAACAAGGCATCATTTTAAAGCTTAGAATATGTTCTTTGATGCCTTTCTAAATCACAGAATGGCATCGTGCCTGCTGAATGTCCTTTTAAGATGTTATTGGTCACATATATTTATTACTTACTATTTATACTCACCTCTATAGTTTGAAACGTTCCGCAATAATGTCCTTAAGATGAATTGCTGCCTGCCTGAATTATATTATAATATACGTACATTAATGGAAAACAAATTATCTCATGAATATTCATCCTACCAGGTGGCTGCAACATTGAAACTATCTTGGAGTTTCCTGGCACCATCTCATTCCCGGGCGATTCCGGCATGTTGTATCCGAACGAGGCCGATTGTCAGTGGATCATTCAGGGTCGCGGCGAATACAACGTCAAGTTGTCCTTTAGTGCTTTCAACACGGAGTACGGATTTGACAAACTCATCGTTGGCGGAGTGGCTCCTCCAGATAATCTAGGGTCTGAATATTTGGTAAGGAACTGATATATTAAGGGGGGGGGGGGGGGGGGGCTAGAGTGCAAATAACTGTTATTTGAGACTCAGGTTTTTGCCACATTTTACTATACACTTTAAAAAAATAAAAGAACAATGGACGCACGTCACATGAGGTTGAGCTCGCGTAAAGCTCAACCTCATTTGAAAAACGGTGCAACGATCATCCGTGCTGCGCACTACATAATCTTGACCTCACGGCTTCGATTGGTTGGTGCTCAAACATGAGAACTAAAAAACTTGTGAATAAACATGAGCTTTTCACGCACCATCACGCCCCACTGCGTCAGTGGTTACGGCGCAGCGGGACGATCGTTAAAAGGCTCAGTTTAAATTTGACCAATCGGGTATATTGTGAGTTTTCAAGCATGCGTGCGCAGCTTGATCGAAGTGCGCCCACGTATGTCGAACTGTGGCCAGGAGATTATGTGCCGTAGATGCATTGAATATCAAGTAAGCCTTGTTATTGAGGTCATTATTTCTAGTAACATATATTCTAAGATTGTGTAGATAAATGTATAATCAATCTAGATTTCTCATTAAAGCAAGGGTCTTGAACTTTCCAATTTCTAAAGGGTCCCCTTAAATGTTGTTTATCTCAAGATTGCAGATTCAAAGATTTATGTACTGTAAAATTTGTTATAAATAAAATTAAGATGCTGGCGCTCATCCATATCAGCAGTTATATTGTAATATCACCCTTTTTAACAGCTTCCCAATCTCGCTTGGGTCAACGAAGCAATGAGACTAAGTATCTTGCCCAAGAATACAAACACATTGGCCACGGTGGGGCTAGAACTCACAACCTCATGATTATGAATCCTGCTTTCTTCCACTGGACCACACATGCTCTTATGTAACCAAACAAATGAACACAAAGTGATCGCTTTACTCTAATACACACTTAATATGGTCGTTTTGATACAGGAGTTTTCTGGCAATGCTATCCCTGATGACGTAATCAGTGATGAGAGTGGCTTGTCACTGAGATTCCGCACAGATGGTTCCGTCACAGCTGGTGGATTTGAATTGACTTATGAAGAAATCTGTAAGTACATAGTTGATTTTTAGGTCGTCCGTAGGAAGAGACCTTATGGCAGCATCCTTCGTCTGTCTGTGTAGTCTGTCTGTGTAGTCTGTTGTGTCTGTCAACAATTTGGTATACACTTTTTGTTTTGTCCTTTTCTTTTCCATACAATGGCCAATTGCAACCAAACTTCGGTCATAGATGCAACATGGAAACCTTCATATGTTAATGAGATCAAAGGTCATCTGAGGTCAAGATATAAAATTGGCTGCATATTTAAAATGGATTACATTTAAACAGATGAAGTACAATTGCAACCAACTACCCATATAAACGGACGACCTATTTGGGACCGCTGTCCCTATTTTTATTTACTCTTATGCTCTTTCAACTTCTAATAAAATATTGAAAATTATCCCGAGGGGGGGGGGGGTTACTCGGATTTGGTTTGGTCGGAGGTGTCCGGCTGTAGATTTAAAACCCCTACCCATTTCCAAAGGTAATTTTGAGAAAAATGGTACCCATTTCTAAGGGTTTTACTTCATTATAGACCCAATTTTCGCAAATTATCGGCAAAATATACCTAATTTTTGCAAATTTGTGCAAAAATATACCATATTTTTTCGCGAAAATAGACCCATTTGTAAATATGACCACATTATTAGGGATTTTCCAGCACAAAATCATACCCCATGTTTAGGGCTTTTTGGCAAAAAAGCGACCCATTAAAATTAAAGCGGCACATCCCCATATACCGTATTAGGTGAGTACCCCCCCCCCCCCCCCCCCCCCCCCCCCGGAAATTATCGCTTTCTCTCATCCTATGAAGTATATCAGTTTCCCGGCAAAACAACATCAGCAAATCAGTTGCTTAAATGAACAGCAAAACTCGTCAGTACAAAAATAATTCTTGCAGCAATTAATTGCACTTATTATATCATACACATAGCAACAAAAGTCCCTGACCAGGCACACAAAAATCAATGATTTCCTATACCTAGTGCAACTTTGCTGTTGTTATGCGCGGTCATTGAAACCGCCATAACTTAAAAAGTATTCATTCGATTTTGTTGAATGAGGTATCAAACTGCGGAGAAGAAATTTGCTCATTTAATGTATATCTCAGATTTTTGTTACCGATTATCTATTTTGAATTAGCCAACCTCAAAGCACCTGGTCAGGGACTTTTGTTGCTAGGTGTATCTTGTACTCAGACGCATCTTACCATTTGCACATCCCCACCACCACTTTATAAACAACACAAATATAATTGATTTGATAAAACTTACCATCAGCTGTAAACTGAATTATAGGGCCACTGAGCGCTGGCTAGGTTCAAGAAGGGGTGATGGAAGTGAGGGGAAGGAGAGTGAATCATATTTCTACAGTTCCAAATTGGTGAGAAATATGCGGTTTCTATCTCTCCACGCGCAAAAGTAATCCAAGCATACACGCGTTGTTTTTGCAAAAACAAGCTTCACGCATAGGGTTCACAATGTGCCATGTTGCGCCATGGCTGCGCAATGCGAGTGTTTTGCACACCCACGCTCTTCTGAATTCAGTCACTTCTGTAAACAGGTTCACCAATTTGGAACTGAATTAACTTAACTATTGAGCTGTTCACAAGCAATTCAACATAGTTGAACAGTGAGTCATATTTTGCATTGTACATTTTAAGCCAAGAGCCTGCTAACAATCTTGATGGAGGAGTATTTTCCCCAATATATATATGTATATCTTACCAATTGATTTTTTGTTTTAGAGCACTATTTCAATTTCACTTTATGGTTATTTGATGATATTTTGTTTGTTTTTTGAGCATTGTCCTTTGTCTTGTCAATTTGTTGGTGTCATATTTTGGTTTTAAAATTTGGCTGTATTGGTTTTGTGTTTTAGGGCTTCAGGGGATGGCACTTTACAGGCCTTTTTGGCCTTCTAGCCGTCTCCTCCATAACCGTTTCGTTTTTCTGTTGTTGTAAATTATCTGATTGTTTCTTACTGATTTTTGATGTAATTTGATGTTATTTGTGATTTTAATGTTATGGTAATAAATGATGAATGAATGAATGATGAATGAATACCATTACACTTTTTATATACTGTAGTCTTCTGCCCAGAAACATATGAACAAGTCGGCGAAGCCTGCTACAAGTTTGTGTCGGAGCCTACCACATGGGATGATGCTCGCTATGACTGCCTGGATGATGATCCTGACGGTGAATTGTTGGTCATTAACGATGCCGCTGAGAATGATTACATCAAGAGTAAGATCGCTGCTGCTGAGGAATGGTGGATCGGTGAGTAACAAAATACTGATAGTTTCAGTAGTAGGGCTTATTGAGCCCTCTCCCTGGCAATTGGAATATGATAAGAGCTTTAAGGGGTGTTATGACCAAGGCACTAAACCTCTAGTCACAAGTTAGATCATGGCTAACGTCCGACATAAGGTGTATCGCATCGCAAAATGCTCCACAAGACAGCATGTTTGCGACGCAACTGTAAAGAGCCGTCGCATATTTTGCGATGCCATATTTCGACCAGGAAGTACGAATGATATCCAATGTTTCAATTAATTTCTGCCGTTGTAACTCAATTTTACGCCACAAGAAGTTTGTTTACATTCATGCTGGTCACCTGGTCAAGAGTAATCGCGATCTTTTGGTGGTCCTAAAACCGACGCGCATAATACCGCATGGTAAAACATACCGGGAACCATTCATGGTCAATTGTCCCGCAATTGGTATTGGAGTAGCAATTGGGGTACTACCTAATTGTGATTTATAGACTCTCGCACACGTGTTAAGAAGCAAGAAGCACTATTACGGTGCTCAAAAAAAGATTATCAAAAAGACTAATAATACAAGTTTTGTTTACATCTATAGAAAGGTATTCCCCTGTTTTGCAAAGGCCACATGTAGGATCGAAGGATTTAACTTGACATTTAACTTATTTCCCGGAGTATTAATACTTGATATTTGGGTGGATTTGATCAGTATTTTAAGGTTATTTTCTTATACGTCTGACATTGATCATGGCACACACGGATTGGATTGAAGTAAAGGGAAATCATCTTTTTTCTGAAGTCAATCTAACAGGTCAAATATGTTGGTCGGTCAGGCTTTTTAAGGTTCCCACGCACCACCACCCCTAAAATAAATGTTAGCATGATTTTTAGTATCTCAAAAGAGAATTTTGATGTTACCAAAAATGTCCCACAGGTTCTTATTAGCATAATTCCCTATACAGGGGGGGGGGGGTCAAAATCTCAATTTGCTTCATCAAATTGTTCGTCTGAGCATAGAAAATGTTAGAATTTAGTTTGGGGTGTATGGGAACCCATGTTTCCGACTAAACTATATTTTTCTTATTTCTTTCATGTTAAAATGACATGACACAAACAAATCATAAAATTCTGTAAACAAAATTGACTTTTTTGGTCAAACTAAAAAATGTCCCAACATTTCCAAAATATGGGTTGGTATTAATTTATTAATTTGTACATAAAATCCCGCCCCCCCCCCTCCAATTAAAAATTTGCCGGCCGGGCCCATAGAACAGGTTTTTTGTTTTTGCCTTATAAGGCCAACATTGATTCTATATCTGATACCCATGCATATGTATTTCAAACATTTCACAGGTTTCTACGACCGTGCAACCGAGCAGGAATGGTACTGGGTGGATTGTCTGGCCAACACAGGATTTGCAGAGGGTAACTGGCAGGGAGGAGAGCGGCCCACAGACACTACCGGCGCCATGGACTGTGCTGTAATGAATTCCACCAGCGGGCTTTACAATCACATGGAATGTGCTCAGAATAGGAGCTACGTGTGCGAACTGACACGGAGAGGTGCGTTGTTATCCGCATAATTTAAATCAATCCTCTTTCACAAAGTCAACAGTCATTGATTGCCCAGTGGAAGGAAATGGATCAACTAAATGCCATTTTTACCCACCTGCAAAACATTTGCATGATATTTTAAGATGACATTTTTATTCTTATGAAAGTATTGAAATGTTGTGATTGTTATTATAATACATATTATGAGATTTTTCACGAAATGTAATATACCCAGTTGGGATATCGGAAAATATGAGTTTGGAAAAATAAAGAGAATAGTAGTTAAATTTATGATATTTTTATCAATGGTTTTCAAAATTCTTCTCCAAATTTTAAAAAGTAAGGTATCATTTAAAAGGTAGCATTACACACAGAAAATGTTAACAAATTTGTCCAATCAAATTGGCTTTTATTATGTTTTGCTACATAAAGGGCCGGCTAAGCATACTCCACAAAGCTCCCATTCATTCCCACTCTCACACATGCTTGATTAGTGTTCATACGCTTGTTCCACACTATTATTGCGGCATAGAAACATAGGTTGGAGTCAATATGACACGTGAAGCATATTACAAATTAATTTGTGCATTTGTGGAGTATGCTGAGGCCCAAAAAAATTAATGGTTTGCTTGTCCATAGATGCAAAAAAAAAAGTTGGGTCGGTAGGTCAGATTTTTTTATTTATTTTTATTTTTATATATTTTTAAATCCTGTATCAAGTATCAATATGAAAAATCACAAATAACAATACATATGCAAAAGACAAATATCTCAATGTTAAGAAAAGAGTGGTGTTTCAAAACATGTTTTTCTTCCATTTTTATGATATTTATTTTATTCACCAATGAAAAAAGGTGATTTTTTTTTTTTGGAAAAAGAAAAGTAAAAAACGTCACGGTCAGGACAGTAGGAGACGGTCGGTATGATTTGGACAAGCAAACACCTTTTTTTTGTTGGCTTGAGCCCATTACTCTTTATTGATATAACCAAATGTAGACACACATATTGTTGCACTGATGTATCAGCTTAACTTATCACTTACAACTACATGTATATACTTCTTCACAGCTTATTACAAAACGGATTCTTTCCCCACAAACATACGAACCGCACCAGAATCCCCATCCAGCGTACGTCTATTCTGGGATCTGTCTCCCGTAAACTGCGATCTCATCGGGTACGTGATACGTTACCAACTCAACGAGACTTCAGACTACATCTACGTGTACGTCGACGGCAAGGATACAACGACAGTGGTGATAGACATGCTCATGCCAAATACGACGTATCTATTTGAGTTGTCGATCAATAGATTTGCGTATGGAGTGTACTCTTGGAATGTTGCCAAGTCAGTGTATGGATCAACTCCGACAGGTAAAAAGTTTTCTTTTACCCCATTTTTATGAGATAAAACTTCTTTTTTTTGCATAAAGAGCAAATGTAACAACAGCCCAACAGACATGAACAATGTTAATTAACTGAGTGATTAGAAATCAAATTGGTGACTCTACAATCAGAAATTATTAAGGCATCGAAAGAATTTCCACTTTACCGCCAGGGCTAGAACGGTCGGGTATGGTGTCGTCATTTCCGTTGGATCAATTGGCCAATCATGCGGCAGCGCCGGTTGTTGACGTCCCTCCCCCTGTTGTTTGTAGTCGCCACGTTCGAATTCTTGAATCATATTATTTCGTGTCTTCAAAGCGAGAAGTCATCTTCTCACGTTCTCAAAATTCCCACCCACCCTCCCTCGCGTTGGTTTGCCCTAGTGCAAAAAAGGGTTCCTTGGGTTGACTGCCCACGAACAGGGGGAAGAGGAGGAGGGCTTCTTCTGAGCACTCTTGCCTCTCCCTGCCTGTATACTGTGTTTATGGAAAACATATTGTGTAAAAGGGAGCTTGGGTGCAAAAAAGGGTTCCTTGGGTTGACTGCCCACGAACAGGGGGAAGAGGAGGAGGGCTTCTTCTGAGCACTCTTGCCTCTCCCTGCCTGTATACTGTGTTTATGGAAAACATATTGTGTAAAAGGGAGCTTGGGTTGGCAGTGTTTTTTGGGTTGGAAAAGTAAAATGAGTTAAGATCAAAATAATGAGTGAACGACACGTTCAGAAAAAAATTGAAATTATTAATGTGTTGGTCAAGGTGCATCAAATAAACAATAATTTTCAATTGTTACATGGTTTCACCCACAAATTACGTTGGCAATTTGTGTGTGGAAAATGAATACTTTGTACGTATCTCAAGGTCTTCGGAAATAGTGAAATGCTGGGATAATCCACTCCAATATGATAATCATAATGATAAAATAGTAGTGGTTCCAAAATGATCACAATGATAACAAAGAAAATGTTAAGGACTAGTCGCAACTTTCAATTCCAGTCAGGTTTGACATTAAATTTTTTGCAAGGGGTTCATTGGGTGGACTGCCCACGAACAGGGGGAAAGAGGAGGAGGGCTTGGTCTGAGCACTCTTGCCTCTCTCCCTTGCTATTTACTGTGTTTATGAATTAACATGTGGTGTTGAATTGAGCATGGGTTGGCAGTCCTTAATGAAATAAATGAAATGTTATATACATGTATCTCGCTTGACACGAGGCAACTGCAAAACAACTGTTTGTGTGTTAATTCTAGCGTCTGGTGGTAAAGAGCTCTGATTTTACATGTCTATAAAAAAAAAAATCAAAATCACAAGATTTATTCTTGGCAAACAATAAAATGATTAATTCATCCTGAATGTGGATTGCAGCATAGAAACATATACTCCCTTGGACATAATTCCATCAAATCATGCGTACGTGCGAGTTGCGTACATATGTGCGTAGGTCCGCGTAGTAATGCGGGGGGGGGGGGGGGCGTATGTGCGTAAACCCGGAAGTGCGTACCAGTCCCTTTAAAAAAATAATCGCGCATTCTAATTGGTCAATCGTGAAATCGTCACACGCTGTGATCGCCGACGCGTGACCTTGTTCATGTTTATTGCGCCTGTCAAGCATTTTGACGCCGCGCCTCGAAAACAACAACAAAATACGCTCGCGTGAAATAACGCGAATTATGTCCAAGGGATTATGAAAGGGAGTATAGGTATCCAAGACAACATATCGGAATAACTCTCTTAGGTTGAAATAAGATGTCAACATTATATACATATCCTCCACAGTTTGCCCACCTGGTTTCGTGATCGGCCGTAATGACCGTTGCTATACGTTTAACGAGACACCCGCTACATGGGGAGAGGCTAGATTGAGTTGCCAGGAATCGAACCCCCTAGCTGATCTGGTCATATTTGATGAAGAAGCAGAGAACGATTTCATTGCAGAGGTGGCAAATGGCACTATATGGTGGATTGGTGAGTAGATTTATTTCAAATTTCCAACAAAATCATGTTGTAGATTACTTTAGTTTTGTATAAATAGCCTCTAGTTTTATGAGGTTAAGATAATAAACATTGCGCAGATATGCCAATGTCTTTTTTTTACAATTTTTTTGTTTTTGATTAGGGTTCTGGAAATTAAGTGTTTTCATAAATCAAGAAAACTTGCTGCATATATTCTATTTAAATAAACACTAACTTTAGGAAATAGGCCCCCTCATCTCTGTTCATGACAGCTGCCCCCCCCCCCCCTTTCATCCGGATCCAGTTTGATTCTCTTTGAACAGATACAATGGAATAGATTGCATTTCATAGAGTTTGTTCATCTATGAGGGTCTTGCTTTTAGGTGCTAAAACTATGCTGTTTTATTTAGCATTTATTATAGTAAACTATAAAAAACTATAAACTATAAAAAACTATAAGAAAGACTGTTCATAGCTACTGTAGAATCAGTCTTCCTCTATGGATGTGAGTCATGGACAGTCACCCCAAAGCTTAGTAAACAGCTGGACGGATGTTACACTAGAATGTTTAGAACTGTGTTCAACATCAACTGGAGACAGCATGTGACAAATAAGGACCTGTACGCGGACATGCCCAAAGTCTCGGATAAGATCAGGGAGCGTAGATCAAGATTTGCAGGGCACTGCTTCAGAGGGTCCAATGAGCTGGTCTCCAAACTCATACATTGGATACTAAAACATGGAGTAAGAAAGCGTGGTAGACCAGCCTTAACCTACATTGACATACTAAAGCGTGACACAGGATTGCAGGTAGAAGAAATCAAGACAGCTATGTTGGAAAGGAAGATTTAGAGAAGCATCATGGTTCGGGAATATCACCCGCCATAAGTCAAGTCAAGTAAGTCAAACTATAAACTTGCAATGCAAATTAAAATTGTATTTTACCTTTTCATCAGGTCTTTATGACATCACTCAGGATGGACGTTGGAGATGGGTGGACTGCGTTGACGATGAAGATCGGTTCAATAACTGGGGAATGGGATTCCCATTGGACAACGTAACAACAAACTGCGGCTTTATGCAGGCGGATGGCACGTGGAAGGATTGGGATTGTCAGCAACGACTTCCTTTTGTGTGTGAAATAACACAGAAAGGTGAGGGGTTGGGTAATTTCATATCTTACACATTTTTGTAATAAAGTACAATTGGTGTTCTCTGTGCGGTGACATCAGTGGATATTGAAATGATCTCACACAGTAGCGTTACGTGCCAGGGTTTAGGGAAGCTGTGGAGGGCGTTTTTGCCCCTGACAACTTAGGGGAGAGAGAAAGAAGAGAGAGGGAGGGAGAGAGAAATGTGTTTTTTGTCTCACACCCTAATGTGCATCAGTACTTTACGTTGGTGGGGCAGGGCCATGTACCTCAGAGTCAAAATGATGCACATCAGGGAAAAGTGTGCTTTGTCCCCCCCCCCTCTCCCGCTGTTAGAGGGGAGGGTGCTCCTCCCTTGTGTGTAGAGGGGAGGGTGGCCCGCTCTTGTGTGTAGAGTGGAAGGTGGCTCGCTCTTGGTTGTAGAGGTGAGGGTGGCCCGCTCTTGGGTGTAGAGTGGAGGGTGGTTCACTCTTGGGTATAGAGGGGAGGGTGGCCCGCTCTTGTGCGTAGAGGGGAGGGTGGCCCGCTCTTGGGTGTAGAGGGGAGGGTGGCCCGCTCTTGGGTGTAGAGTGGAGGGTGGTTCACTCTTGGGTATAGAGGGGAGGGTGGCCCGCTCTTGTGCGTAAAGGGGAGGGTGGCCCGCTAATAGGTATAGAGGGGAGATTGGGCCTTCCTTGTATGTAGAGTGGAGGGTGGCCCGTTCTTGTGTGTAGAGTGGAAGGTGGCTCGCTCTTGGGTATAGAGGGGAGGGTGGCCCGCTCTTGTGTGTAGATGGGAGGGTGGCCCACTCTTGTGTGCAGAGTGGAGAGTGGGCCTTCCTTGTATGTAGAGTGGAGGGTGGCCTGCTCTTGGGTGTAGAGGGGAGGGTGGCCCGATCTTGGGTGTAGAGGGGAGGGTGGCCCGCTCTTGTGTGTAGATGGGAGGGTGGCCCACTCTTGTGTGCAGAGTGGAGAGTGGGCCTTCCTTGTGTGTAGAGGGGAGGGTGGCCCGATCTTGGGTGTAGAGGGGAGGGTGGCCCGATCTTGTATGTAGGGGTAGAGTGGGCCTTTCTTGTGCGTAGAGGGGAGGGTAGTCCTATATTGTATGTAGAGGGGAGAGTGGACCTTCGTTGTATGTAGAGAGACAGAAGAGTCGAGAGGGAAGTCAGGTACTTCCTAATCTATGGATGAGTTATCAAAATATAATATTTCTATGTGCATAAAATAATAGACAGCTTTCAAGTATACGGTGGTTTCAAATTCAATCAATGTTTTACTCTAATTCATTTAAAGCTGATCTAAAACTTAATACACATGTTTCATTGCATACATGTGTATCATGATTGCATTACAACTTGGTGTATAATAAAATGCAATGACATAAAACAACATATTCGAATTTAAATTTATTAGATGAAAATAACAAAATTGTATCCTCCTCCCCACCAGGATTTGTACCGGCTGATGCTAATCCAACAGACCTTGCATTCGAACTTCTCTCTACATCAGAGGTGAGGTTCACTTGGAAGAACACGCCAAACGATTGCGACGTAATCAACTATCGCGTGGTGTACACGCCGAACTTGTTGAATCCGATTTACTACGTCACCGATTCACCACTCACCGAAGAGGTCATCATCAGTGATCTTCTACCAGAAACACTTTATTATTTCAGTGTGTCGGCTGTGCAAGTGGGTGATGTCATCATTCCAAGCCCTGCTATTGAGGTTTTGATCCCACTAAATGGTAAGATAAAATCTGATATCCTCATATAAAATCAGGAGTCAATAAAAGAAGTCAATATAAATTTGAATATCTACATATCAGTAGATTCAAATCTAGGATAGGATTGAACTAAAGGCCTATAGATGATGAAATTGTCGTTCTTCCCCAAAGTCAATCTAAAGGATTACTGACCCAAAACTAGGCATGTTTGTACTTATGTCAATTCATTTCTCATGGTGATTCCAAATATGGTAATGAAATACAACAATATTGACATTTTTAAAACATTTTGTGAAATTTTGGAATGTCGTCTGCAGCTGCCTGCCGCGTGGAAAGTGTTAAGCTCTTAACCTATCTTCTAATTTCAATACCCACCTATTAGATATGCCTCATTCTTAAACAGCTAAGAAAGTTTAACCATTCGCCATTGGTTCTCAATCGGCAATATTTATACAAGACAATATGAATCGGGTAGGTGAAGCTTAAATGTATTAGCGTGACCATTCTACCGCAGTGCATGGTAAGTAATAGTTTTGTTCTCACCGCACAGTATTGTTTGTGGAATGTTTGTGGGTTATCCGATTCTAACAAGATAAAATTTGACAAACAAATAAAGGCACTAATTTTATCTGATCAATGTCGAAAGTATGACTGTTCAAGAATGAGACTATTGTTGTTATACCGTATATGTGTTGGCATAATTCTGTTATACCCTCCACACCCTACATTAGTAGTATGCGTCGTTCTTAAAAATCATGCACTGTGAATACACCTGTGAAGGGTATAACAGAATTAAGTAGTAATATTCTTTTGCGTAGAACAATCCCACCTGTGGTGTTGCTGTTCCACTTGAAGTCATCCACATTTATGTCAGACGATATATCATGGGTATATAGTCTAAAAACAATACCTTTATTCTAGACTTAATGTTATAGATTATACAGCCATTTTTGCTTGTTTATCCTACTTGTTCCTATTGTGTAGGGATTCCATGCGATGGAGAATCCAGCGATGCTGTTGGTAACATATACAGTCCCAACTACCCTAATGACTATGACTCTAGGGCTAGTTGTACATATATCATCCGGGCCCCAGACGTGGCCAGACCCAGCATACGCATCCAGTTCACTGAATTTGAAGTAGAGGAAGCGTATGATTTCTTGTACTACGGAGTGGGAGACACACCAGATCTGTCGCAATCACTCGGCGAATTCAGCGGGTCGACTGAACTGCCGGAAGATTTTGAAGTGCAAGGCAGCTCAATGTGGTTCTGGTTTATCACGGATAGTAGTGTTGTATTTCCCGGATTTGCTCTTATGTGGAATGCCACAGGTTTGTAAATTATACTGTAAAAAAATAAAATTGGAAATTTTCGCTCTACATTTATTTTCGCGCTTTTCGCACCAAGATTAGCAAGCGCAAAAATTAAAATGCACAAATAAATTTCTTTTAAATGTAGATCTATGTAAGGAAGCTCAAAATTGCAAAAATAAAAACAAGCAAAGTTTTTCAAAATGTGTGAAGCGCAAAAATGTACACACACATTTTTTTAATTTTAAATTCACCCTGTATAGTTCAATTAATTCCAAATTGGCAAGAAATATGCTCCACATGCAAAGTAATCCAAGTGTATGCGCTCAATTATGTGGAGTTTTCTTTTAATTTGCTGCTGTAAGGAGGCTTGCCAATTTGGGGCTGACCAATCTGTTGTGGGTTTGTTCTTTCCATTATCTGTTGGAGATGGGGCTGGTGGGTATAGTCACTTCATAATTAGTGATAGGATGTCCGCCAAACATGGATAGGGAAATCTCTTATTGGGCATTTCATTGATCCATTTTCAATTTGTTATTAAGTGGGTTAATTTATCAAATGTTCGTATAAATGTTACCCAACAAAATTAAACACATTTGATCAAATTTGTGAAAAATTAAGTATTTCACTCCTTGAGATATAAGGCCAAACAAAGAAGATTGTCTGTCTCAGAAGCCCGCCCGGCGCCCGCATTGGTATGTGAAATGAGCTACGGCGGGTAGGTCTATGCGCTGAGGCCTACATTGTTTGTTGTTGTTGAATTGTTGAATTTTTTTGAATTTCTTTTTGATTTTGTTTTGATTTTTTATAAAATATTTTAAAAAAAGGTCTCTGTAAGCTTGGATTAGCAACAACCAATTTTTTTTTTGCATACCTCAAAGCCTTTTTTCTAAAAAAATAAAATTAAAATAAATCGCACAGCTCTTAGCTTTTTTGCCAAATGTTTCTGAGACAGACCTTCTCCTTTGTTTGGCCTAACCGATCTTCTCTGATCTAAAACTTAAGCCTAGTGGAGCATTCTCCTAAGACCTTCTACAATGTATTTCACTCCCTGTGAGACTGACGCTACCCTTCAACATTTGTCAACATACCATCTTTGTATGCAATTGCGCAAGTGTACACATGGTCTCTGTTCTGTCAAAATCTTGTTACTCCATCTGGCCCTTCAGCATGTATAAACAAATATTTCTTATGTATAACATAGATGTGCAATATGCTTTAAACATGTTTAAGGGCCAAAAATACATCTATCAACACCTTGTAAGTGCTCTTGCCCCTGAACATGTATAAAACAACGCTTCCTACGCATAACCGGTGGGCGGTTTTACTTCATACACACATGGAAGGGCCAGAATAACATACAAGGTTTGACAGAACAAGGAAGATATGACAGTGTCAATGGTACAATGATGTCGATGTTGTTTCTAGGAAGATACACAAATCCCAGTTTCTTTGTGTAAATGTTCCTAACTGATTGGTGCCATTCATATATTGAGGGAATTTCAATTGATTCAAATTGCTTTAACTTCTTTTATACAGAAACTCCTTGCCCCGATGGTTACCAAGATGGCTACAACAACAATTGCTACAAGTTTGTAGAGGGTCAGTCAACATGGCTTGAGGCACGAGCAGACTGCCAGCAAACTGACAGAGGTGATCTGGCTGTCATTAATGATGCCGGTGAACAGATGTACTTTGAAAGTGCAGGCGGTTTGATGGGTGATTGGTGGGTTGGTAAGTTTAAATTAAAAATGTGACTTGAAAATTGTCAGATATGACTAAAAGGGTACGAAAACCCCCCCCAAAACAGTTCTACCACCTAACAAACTTTTCAAGTCTGTTTGATATGTTTCTTTTTTCTTTTCTATATTTTATCTTCGGCTTTAAAATAGAAAGAAATTCAACCAAAATTGTTTTAAAAAATTGAAAAAGTTTGATTTTTTTCTAAATACTTTCTAAAAAAAAAAGATTCTAATAGCTCCAATTTTTTTTTTCTTCTTCATAAAATGATCACAATTTTTTGAAAAATAACTTGAATGGAATGTTGGTTAGGTCATTAGAACATGTTCTTTTTAGCCGTCCTTATCCTTTTCTTCTCAAAAAGCAGAACCTTTAAATATTAGATGTAAGGTCGTAGACATTTACAACATATGGAATTATGTATAGATGTGTTACAGTACGCATGCAAAACTGAAATTGCTTTATCAAAATTAACAGCATTGAATTAAACAGAGGAACATGGTTATGCATGAGTGCAACAGACGCACGGTCCGGGGGGGGGGGGGGGGGTGGCGGGTACTCGGATTTGGTTTGGTCGGGGGTGTGCCGCTGGAGATTCAAAACCCAAACCCATTTTTAGGGGTGATTTTGGAAAAATCGGTACCCATTTTTAGGGGTTTTGCTTCATTATAGACCACATTTTTGCAAATTTTTGCGAAAATAGACCTAATTTTTGCAAATGTTCGTGAAAATAGACAAACATTTCGCGAAAATAGACCCATTTGTAAAAAGTGACCCCATTATTAGGGATTTCCAGCACAAAATCATACCCCATGTTTAGGGATTTTGTGCCCAAAAAGCTACCCATTAGAGCGGCACACCCCGTATACCGTCTTAGGCGAGTACCCCCACCTCCCCCCGGCGCACGGTGCATCAATTGCATGATGCGTGTGTACGCCAAAATTGGTTGCATATGCTACGATTTCTGTTCTGCACAGAGAGCTAGAACCCCACATTTTTGGCCATTTAAAACTTGACTCAACTAAATGGAACTTAAATTATGAGTGACAAAAAATGAAAAACTGTAGATGGGAATGAATTATTTGTGACAAACTTATATGCCCCTATCTCTGTTCATTTTCAGGTCTGCACGATTATTCAGTAGAGGGCGTCTGGCGATGGTCAGATTGCATGTCTACGGATATGTACAGCAACTGGTCACCAGATAGACCGGTCAATAACGGAGAAAATGAGCTGGACTGTGCCTACCTGATGGACGGAACTGGTCAGTGGAGGGATGAAGAGTGTAATCAGACGTTGAGATACATCTGTGAGATCACAGAGAAACGTAAGTTTGTGCTGGAGTGGGCTGTGTGGCAGTACTAGTTCATGAATCTTTCATTTCACTGCTACTGTGTGTGTAAATTCAATTATATTCAATATATTTTGCAGTTTAGCCAAATGTTGACCACACACCATTTGAGGGGAGTCTATTTAAGACAATCACTGTACTCAAATGTGTTACTTATCAATCAATCATTTGTGATAGCAGACATGTAAATCCTGATATATCTTCGCTAACACAGTAGAACTTTTCATGAGATTTACTTGAAAGATGTTATAAATAGAGACTATAATGTAAAATGTTCGAAATATTAACCACATTTGGGGTGGGTTGTTTTGAGGCATGGTTAAACAGCCAAAAAAAACCTCCCCTTTTCTATGGGCCCGACCGACCAATTTTTTTTCTTCAAAAAATGTTTTCCAAAGTTTTGATTTTTGATTTAATTAAAAAAACCACACCCCAAAAACCCGCTCCCAACCGACCAACCTGACCCTACCTGAGAGGTCTGTTAACCCGTAGAACAGGTCTTTTTTGTCACCTTATGTGCATTTTTGTCACTTTCAGTGGCAAAAATGCGAATGTGAATCAAATGAAATATTATTTGCTTATCATGTAAATTTTAACTGATAGTGGTATATGGGTAATATGTTAATAAGTATAGTACAGTACAGTCTCATTTTGATGAGCCGTGATGCAGATAGTATTATCAACCATAACCATTGCTATACTTTTGTACCCTTCTCCCTTTTTCAGCTTTTGAACCTAAAAGTTTTGACATTCTTCCAACCAGTGTCCAAGCATTTGTAATCTCACCATTCACTGTGCGTATACAGTGGGTCAACTCACCGTACAACTGTGACGTGGTAGCGCATTATTTAATCCAGGCTGGTGGCGGTGTCACCTCGTATGGCATCTACGACCCGACTGTAACCGAGTACATCGTTGAGGGATTGGAACAAAACACCCAATACTTCTTCAGTGTTTCGGCAATTTTGTACCCAGGAATAGATTATGTGTATAATACGGCTGTAGAGGTGACCACACCTAAAGTACCAGGTTAGTGTAATATCAGTTGGAAAGCTTTTAGATTTTTGGAAATGAGCTATTTGTGGGAAAAATTAATTTGAATTTCGTCATAAATTATTTCAGAATGTTTACATTTTTGTATTAGAAAATAATAAAAGAAATCTGCAATTGTCCACTAATTTGCATAAATATATGCATTTACGCAGTCCAAAAAGTACAAAAAACACCAACAGTTACACAACAAAACCCAAAGTATTTAATTGGCCTAAGGAAGCTGAAAAAACCTTTTTTTCTAAAGTGAAAACAATACATTTGAAATGAATCCCAGACCAAAATTAATACATATTATATACACATATTTATTGAATCCACTCCAAAACAAAATTAATAACACTTTATGTATTCGTCTTCCTGTAGCTACACCATGCAATGGGATCTCCAATAACCCAACCGGTGTCATTCGCAGTCCAAACTACCCAGAAAATTACTTTAACTCAATCGACTGCATGTACGTAATCGACATCCTCGAAAGCAAAGAACTCGACAGAATACAGATTGACTTTCAAGATCTCAGACTGGAACCGAATATGGATTTCCTTTATTACGGACTGGGAACCGACGGGAGTGACCTAAATACTGCCCTCGGTAGTTACACTGGTGGTGGCCTACAAGAGCCGCTGATTATCGATGGAATTCAAATGTGGTTCCGGTTCATTGCTGATGACACTATCTCACAGCGTGGTTTTAATTTGACCTGGACAAAGAATTCACCCCAAGGTAGGTTCATAAACATATTTTTACAAATTCAAATTCAACTATCGATCCTATTATAAATCCTTTCTCCACAGTCACTAATAATAGGTTTCAACTTTTTGTAAACAAACATAAATTAGAATTATGAATATTGATATCTCATCACATTCAGCACATGTTAAGCTCTACATCAAGTGTCTGACTCCTGGAAAATCTTGACGTCCCCCAATAACAAATTTGATTAAAGGTGTATGTTCCGATCACTTTTTTGGGGCTATGATTTTTTTCTTCTCATCATGATAATTATGTTGATATCAGAAGAATCCCCATATTTTGTCACATTATGTCTGTAAAATCTTAGGGGCCAGAAATGTTCCATTTAAAAATTATAGGCTATAACATGTGGTGAATTACTGTCAAAGGTGGTTTATCCACCAGCCAGTTTGTGTACTACTCAATGGGCAAAACTCATGTGACCTTGTGCTTTAAAAATTAGAACCATTGGAGTTATGCAACTCAAACTTTAAAATGTGACAAATTTATGGATGACCTTTCATGTAAAATAGAAAATAAGGAAAGCAATCAGAACATCTACCTTTAATTTACAGTGTCAGACTGAAAACACATTTGGATTGAGAAAATTGTAGAATTATTTTGATACCAAGCTTTACAATAGCAGCTATTTAATTTACCGGAGATATAGAGCATTAAATAGTGTCGAAACTTTGAGTTAACCCTGTACGGTACCTTAATTTCATACGATATATCCCCCTATTGCTCTGATCCAGATGACTGTCCAGAAGGATACCAGGCTGTACAAATCGGTGAGGATTTCACATGTTACAAATTCTCCAATGTATCTGCTACCTGGGAGAATGCCAGGGCTGACTGTCTACAGTCTCCAGGAGCTGACCTGATTATCATACAGAATGCACTGGAGAATAGATATATTGCTGACATTGCTGCTTCTGCAGGCGGAGAGGATTGGTGGATTGGTGAGTGACATTTTTTAACAACCCTATGAGCAATACTTGCCTATATAACAGTGCCTATGATTGGTTAATCAGAAGTTATACTCATTTGAATATCCAATTAGAATACCTATCAGGGATACAATTATTCTAACAATAGCTCTGATTGGTGCAACAACTGACCAATCGGCAGGTAGTTATCAAGGAGTTAATGATTTGAGGGTAGGTGAGGTGGGGTTTCAATAGAATTGCTGTAAACACTTGTATTGTTGCTGTGTCTAGTGCTGGTGGAGGCCGTTTACAGCATGCAACAACAGTCTTCCAAAAATATGCAAGGAATTTATGTAGACTTGCCTCAAGTCCGTCATACACAAACAACGGAATGGTATATATTAAAAGGAAAATGATTAATTTAATTCACAATGTATAAAAACACACATTGAAACGTGAATGACTCATAGTTGCAGGCTTGTAAAAACCGTCCAGCACATATGGTTTATCATAATTTTGGAAACCGCACAATTTGTCAGGAATTTTCCCAACAAATTGTGTGTAAACTTCAATTGAGTCTATACCTCTAAGCAGACGAGAAAAGTCACTGACATTCCTACAACAGCGCCATCAACAGTGTGCTGCCCAAGAAATGTTTATGGTGTCACACTACTAAATCTCTCTATACTTTATGTGCTTAAGAGGGGTGTGGACTCTCAGCATAGCCTCCGTAAAATTAAAGTCTGATTTTCTCAGCTATCGAGCGACTAGTTTGTTCAAATCATTGTTTTTCTTTGAAGATCATGATGTCTTCTATCAACAACAAAAAAACCCATTTTTTTTGGGGGGGGGGATTACCTGCATTTTTTCCAGCGACGGGACGTCAAATAGTAGTCCACTCTCCAAATCGCTGTCTGCTAGCTATATTCGGTGCATTTGTCCTAGAAAGGTGAAAAGAGAAAAGTTGCGTCAAATCTTACTATTAGAGAAAACACCAGGGTTATTTAGTTAAATAATGAGTTTATTGTCTACAAATCACAAATAACACAAATTTCTTTGATATTAAGAGCACTTTATATACCTTTTATGTACATTTAAATTAACGAATAAAGGTGGGGTCTATTTTGAATTAAAACACCGATAGTGATGGACGCTAGCACAAATTTATTTGGTGGTGTGGAATCTTATAAACAGTGTCAGCCCCCTGACTGTTGGATGTTATGTTTTGCTGACATTGCTAATTTTGCTGGCAGGAAGGTTCGATAGATTATTGAGGGACGGGATCCTTTTCTGTGTTTGTTTTCACTTTGGGATGACCGATAGTAGTTGTAAGGAATGAACTAGAGAATAGAAACATTTTTATTGGTCTTGCTGTTTATATTGTTCATTATTGATATTGTAGTTTTAATTTGGCTGATATTTGGTTGCCGGTTATCATAAGTTTACTTTGATGCGTCATAAAAATCTTGGAAATAATTTAAAGCGCAGTCATCTATATCAAAGTTAATTTATATCTCATATTTTAAAACAAAATACACAACACACGCGATCCTTTTAACCTCTCTTACATACAGGAATATACGACATTGCCGTCGAATCTGACTGGCGCTATGTAGATTGCTGGGCGCCGCCATCTTGGATTTTTTACAATTGGGCAGATAATGAGCCTAACAACAGGGTGTTCCCTCCTGAAAATTGCGGTGTCATCATGGGAAGCGATGGATATTTCGCAGATAGAGAATGCAGAACGCAGTATAAATACATATGTGAAGCACCGATAGCTAGTAAGTTAGAATATATATATTGAGCGACAAAAGAAACTAATCATCACTTTATTTTCAAGGATATAAATTTAAATTCTAATTAAGAATTGGTAGCCTTCTACCGATTTTCCAGATTTTTCAACACAACTCTTCCCCCCCTCTTTATTATCGCCATCAGGCAGGCAACGAGGTAGATCCCTGATGATCCTATCCCATGCATGCGCACGGTTTAGAGGCACACTCAGTTATTTGTTGAAGGGTTGCGCCCTTATTTTTCTACAAAACTGAGGTTTTATGCTTTTTGTTTGCTTTTTTACTATTTTTTACTTTTGGAGTAAAAATATGAGAGAATTTATTCATGTATTTTGTTGTTTTTAAACAAAATCTTCAAATTACAAAAAAATGATTTGCTTCCTAATCATCGAATGTACCTCTAACCCTGACTTGCAGTCGAGTGTAAAATACTATAAAAGCGGTCATTTATGCCTGATTAACTTTTCATGCTTTGCGGATTTTGAACCATTTTGCTTGTTTTTATTTAGATTTTGCGATTTGATTAAAAATTCTTTATATAAGACTCGTACACAAAAGAAATATATTCGCACATCTTTAGTTTTGTGCTGTTGCTGCTTGAAGCGCAAAAATGAATGTAGCACAGAAATTTTCATGCTTATGCAGTATCATGCTCTGTCATGCTTAGAGAATAAAGTATAGTTCTTAGCTGTTTTGCTATATACTATGGTCTTATAATGTATAGGCTGTACCATATTTGGAGACGACACAAATATGGTAGTTTTTTCTTAGTTTTTTTGTTATTTTGATCTTTTATCCTAAAATAACGCATTTATTTTAATCAAACAACAACAAATTTCCCCTTTATAAAATCGGCGAATCCAGCGAGCTTTTTACCAACTTCCTGCTTTGAATTAATCTCGTTCTTAAGCACACACGCACATGGCAACGCTGCGTTATACACACAACGCATATGCCGGCAACTTTGGGTGGCGCACACTAACGCGATAATCATGCGCACTAAAGGTATTATTATGTATGGGCGTGTCGGCTGAAAATCAGCCCAAAACCAATCAAATTGCCTGCTGACATCCAAAACCACACCCACTATATAAGAATAACAAATAATCTCTGGTTATTTCCTTGCAGAAATACTTGACGGTACACCTACAAGTCTTGACGGTATCTCTACCAATGTAACTAGTGTGTTACTGCGATGGACGCCAAGCATATATCGATGTGATAACACAGGATATGAAGTTTATTATAACATATCTGCAGATGAAATGGTAAATTATTGGTATTATTAGGCCAAAAAGACCTGTTATATGGGCCAGACTAAACCAGAATTGTGTTTGTCTTTCTTTTTTCAGTGGAAATTTGATAAATTAAGAAAAATCAATATTTTCAAATATTTTTTAAGAATTGTAATTCTACTGCCCCCCCCCCCAAAAGGTTTGACTACTCATATAACATGGATTTTTGTCGCCCTATGGACTATCTTTTGAAATGGGAAATACAACTACAATATCAGTGACTTTAGCCTTTTGAAATCAAGTTTGGCATAAAAATGAATTTATTGATATTAGAGGATGATCAATTAAGCCTTTTTAATAATATAGTTATTAAATAGGGTGATTTTTTTATTTTATTTTTGTATATAAAGAGCAAATGTGAACAATAGCCCAACAGACATTAACAACATTAATGAACTGAGTGATTACAAATCAAACGGGTAACTCTCAACAGAGAGCTCTGATGGGCCAATCAATTGGTTCACTGCAACTCAGAAAATAATCAAAAATACAAGTAAACACAATTGGGCGAGTAAAAAAGAGAGCTTGGCCAACATACTCTGAAGAGTTGTAGAGAAAGTGTCTGTTAACACGACATTTAAACGATTGTAGTCCTTCCTCTTGGATGTTGCCAACAACATTGACTGGAAGACTGTTCCACAGTGGAACAGCTGTATGGATGAAACTTCTGTCTAAGCAGCAAGTTCTGGCAGGCGACAGTGAAAGGGCATGATCTGGCATTGCATCACTTGCACGCGTAGCACGACGATGAACATATGGTGTGGGGAGCAGTGCTGCTAAATCTTGTGGGCAGTAGTTGGTATGCATTTTGTACAAGACCGTGGCTGCTGCTACCTGTCGCCGGTGAAGTAGGCTTGTGATGCTGAGATGCGATAGACCAGTAGCATCATGAGCTCCAATGATCTTGAGTGCCTTCCTTTGGATGTTGTCAAGCTGGCTTAGGATAGTAGGTGAAGCGCTAGACCAGCCTAGTGAAGCATACTCCATTACACTATGGACTTGTGATTTGTACACAGTAGATCTGCCCAATGCCGTCAATTTATTTGCAACCTTGCGAAGAGCGCCGAGCTTCTGGCCAGCCCTGGTTGAGACAGCAGAGATGTGTTTGGACCAAGTCAGCTTGCTATCAATGGTAACACCCAGGATTTCCAGTTTGTCTGCAGATGGTAGCTTGCAGTCACCAAAGTAGAGTTCAAATTGGGATGGGGTTCTCTTCCTAGAGATTACCATGGTCTTGCACTTGGTAGGCTCAAAGATCACTTTCCATTTATCAGCCCACGCTTTCATATTGCTTAGATCACTGTTAAGGCTAGCAGATACTGCATTGGAGCTGGTTGAAGACTTAATGGGTGCGAAAAGTGTTGAATCGTCAGCGTACAGGTAGAGCTCGTTGTCACAGACATCTACAAGGTCATCAATGAAGACAGAAAACAGTAGCAGACCAAGGATAGATCCTTGTGGAACAGAAGCATTTATGGGTGCAGTGTTGGATGCTTGTCCCGACATGACGACATTGATAGATATATCGGATAAGTAGTTGTGTATCCATGAAAGCAGTCTTCTTGATAGATTGTTGTGGTAATTTTCGTACTGGCCAGGTCATACAGCAGAGTCGGGTTGGGAGGTATCCATAAAATCTATTAGTCTTCAGAGGCTTTCGGAGTCGTGTTAGTGGGTCGTATACAATATATTAATGTTACTATTAACCAACTAATAAAACAAGTCACTGATAATAGATCAATGTTAATGACCAGCTTAATTTCATTATCAATAAATCTTGTCTTATCTGATACTCAAGTTGACATTCCAACATTTGATAAATGTACTCTTTGCCGTTATGTTTCAGGTAACAGTCCAAGTATCCGGAACCAACACTGATGAGGTCCAAATATTTAACCTACAGAGCGACACATTCTATACTTTTTCAATCGCTGCTGTCACACTCAGCAGTGGATTGTTACCCTATAGTGAAACATTCACTATTAGAACTTTGAAAGACAATGGTAAGTGTAGTGGCGTGGAAGGGTGGGGGAAAACCGGTTGTTATCCTTTCCCCACCACTTGCCCCCTCCCCAAACAGTTCAAGCATCACACTTTTCCCACATAGTTCCCACACAGTTCCCACACATTTGTGATCCTTGCCCCACCACTTGCCCCCTCCCAATCAGCTCAAGCCCCACCTAATTTTGTCCCCCAAACGATCAAAAATGTTAATGTTTAATATAAAATTTACTATAAATTAACGTAAAATTGACCAATTTCAGACCAAATTAAGTTAATTTCAGGCAATTTTGACATTAAAAGCCACAATTCCCACACGTTTCAAATTTTCTTCTCTTACCCCCCCCCCCCATTTCCCCCCCCCCCCAAAAAAACACCCCACAACAACAACACCACATGGACTACCACTGGGTAAGATTGTTGAAGAGCATTCATCATAGAGAAATCTGTAGAAACAAAATCTTTATTTCTATAACAAGAACTGGGACTAAATTGATTTAACCCTAACATACAAAATCATAAGGCCAGCAGAACCTGTTTGCGCATGCACACAATGTCTATCCCATGCCACAATAACCTCACCCCCACCCCCGGTTACAGATAGTCACCAAACATTTAGCCTGGGCAGCCCAGTACTCGTGGTGTGGTGGTTGAGTCACTCGCCTGCCAGTCCGGTGACCCGGGTTCAATTCCAAGGTGCCACAGTCCAAACCTTGTTGTCCTTCCTTCTACTTCCTCCCCAGGTTTTGGTCCATCTCACTACAAGACCGTGGAAGTTAGGATTATTCAGGCTCCTCTTATCTGTTTAATAAAGAATTTATTCTGAGAATTTCAGGGAATTGTCTTTCTTTTCTTTTTGACAGGTGACATTTGTCCACCAGGTTTTGTGGAAGGACCAGATTTTGTGTGCTACAAATTTGGATTAACACCAACCACTTGGGGCGAGGCACGCGCTGATTGTCTGTCAACAGAGGGCGCTGATCTACTTGTTATTAACTCTCCAGCAGAACTTGGGTATATCAATCAGACAGGATCTGCTTTAGGACCGTGGTGGATTGGTAAGATTGGGATCTTACATGATTTTTTCTGTCAATAGGGCACAAACCCAACCTGAATTGTAGAAGGTCATTTTGTTCAAATCATCTTCCAGAGGACATACCAATGAATGGAGTACAAAAACAGTCACCTGTTGAAATGATATTGATCGAAATGATCAGTATTGTAGCTCGTCCAATGCATCTTTTATCTTCCTCTGGAAGAGGATTTGAACTAATGACCTTTGATGAAAGTGCCATTTAAAGATACTGGCTTTTCCAAAGTTGCTTTTAATTTTATGTGTTTTCTAAAAATAAAAATTGAAATAGTGGCTGTACAATTCAATGTTGCAGTGTATTCAACAGATTTGGGATGCTGTACCATGCAGTGTATATTTAATTTACTTATTATTATAAAATTGATATAAAACTCTTCCGAAGTTCAGTCAGAAACCAAAAGTTCTGTGGCTGATAAAATAGTCTTACTACTAGTTTTACTTCCTTTGTACGCTTGTATGTAAACATAATAACCTCTAAGCGGATAACCAATGCTACAAATGTGATCAACCGCTTATGCACATAGTCCATGTGACCTGTTTTTTGGACGTTTTACCCGGGGGTGACGTCAGCACCTATTCTATTGAATGCATGATGATATTGCTCATGTATCCATCCTACAATGGCGTTTGCATTGTCGTGATCAAAGAAGAATATAGGTCGTGGCGCAGCAAGTGCCTCACCTATCACTTAACTCTTTCCACGCGGCAGTCGTCTGCAGACGACAGTCCTAAAATGTCACAAATTGTTTCCAAAAATGTAAAAATTATTGAATTTCATCACCATATTTGGAATCACAATTAGAAATGCATTAACATATAAAGTACAAACATGCCTAGTATTGCCAATTGGTACGGTAATTCTTGTGATAGACTTTGAAATTTGGGAAAAGTTTCTGAAAAATCTGTTTTGTATATGGTAAAACTAATAGCCGCGTGGAAAGAACTTCAGCTGACACAGAGTGAACAATGCTAATATGACATGCCATTCTATTCTTGGTTACCTTCAGGTCTGTACGATCAAGCTGAGGAAGGCCGTTGGAATTGGGTGCAAGATTGCCAGAAACTCTTTCCCTGGCAATTTCTCAACTGGGCCGCTGACCAGCCTAGCGACTTTGTAGGATATCAGGATTGCGGTGAACTGAACCCCGCTGGACAATGGGAGGATAGGCTCTGTAATGTCACCAATCCATATGTGTGTGAAGTGATGGCAAAATGTAAGTGGATAGATTGTAGGTATGGTTAATTGGTGAGGTGTAGCGAAGATGTCTTTGGCAGGATTTTCCAAAAGTGTAGGATGCCACTACTCCTATATTTTGTATAAAGTATCTCACATTGTATATATAAACATTGAAAAAAGTATCGCACCACTGGTTGAAAAGTGCAAATGTGGCCTTTTCAACAACAAAAACAGTGGTGCGATACTTTTTCAATGTGTATATGTAAAGTATCATAACATGGTATATGACAAAGGATCCAAAAGTGTAAAAGTGGAAATTTTCGCACTACCATACAAATTATATCGCGCCAATGTATTTCTTCTGCCCATAGGTCTATGTGATGAAGCTACAAATTGCGAATATAAAGACACGCAAAACAGTTAAAAATCAGCAAAGTGCGAAGAATTAATCACCCAGAAATCATCACTTTTACAGTACTAGAAACCCTAGAGACCCAGTCCTATAAATCAATGTAACAAGCTGAAGAATTGGGGATTGAAAATGAGATATCAAAGCCTTTTGGAGTTATCACATGAAATGAACCCCTCAAATTAATGCAATGAAAGAATATTGACAATCAAAATAGTTGGAGGGGTGCAATATTCGTTGGACTTGATTTGTTGGTGTCTGTCAATGCCATGCTCAATTTGGATAGACATTCAAATATCTGTATCTTTTGGAGGTTTTTCCCAAATAAGGCAGCAGGAAAAGGGATAAGATTTTTGGTTTATTTAGGCCTCTACAATAAAAAATATTCTGTTATACACCATTAAAATCTAATAACAAAATCTAATAATATTTCTTTCAGCTATAAGTCTTGATGATCAGAAACCATCCTCACTCCAAGGCGAAGTATCTGATGACTTCACCGCAACTCTGACATGGCTCCCAAGCCGATTCAGATGCGACATCCTTGGCTACAAGATTGACTATTTCTTTGAAGGAAAATCAACAAAGACGGTGCGTGTCGAGGGCGGTAATTCCAACACGGTTACAATTGAAAATCTTGTGCCAGGACAGCTGTATATGTTTGGGTTGTCTGCGTACACTGCATATGAAGACCTGCCCGGAGATCTGTTTCTGCCGATTGACACTCCACAAGGAGGTATGTGTATTTACTCTGTACAAGTGTATGCATTAGTTATTTGACAGTAAGGCTGAGAGGGATTGGAACCTGTTCTATGGTCTGACTGATGACCCAGAGCCAGAGATACGGGGTTACTTTTGCAAATTTGAGTCTTTTGGGGGGAAAATTGGGATTTTTGTTGTTGTTGGAAATTCTAGAGCATATTTGAGCATTTTGGATCAATTGTAAGTTTTGTTGTTGTTAAAAGTCTCTAGTCCAACAGTCATATACAGATTAATTATAACTAATGATTATAAACATCCTATCCCGTTGCAAGAAGCGTGCTATTGAATTTTTATTTTGACATTATCGTTTTCTTATTCCTACCGTCAGACAAATTGATATACTAGCATTATAGACCTGAATTCATCATCTATTAAAATGGTTGGTTTTTTTATTGGTTTTTTTACTTTCAGATATTTGCCCACCCGGATATGATCGTCTGTACGATTTCAACTGCTATAAATTTGGAGATGCTACAGCAAGATCGTGGCTTGACGCCAGGCTGGACTGTCAATCTACAGAAAATGGTGATTTGGTGGTGGCTGAAACGGAGGAGGAGTTTGAAGCTATCATTCAGTATGGACAATTTTTCAATGCTACTGGCAATTGGTGGTTAGGTAAGGTTATGATTTGTTTGTTCGGCAATGTCTTCTCAAACCACCCGGCCCAGACAAAATAAGCTTAAGCTTAACACTTTCCACGTGGCAGGCAGCTGCAGACGACATTCCAAAATTTAACAAAATGTTTAAAAAATGTCAAAATTGTCCACTTTTATATACATCACATTATTAGTTCAAAAGTTACAGTGCAGGATAAATGTCATCATAAAAGGGTGGACACCTCCCTTAAGACGTAGCCAGGAAACAATATTTTCAGATTTGTGTCCTTTTTTGTGTGTGAAAAATTCCCATTCCAATTTCTTGTTAGTTCTTGAGTTCACCATGTGACACATGTGACATTCATGAGATGCCCATGTGATCCCCATAACTCAACTTGTGACTTGAGCTTTAATGGTCACGGTCACCAGAATATAGACATATTCTATATAGGTTGTGGGTTCGATTTTGTCATTTATCTAGAGGATGACACATTGTAGCACTTAGCTTTGAAATTCTTTATTTTTTTTCAGAATCATAAGACGATCAAACGCTAAGAACTGTCATTTTTATTTTGAAGTAATTTACGCATTCATGTCTGTGTCTTATATTTTCATTACACATCATTTATTATGTTGCATATATTGATCAATCCAACAGAGTTAACAAACTTATTCAATCCGCCAAAGAGGTATATTATGATGCTTGCCACTACAGGTTGCTCAATAAGAGAAATTAGTGGTTTTGAAACACAACACTTAAAAAGCTGACCAATATTATTGATTGTAATACATTGCGATCATATTTCTTTATATTATCTATATCACATAACATGAGTAACACTTTTCCCACTCCTCAGGTCTTTACGACATAGCCCTGGAAGGTGACTATCGCTGGACAGATTGTTCCAATCCAACATGGCCGCTGTCCGACCGATGGGCACCTGGACAACCAAGCGATAACAGGGCAACAGAAAATTGTGTAAGCGGAAATGTCCAACTTGGAACCATCAACGATAGGAACTGCAATACACCATTGTTTTACATTTGTGAGATTACACCCAAAGGTAGGTTGGTTGGCGGGATCCTGTTTTTTCTACATTTTTAAGGTTTATTTTGTTCATTTTGGCTTTTTTTCCTGGCTTTTTAACACTTTCCACACGGCAGGCGTCTGCAGACGATATTCCAAGATTTCACAAAATGTTTCAAAAATGTCAGCATTATTGAATTTCATTACCATATTTAGAATCACCATGAGAAATGCATTGAAATAAGTTCAAACATGCCTAGCATTGGTTCAGTAATTCTTGAGATGGACCTTGAAAGCTAGGAAAGGTGTCGGAAAAATCTGTTTTGTAAATGGTAAAACTAAGTGCTGTGTGGAAAGTGTTAATATGTAGCTCAATCAAGTGAATAAGTTGTGTAAAGCACAACATATTATAACTGTCCATGCCATCAGGTATTTTGCGAGTGCCATTGAATGGAACCAGCCCATCATGCATATAAAGTGTTTTTCTTCTACTGGGCAAGTATTATGGATTATCTTTTTATGGGGAATGGCTTCAGGAAGAGATCTTGTCCAAATACCGAACAATAATACTTTAAACAGAGTGTTGAAAGACAGAATTATGCTTTAAATTTAAATCTTCATATGAAAGCATTTGGACATAAATTATCTTCAAATAATAATTTTGTTGCTAAAAAGGATAAATCAGTTGATTCATTGAAGCATTATTATTATTGTGTTTTGTACAGAATTTAAACCAGACGATGTGGACCCAATAGATTTCCGTCCAGGCGGTGTAGGCTACAACGCAGCCAGACTCACGTGGCGTCCATCCCAGTACGACTGCGATGTTCTTGGATACACACTGGGAGTCGATGGGACCAACATCACCACGTACGTGGAAGGCAAAGACATGCGTGAAGGAAATGTCACAGGTCTAATTCCCGAGACTGAGTATATATTTAACATCAGAACCATGACCGTGTTTGGTGAAAGACCAGTTTCTGGTGTTACCAAGGCTACCACAAGGGAGGACCCAAGTGAGTTAAGTGTACTGTAAATGGGGAACTTTTTGCGCTACGTTAATTTCCGTGCTTTTTTTGCTTCAAGCATCTACCGAGAAAATATAAATTGCATGAATACGTTTTTTTTGGTATAAATCTATGTAATGAACTTTCAAATCACAAATTTAAAAACAAGTAAAATGGTTCCAAATTGACAAGTTGCGAAAAATTAATCACACAGAAATTACCTCTTTTACAGTTATTGTTCATTACTTTCCTTTTTAGTACCATCTGATAAAATTGACTTTTCTCATTGACATCATAGGGTGTTTCAGTAATCCTATCTTATTATCGCATACATGAATCTTATATACTAGCGTGTGCACCAGTATGATCAAAGATGAATTCTGTGACTCACATATAAGTGATGCAATAATCTGTTGAATACCTATTGATGTTAGTACACAGTGGTATATGAACAGATTAGGTGACAAGAAAAATCGTTTTACGGGCCTGATTGACCCATTTTTTTTACAAAAATGTACATTTACAAATGAATACCTACACATATTTCCAAAATATTTTACATATTTTTGTGTGATTATCGTGTCAGTTTGAAGGGAAAAAAAGTCTGACCGACCGACCCCAACCTGAGAGGTTCGATCGTCGGCCCGTAGAACAGAGTGTTTTTCTTCTTCACCTAATGATTCAGATTTAACCCATCATAAGGCCAATTTTGTTCAATACTTTGTCTCAGCGGCCCGCGTGCATTGCTTTTAAAATGGGATTTCGCACATAGCGTTACGTGCAGCAGCCATTTGTTATGATTTCTTTTATTTGTTTTCATTTGTTTTTGTTGTTTTTTCTTCATTTTTTTCTTCTTTCCTGATTAAAAAAAAAGAAGTCAGTTTCGATGATATTCGGAAACCTTGTGACTGAGAACACACATTCAACTTACTTTGTGAAGTTAAGAGATAAAGAGAACTCAAGCATACAATGTGCATTGATCATATCTGATTACTTTTATTAAAAAGAAAAAAGCACAACTATTGACTATATTATTATTTTTATAAAAATCGCATAGCACATAGCTTTTTAGCCAAAAGGCGCTGAGACAAAGTATTTAATTTGTTGGCGTAATACAGTCAAAAATGCATGTACCCTAGTGATTCAGGGTCAGTGTAGTTGAAATTATATTTCAAAATAAGTTGAATATATATTATAAACTTTTGTTATTTCAGATCCCTGCCCTCCTGAATGGGATATCGGTCCAGGAGAGAGCTGTTACAAGTTCATCCCAGGGTCTGCAGATTTCACTGATGCCAGGGCTATGTGCAAGAGTCTTGATGAAGATGGCGACTTGGTCATTATAGAAACCCGGGAGGAAAACGATTATGTCATGAATTTGACAATGGGCATTGAATCGTGGCTCGGTAAGTTTACTTTGTGCTTTAAATGGCAGTTTATGTGTCAAAATCAGAGAAAAATAGTTTGGTAGAGGTATATTTTGTGGAAACATGTATAGTTACACCGATTAAGCAATAGACCATTTCAAATCCGAGAATATACAATCGGTTCCGAATGTTTCCGATTAGCCGAGTGATTTGACGCTCGGTTACATGACCTGTCAGCTCACAGGTCATGGCCATGTGCCCGAGAAAAACAAACATGTTTTTCACCCGTCTGCCCGTGTGGTAGATTGCGCTGGTGTTGGTAATAGATTGTATCCCTCACAAAGTTGATGTTGCTGCATTTCAGTAACAAAAACGAGATGAAAGAGATTTGGGGTAATATTTTAACTTTTTACCGTCTGCTCGATACCGTTTGGAATTTGCCCGTCAACCCCATTGTTGACAAAAAACCATAATAGTCTCGTTCCACGTTTTACTTCTCATGTGTGCACGCGTGTATGTAAACATAGTAAATCAACCAACTAGGATAAGGCTATGAATGCGATCAACTGTTGCGAAGAACGCGCAACGCACCTACTCCACGTGACCTGTTTTTCCAAAGATTTCCGATCTCAATTTGAAATGGTCTATTGACTCCATTAAAATTGGTTGACGGATGATCCACTCGTATCTCTGGTAAGAAACTTGACTGCCCCCCCTCATCCAGATTCATTGTAAGGTCTCTGTTTTGTTATCCAGATTAACTCACTTATATCCATCTGTGATATTGATATATATATATATATATATACATTTGTAAGTAGCATTACATAGTGACGTATCCTCAACTTTGGTTGACTTTGTGATGTACAACCTATTGTTTTGAAATAGCTATTGCTTAATTATTTTCAAAATCTCAAAGCCATTAAGAAATTATTAGTTAATTGGTTATGCAAAAAGGCTAATACAAATCTTGTTTTAACATAGTGACGTATACACTATACGTCACTATGTAATACCACCGACGAATTGTCAGTTAATCCATTATTATTAGACTTGAAGCTATTTACCAACGTTGATTTTGTGATTTCTCATATATAGAAATGTGTGTCTATTGTATTCAATGATTGGTTATGCCTTATACACAGCAGAAGACTATAAGTTATTCCCTTTTTTTCTGCAAAAGTTTCACGTTATCCTCTATTTCCTTTGTCAGGTCTTTATGATATCACCCAGGATGGGCGCTGGAGATGGGTGGACTGCGTCGACGATGAAGATCGGTTCATCAATTGGGCGATGGGATCGCCATCGGATGATATGGCAATGAATTGCGGTTTTATTCAGGAAGATGGCACTTGGGTGGATCGGATTTGTCAACAGCAACTACCTTTTGTGTGTGAAATAACAGAGAAAGGTAAGGCTAAATTAAACAAATCATTTGTCTCAAAGCTCCTGCGCGCGTTAGTTTATTGCTGCGCATTAGAAAAACAAAAATCTTATTTTTTTTTCTTTTTCTATTTTTTTCAATTTTTTTTTCAAAAAAAAAAGAAAAATCCCCCCAAATCCCAAAATTTCACAGATTTTTCAGATTTTCATTGATCACATCATTTTAAATACAAAAAGTTACTTTTACAAGGATTTCAATATTTTATATTTAAAAAAAAAAAAAAAAAACCCTTAAAAAAACCGCATTCCGCTTTAGGTTTTGAAAAACTGAAGAGCTTTGAGACAAAAGATTTTTTAATTTAGCCTAAGATGTTGGGTAGTTTAAAACCATTGTAACAAATGTATGCAGTGAAATGTAATTGCTGTCCTATGTGCAATGACATCAGTAGATATTCAAATGATCTCAAAAATCTAGATCAGGGTGTCAAAGAAAAGCACATCATAGAATGGGACGATTACAAAATTATTGCCAGAGATGGCACTAAAAATACTAGATAGATGAATGATAAGATTAATGGTAATTTATAAAGCACTGTATCTGTTGCAAGCATCGCTCACGGCGCTTCTCTACATAACAACCAAAATAACAACAAAAAACATACTAAGAATGCATAAGAACAAAGATGAGGAGAGTCACATCAAGCAAATGCTTCCAAGTACAAATATTTGTTCAGGTTTTTCCTAAAAATATGTACAGAGTTGGACAGTTTCACATATTCAGGCAAGCTATTCCATATAGTTTTGGTGCTGCGACCTGAAAATTTCGCTGTCCCCATTGATGTTTTGCAAATCTTTTTTGAAGAAGCTCATGTTTTGAAGATCGTGGCCCTCGATGCCTTGATACTTGACTCTGTCTATATACAAAGGAGAGGAGGCACCAACTAAAAATATACCTTCTGGATAGCATTAAGGGGCTCGCTAAATTGTGTCACCTTTACAACACCCTCAAGGGTTCGGGAGTCAGTGATCATTACAAGGGGATATCATGCACATTTAAGGGACTCTCAAATACCACCCTCTTTGTAATGACCACTGACAGCCCACCACCCCACGCTTAAGGGGCACCAGGGCCAGAAAAAAACCACATTTACCGGGAACATAATTTTAAAATTGTCCTTCATAAAGAAATATTCCATTCAAAATTATTATTTATACCTTTACTCTTATTCCTAAATCCCCCAGTCAAAAATGTCCCTCCAAAGTCAACATTTCCAGAGAACCAGGTTCCTGAGTTCCCCTTTTTTGCAGCCATGAGGGGCACCATCATCACCAATCAGATGTCATTAGAGAGAACTTGTAAAAACTAGATCCGGATCAAATGCAGCTCCAGATCAAACACTAACCACTGAGGAAGAAATGGATTCTATACCTGGAATTTTCCAAGAAAAATTCATTCAATCAAGTTCACCTGTTATTCATGAAATCAGATTTGCAATCAACATGATCTATATTCAATCACACTAAGAAAATGTGTGGGTTAGATAATATCTCTTTCTCTCCCACAGGTTGAGTACTAAGGGCCTTTGGCCTTTGTCTCTGTGCGATCTGAGAGTATTTGGCTTTTTGTATTACATTGTCAAGGCACATGACGGGATAATTTTCATTTTAACCTTTTCATATGCAACGTTTTAATGAGGCATTCTTCGGGTTACTGAATGATGATATAGCGAACGTATAACGCATGATGCAACGCTCCCTGACCTAGTACATCTGGGTTACCACATGCAACTCAGTTTCGTGGGTGTGTTGCATTTTTGGTCAGATTTTGGATTTGGAAGCCAGTGGTCCTTTCGACTTCTCAGTCTTCTTTGCTCTAGGCTCCAATTATTAAAACAAATCTCTCCCATTCTATCCACCAGAATTCATCCCGGCAGACGCCAACCCATCGGACCTAACCTATGAGGTTCTCTCCACATCCGATATCCGACTCTCGTGGAAGAACTCCCCGTATGATTGTGAAGTGACCAACTACCGTGTCATCTACACACCCAATATTCTTCCCAGCTTTGTGGACACTGAGTCTCCACTCACGGAAGCAGTCGTAGTCAGTGATCTTTTACCAGAGACGCTTTATTATTTCAGCGTGTCCGCCGTGCAGCTCGGTGATGTTGTGGTACTGCAACCTGCTATTGAGGTTGTCATACCTCTTAATGGTAAGATGAAAACTCTTTTAATACTGTAAAAGTTGTAATTTTCGGGCGATAAAATTTGTTTGCGCTTTGCTGATTTTCAGCCATTTTGCTTGCTTTTAAATTCGCGATTTGAAAGCTCATTACATAGACTTATACACAAAATAAATATATTTTGTGTTTTAAGATATAGATTAATCAGTTCCAAATCGGCAAGAGTTATTGAGCTTGTATTTATCCACTCGCAAAAAATAATCCCTGCGCATTATCAGGCATGATAATATTCCTATTTAAGTAGGAAATCTTTTTTTTAAGTGAACATTTACGCATTTTTAGTTATTTTCAGCCTGATTTGGGCCTTTTAGTCTGGTTTTACGCTGTTTTTCACCATTTTGTTATTTTTAAATAAAGATATCACTCATGCCTGATAATAATTAGCATGTATGAGCTCAGTGGACACTCACGCTAACAGATGCACGTGCAAGTAGGGATTCTATAGTGCCTGATATGAGCCTAATATTTGTTGCCAATTTGTCACTACTGATTAAACTCGAGTACTCTCCTGTTCAACGGAGATTGTATACAACCATTGTGGAAGATGGGTATGACTTTTACCTAGATAATCACAATTCATGTCAATCCAATAAAACTGGACAAATAAGGCCAACAAAAAAAAAGAGTTGACTTGCCCTTTCCGACCGACCCGAATTTTCAGAAATCTAGGGTCGCTATTTTTTTTTTTTTTTCAAAAACAAAAACAAAAACAAAACAAAAAAACAAAAAAAATTGAAAGAAGCACATAACAATAAAGAAAGATGAAAACATGTTTTTGAGTAGTATCTGCTTGTTTAAAAATCAAAAAAATCAACAAAAAAAACAAACAAAAAAATCTTTAAAACGTGTTTTTGTCAAAATTAAAATTTAAAAAATCCGACCGTCCGACCCTGACTTTGACTCTGAAAGGGCAAGTCAACTTTTTTTTTTGGCCTAAAATAACCAAAACATGTTCTGTGTTGTTCTTCTTAGGCGTACCATGCGGCGGCACATCTAATGAGACCACTATCGGTAACATCTACAGTCCTGACTACCCAAGAAACTACCAAAACAGAGCCAACTGTACCTACGTCATCAGGGTTCCAGAGGTGAAGAGAACCTCAATTCGTGTACAATTTACCGATTTTGCAATCGAACAGGACTACGACTTTTTGTATTACGGAGAGGGAGATACACCCGATCTGTCCCAAGCGCTCGGACGACTGGACGGGCTAAGTTTGCCGGAAGATTTGTTGGTGAAAGGCAGCTCCATGTGGTTCTGGTTCGTGTCGGATTTCAGTACAACATATAGAGGATATGCTCTCACATGGAATGGCACAGGTTTGTTGGTTACATTTTTGTCCTATAGCAGAATCACAGGTTTCGACCGGTGTGTAATATCTCAGATTTGATTTGATATTTGATTTGATTTGATATTATTAGGGTCCTACGACCCTGGATAACCCAATAAGCTTATTAGCTTATTTCCATTGGGGTCCGTTAGATGTGTGAACAGATACAGACCGGGATGATCCCCTACTCTTTACGAAAGAGTCTGTAACCTTTTAACGTGCTCGGGTATTGCTCTTCCGATGCACCAGACCACCATTTATACGTGACTTCCGAACCACTGTTTTTTGCTGCCATTAGGAAATCGTCACAATCATTTCGCTTCATTTACCAGGCTACCGACGGCGCACACAGTATCAGCACTTAGATTGTAATATCCCCTAACAGCTCCCCAATCTCGCTTGGGTCGACGAAGCAATTGAGACTAAGTACCTTGCCCAAGGATACGAACAAATTGGCTGTAGCGGGGCTAGAACTCACAATCTTTGCATTGTGAGACCGGCATGCTATCCACTAGACCACACATGCTCTCGATAACTGCTCAGCATAGGTAATATCTTCCAATTGAGGTGGAGGCAGTGATTTGAAATCTTAGTCTGACCATTGACACATATTGTTCTACGCTTCCGTGCGTCTTTCTAATTTAATCCTCATATACAAGAAGGATTAAAACTCTAAGAAGAAATGATGCTCAATATGTGTCACATATATAGCTGGCACGTTTGAATAGCGCGTTATTTGCTTGGCTAGATTAAATTCATGCATGGACGCATGATATTTGGGGATGGGTTGCTTCAATGCTTTGAAGTCCACTATATCTCAGCGAAACCAATAGCATCTAAACAATGTTGATATCGTCGTGATTGGTCCATTGCGGTTCTTCTAATGTTATATGGAATCGGTTGAAATCAATAAATGATTGCCCAATATTTATAAATCTACTATAGCTACAAATCAGTTACATTAGTAGATTATAGCATGTTTCATGATAACCGTATGATGCACTTCATTCTCTCCAAGGTTTGACACATAACTTTGACGTAACATCTACTATTTCTGGAGAGTTTATGCTTGTCCTCATATTATAGGTGTTCACATTTGGGTATATAAAGTATTTTTCTTCCAAATTGCCATTTGAAGCCGTTAAGAATGACCCAACTGTAATAGATGTTAGATGTTAGGCCAAGTATAAAAAGAGAAGTTTCTTGTCCCTTTCGCGCATCATTTTTTGGGAATTCTATAAAAATAAAAAATTCTGTATTTTTTCCATAACTTCATTGTTAAGGTATTTAAAAAGCTGACACCTTGGAAATAGATTTACTGTAGTCCAATGAGCATTTTAAAGCAGGTTTTGTGTTCACAACCCCCCCCCCCAGAACCATGAAATAAAAAGATTTTACAAAGGCCTCGTCCTCTTCAAGTTATGCAATCAATCATGCAATACCACTGGTAATGATGATTTTTGCATTGTTTACTAAAACAAAAGTGCCCTCATCCTCCTTTTGTTCAAAAGTTAGGACAAGAAACTATTTTTAATTTTTATTTGGCCTTATATGTTTCATTTTGTGTGTTTTAACCTATGAATACAAATAAAATCGAGAATTGATTGCTTGATTGATTGATTGCTTGATTGGTTGATTGATTGATTGATTGATTGATTGCTTGCTTGCTTGATTGATTGATTGATTGATTGATTGATTGATTGATTGATTGATTGATTGATTGATTGATTGATTGATTGATTGATTGATTGATTGATTGATTGATTGATTGATTGATTGATTGATTGATTGATTGATTGATTGATTGATTGATTGATTGATTGATTGATTGATTCCAAAATTTAAATAGCATTTTCTATTTGATTAATTAATTGATATGTCATTTATTGGTTGTTTAACCTACATCATACAGAACTTCCTTGCCCCGATGGTTACCAAGAAGGCTACAATAACAACTGCTACAAGTTTGCAGAGGGTCCATCAACATGGCTTGATGCACGAGCAGACTGCCAGCAAACTGATCAAGGAGACCTAGCTATCATCAATGATGCTAATGAGCAGGACTATTTTGAGAGCGCTGGTGTTTTGAGCGGTGATTGGTGGATTGGTAAGAAATCTTTAATTAATAATTATTGAGAAGCTTAGTGCTTAGGAGTTAGGGATGTGTAAGTACTTTTGTAAAAGGAGCAAATCTAGAGAGGGCAGTATTATTGATCATGTATACTACATCATATACAAGAAGGTTTATACCAAAAAGTCACTGTACCCAGTGACACGTGATCAATAATGCACCTTGCCCCTCTCATTCTAGATGACTTGGTAGCTTAACTCTAAGCCTATAACCAGTTGCTTCACTGTGTGTCACTTGCACATATTACAGTAAATGAATCGTAACATCGCTTGTATAACTCCATCGAAACTGTTGTTTGCACCCATGTTATTTGATGTGAGAAATGCATTCTAATTCACCAATATTTGTTAACGTTTTTAGGTCTGCACGATTATTCAGTAGAGGGAGTCTGGCGATGGTCAGATTGTTCGTATACGGACATGTACAGCAACTGGTCACCCGATATACCGCTCAACAATGGTGCAAATGAGCTGGACTGTGCATATTTGTCCGACGGAACTTTTCAGTGGAGGGACGGAGATTGTAATCGCAAGCTGCATTACATCTGTGAGATCACAATAAAACGTAAGTTGGATCTGAAAATGTTTTGGTGAGTGTGCATTTGTATTCTATACTCAAATGTCCATTGTTCGGATTTATGTTAACTAGCAGGGTACCCTCGATACGCTTGGGTCCCCGCCCGCTAGCAGGGGTCGCATTCTGACGCGTCTACGCGTATTATACCTCTCACTTTCTAATAGTGACGCGTCAGGTTTCAAATTGGAAAGACTTGCGGGTCCCGATCAAAATTGAAGGGACCCCTTAAATTTGAAGATGTGTGGAAATGGAAACCTTAAGAAATTCTGTAAATTACATATCCATCCTTTGCTCACAATATAAATTCATTAAAACTGCCCGTAAAAAAGTAAATTTTTTAAATACCCAAACTTCAGGACCCCTCAATTTCTTGGGGGACCCCTTAAATTTGTTTTTTGAAGTCCTACGGGGTCCTGAAAAATGTCATGGGACCTCTCACATTTTGGACTCAGTGCCATCCCTGCCCGCTAGATGAGCAAATGAGATTCATGAGTTGTAATTTAAGTTCATGAGATGTCAATTGCTGGAAAACTTGAGTTTATGAGTTGTAAATAAACTCTGTTGGAAATTATAAAATGCGGCGCCACAGGTGGTATGTGAAACCCGGCATCTGATAGTCGGTACGCATACTTCCTTGCCGACTAAAAACGCGCCAAAATGGGCAAAAATCTGCGGGTTCAGTATTTGAAGCAACCCCGTCAAGTCGGCAGTTGTAAAGTAGTAAGAAACCACATTATGTTTAACATGTTTAATTACCTCACATGGCCATAATATATATTTATAAATCTATGGTCATGCCACATTACTTTATTAACCTCTGGAACCACATAACCCCCTACAACACACACATAAACCACCCCCACATAATAATAATAATAATAATAATCAGTATTTATATAGCGCCTTTTCCAAAGGTTCAAAGCGCTGTAATTTCGCTGCTGGTGAATCATACTAAACAATGCAACGTCCAGGCAGCAGCTAAATCAGCGCCAAGTTGCGACATATAAACACACATGAACAACATCCACCACATACACATCCCACCAGGTTGATTTATAATCATAACCATCCTATTTCCTGTGGCTACTTTATTAACCCCAACCTCTCAAACCGCATTCATTAATTAACAACAAATTCCCCCACCCCACCCCTAAAAAAGAAAGTAAAGAAATCAGGCTGCTTTATTAACCCCACAAACACGCTACATATTAACCCTATCCTTAACCATTTCCTGTGGTATTACCCCATCACCCGAAACCGCATACCCCGTCTATAGGCCTATAACCGTTTCCTGTGTGGCTTTTAAACTAACAGAGCACTAAGTATAACAAACACACACACAAACACACCCCTACATGCTTTCACCGGAAAACGAGGAACATGAAGTGGTACTATCCAAACGAGGACACCCCAACCTGGACACACATCGATACACCGAGGACAAAATGGCGATTATTTTTTGTGTGTTTTGGTATCACACCGCCAACCACGCACAACCACACATTAATACTATCTAACCGAGGTGTGTGAGGGGGTATGTCTTAGAAGACCTTATTTAGATAGCGTTTTTATACTATTTGGAATATTTGAACATATCAGGAACCGAGGACTGTCCGCAGTTCCAAGGTGTGTCCGCAGTTTGATGGTGTGAATTCATACGGGTGTCCACAATTAGATAGTGAACACATACACACACCCACACACCGTTTCCAGATTTATAGTAAGATATATGCTCTTTGCCAGTGAAATAGGAATGATTGTACTATTTTTTCTAATACATTTTTCCATATAAAGTGTCCAGAATTTTCAAAATTAGTGTTTGTAAATCCACATCCAATAACATGGCATCACTTTGTGTTTATAAACATAATTATATACCGCATACATAGATTCCTGTCATTTGATTGGTTAAAAGTGAGGGGATAATCAAGCTATGCCTTCAATTTCAATGTGACGTCATGAAAAACAACTATGCCCGGGCATAGTCGCGACTATGCCCGGGGCATAGTCTTTTTTGATGACGTCACACCCCATGGTTCGCGAGTCAAGCGATTCACATTCCGCGACAGGGTCCGCAACCCGTTTGAAACATCCGAATCGCCCCGATTGACGAAACATAATAATACGGCGAACAATTTCGTTTTGAACACCCTGTATTTATGTGGTGATGCTGACCTTTGACATTTCGCGTAAACTTTCGTCTGAATTCGCCGGTCTGCTGAAGATTTTGTTTACACTTTTCCATGATCAGTTTCGCATTGTTGTACCGTTTTAAGATGACTAAAACAAACAGCTCTTGTTGCCTTTGTTAATAAAGAAGGTATCAAAGATATGATGGATTCCGCTATAGCCTTAAAATGCAAATTGTCAAGTGAAATCCTGTTAGAATCACTACGGTAAGAATATTATACAAATTTACAGTCACAAAGCTTCCAAATTCGGAAATCAATATTTTTGTCCGATTCTATTTTGGGCAACAGAACGGTGAAGGTTTGGTCTCGTGTACCTTCATTTCATGAAACTTTGGTTGGCCTAAGGAGAAGATGTTGATAGAAAATATTCTTTTAACCAATCAAATGACAACAATCTATATATTTGGTATATAAATCAAATATTGACTGCTTTCATTCGGGTCATGTTCAAATTATAGGCCCTCGGTGATCTCAAAACCCGACTATGCCCCTCGGCTCCGCCTCGGGGCATAGTCTGGTTTTGAGATCACCTTGGGCCTATAATTTGACCATGCCCCTCATAGCAGTCAATATTTGTATACTATTTACCTGGGCATGAAACTTTTACAAAAAATTGAAAAACAAGTTCTGTGATTTTTTTTTGCTGCACCAATATTTTTTACAGATTTAATATTCAATATATTTTATCCCCTTTTTCAGCTTTTGTGCCCAAAACGTTTGACATTCTGCCAACCGACGTCAGAGGCATTGTATTGTCGCAGAGTGCGGTGCGCCTTGATTGGGTCAACTCGCCATACAACTGCGACGTCATAACGCATCATATCGTCCAGACTCGGGACGTGTATGACGTGCACAACCCAACTGTAAGCACGTATGTGGTGGAAGGGTTGGAAGCGGACACCCAGTATTTCCTCAGTGTGTCGGCCATTTTGTACCCGGGAGTTGAATATATTTTCAATACCGCTATAGAAGTGAATACATTACGATTGCCAAGTAAGTATTGTGTTAAAAACGTTGTTGGTTATAATTTGGATCGCAATGTCGTGGACAGTATCATTCGTGTAGATGAGTGGAACATTACGTACGCGTCTTTTTCATGTTGTTCTGATCAAAGGGATATTGAATCTGACTAATACAATATATGCTTTGTTTCTCCAGTGTTTGCAGTGCAATTATGTTATTGCTCAGATAGATAATCACAGGTCTTCTTGATTACAAGAGAAATTTTGTAAGGGATGTGTGATGATCTGATGCTGAAATTGCTACGCCAATCTGTTTGTGAGGCGAAAAAAAAGCAAACATGAGTATATGATGCTAAGCAGGTGGGGCTGTTGCTGTTGATTAGTTGTGAAATATTTTGATAAAAACTTTGGGAAAATTTCAACAATCTTCAAAAAATTTCAACATTTACACAAAATAATCATGAAGCATATGTCCCAACATATGATTAACAATTTCCCCTAAAAATGGGCCTTAAACAACTAAAAGTCTTCTTTTGGTATGAGGTGTTCTCTTTATACACTATTTGAGATCAAACTTATTTATTGGATTTGGTTCACCTTACTCAGGAAATTTATTCATTTCTTCTTTTCATGTATTTTTCCACAGTAATATCTTGTAACAGTATCTCTACTGACACTGTCGGTTCCATCCGGAGTCCGAACTATCCACAGATGTACCCCGATCTCGTCGACTGTACCTATGTGATTGACGTCCCGGAAGTCGATAATACAGTCATCCAAATAGATTTCTTGGACTTTTCATTGGAAAATAAATATGATTTTCTTTATTACGGCCTCGGAACGGATGCAAGCAACCTGACCGCTGCTCTTGGGCAATATACTGGCAATGGAGAGCTCGAGCCGTTGTTGGTTGAGGGCAGCACAATGTGGCTTAGATTTGTAACGGACAGCGCGGTTACACGGCGTGGATTCGATTTGACCTGGACTCGAGCCTCACCCCAAGGTAAATATAACTATGTGAATCAATTGAAAAGGCAGTTACAATATCAGTAAAAAGGGAAACAATTAATATTTTCTGGTGGTTTTGGATATCAACGTTTTTTGGCTGTTTTCCCGCTGATACACACCATACATTATGAGAGACCATGGTGTACCATGCGTTAAGAAGATTACACCTCCTCTACACAAAATTGCGTGTGTATGCAAAATGTAGTTATTGGAAGTAGACATGTACGAATTAATTGATTGACTTACCCATTTTAACCCTAACCCCCCTGAGTGCTAAAAAATACTAATCCTAAGTCCATTTCCAAAATGCCTGTGCCGACTGTTTTCGATGATGTAAGCGACCGAGCCTATATAGTGAGCGTGTTATACTGCGCAAACGAGTAGCTAAGGGCAGTGGCTTAGTGAGTGGGACCTAGGGCCGGAGTCCGGATGGTCCTTGGATCGAATCACGGCCGGTTCCCGGCTATTTAGTTAGTGTTTTTTCTTCGAAAATTGTGATCCTGGTCAAAAACCCTAAACCGGAATAGGGTTATAAAAGGGGAATTTTCTGCTACAGTTACCATTCATGACTCCCATATATTATGAGGCCACAGTGAATAGTAAAACGCTAAGAAAGAGACTCACCCCCTTATACTTATTTATACTTATTTAAAGGCAGATGATTGTAATATCGTAAATGTAAATATCCTTTTATTTCCCTTCTGCTTCAGATAACTGCCCTATGGGATACCAGCCTGTTTTAATTGGTGAGGAGTACACTTGCTACAAATTCTCCAGCGAGGAAGCCACCTGGGAGGATGCCAGGGCTGACTGTCTACAGTCCCCGGGATCGGACCTGATTATCATAGAGAATGCACTGGAGAATAGATTCATTGCTGAAACTGCTGCAGGGGCAGGCGGAGACGACTGGTGGATTGGTAAGTGAGGGTTGGGATAGAGTAGGGAGGGGTATGGGTGGGTTTGAAGGGATTAAACCCATAGACAGTAATGACGTTTTGACGGGCAAATATCTAACTCTTTGTGTGCAGTTAGTTTGCTCAGGATAACAATTCTAATCAACCCTAAACTTCGCTCATATTCAAACTGTTGCAGTTAGCGTTAGGCTTCAAATATTGTGTGGTCCGTGGCCACAGGTTGTGGTTGAATTTTATATTTACAACGGTACAGGGGGATGTATGTCCATGTGTGGGTTATGGTTTGTGGATTTAGAGTATTATACAGAATCGGTACAGAATGTACTGGAAGAACGATAAATTGCTTCTGGAGGAAAAAAAGATTGCTGGTGGGCAATTAAAGTAACTTGTAGTGGTAGTGGATGTGGTAAAACACATACATATACCAGCTTTATTTGGTCTTAACACTTTCCTTGCGGCAGACGTCTGCAGACAACATTTCAAAATGTCACAAAATGTTTCAAAAATGTCAAAATTATTTAATTTCATTGCCATATTTGGAATGACCATGAGAAATTCATTGAAATAAGTATACAAACATGTTTAGTAATTGATTCAGTAATTCTTGAGATTAACTTTGAAATTTGCAAACGGTTTCTGAAAAATCTGTGTTGTTAATGGTAAAACTAATAGCTGCGTGGAAAGTGTTAAGATTGCAGATATATCCCCAATACTAAGATCTGATATTATATATATATGTTAAAATAGGACATACATTTGTTAAACAGATAATCCATCAGCAATTTCATTTTACTTACAGGAATGTACGACATAGCTGTTGAAACTGACTGGCGTTGGATCGATTGTTGGGCGCCACCAACTTGGATTTCCTACAATTGGGGCGATAACGAGCCAAATAATTTAGTTTCACCGCCTCAAGATTGCGGTGTCATCATGGGAAGCGATGGATATTTTGCTGACAGGGAATGTGGCATGAAGTACAAGTATATATGTGAAACATCTGGAGAGAGTAAGTAAAACCTAGATGGGGATGAGTTCAAACTCTGAAGCAAATCATTCTTGCTTCTCTGAGTTAGGCTACAAAGCCATTTTCTTTTGCCTGACATCTTGGTTACTTTGGCTGCCAGTACCTGTATAGGTATTGTTTTCTTAGTACCTGTATGGGAACTGTAGCTGCACAGTAACTGGAACTGTGCAGCTACTTTGATGGTACTTTACTGGTACAGGGTGTCCCAAAAGTATCGAAACCATATTAAAGATTTGTATCTCTCTTCAAATAAGTCGCAGTACCAAACTGAAATAGATTTGGAAAGAGATAGATTTGGAAAGAGAACACTTGTAGAAATATGTCGGTACCAAACATGACTCCTTTTTGAGGCCCCTCAATAGAAATCACATGCTGAAAGGTTTGGCTACATAACTCAAAATACCATAAAATTGTTCAATTTGCTGGCCGCATTGTGTAAGTCACTGTAATCAAATGCCGCGTGTTCCTCACATTCGATTCATGTGGATTGTTTTCAAAAATGATTGCCTATTATTAAGTGTTGTGTAGAACATTTATAATGTTCATATTAAGGATTATGTCAATCTGAAGAAAAAAGAGAATCATTGTAGAAATCCCTTTTTCTCTTCACTACCTCTTTCCCATTGTCGCATCCTTGACTATATTCAGGGCATTATACAACGCTTTTAAATGAAAGTTCAGTTTTACAGTTACGGAAACTTTCCTCTGTATTTTGGAAACACAGACAGCTGTTATTGTAAATTTGGTACAAATTTTGTCATTTGTCACTCGTAGGTCTCAATTTATATCTGTAAATGACAACATTTCTAAGCCTCATACTCCTATCTAGCGCCACCTGTAAAAAGTAAACATACTTATGGGACCATTTTTGCACCATAATGTTTTTAAGGATCAGTGATTACACTGACAAGATTTCGTCGATATAGCTCCTTCACTTCTGGGTGATTTCAAAAACTTTTTGATACCCCCTCGTATTCATTCTTACTTATTTCCATGAGCAAATCTCCCCTAATTCATGATATCCATTTTATTTTAGGACTATACGATGGCAGACCTAACAGTCTACGAGGTGTCGCCACCAATGAAACTAACATATTACTGGAATGGACACCAAGCATATATCGATGTGATATCAGAGGATACTTGATTTCTTATAACGTATCCGCCGATGCAACGGTCAGTTAGTTGACTTTTATATTTGGCAAATAATCTTTTTTGATAATTGTTGAATATTTTAAATTGTCTAACAATTCATCTTTTGTGATAATTGGTTAATCTTTCTGAGAACCAATACATTTTTCTGATAATAGATTTGCTGCCAGACACGAGGATTACAAGATCAGGACACAAACGCAAAGAATCATGTGGAGCGTGAATCTGCTAGTACATACCAGAAGTGAATTTAATATTTGTCATAATAAACCAAACCTCACTCCTGTCAAAAGGAGTTGATAGATGCACATTAAATTCTTGAAATGTAATTCATGACATTTGTATAATAAGATAATAACCGGAACTTGTAATAAGATAATAACCGGACCTTGAAGGTCACTCTATTCAATTGTGTCAATAAATTTAAAGTTCTTAGTGACACATATTTGCACATTTTAAATGTACTTTATGATTTGGACAATTTCATTTAAACCCGGACCTTGAAGGTCACACCATTCTAATGTGTCTATACATTTATAGTTAGTTAAGTTAGTGACACATGGAATTGTATTGTCAAAAACCAGACCATAATTGGTCATTCTGTTCAATCGTTGTCCACAGATAAACAATTGTAAAATTCATTGATTGACATCAACATCGGAGGATTTAATTATAGTATTAGACAATTAAATTTAACCAGGAAGTCAAATATGACTTACAAGCCTAAAAACCTTCCCAGTTATCATCTGAAGAAGTTATCGACCGAACATACTTTTTCACACCGCAATGGTTTTCATAATAATATTTCATGAGCCTATTAGGCAAGATTTTTCTTGGGCGCTTGAGAGCGAACTTTTCCCATCCTCCCAAGATTAGAAATCAAAGGGAAATTAACTTGGCTTACGAGGCTATAACACTGTTTATTAACAAAGCCTTGACAGGGAAACGCAAAACCAAACCCCTCTCTGTGGAATTATCGGAAGAGGATATTAATAACGTTTTGTTTTGGAAATAATGGTCGTTATTCATTAACATATGAAATAACCACTCCCTCAATTTCGAACAAAGTGGGTCTGTTGTGCCCGTAGAGCAGGGTTTCTTTTTTTCAATCGCTTAATAAAACGGATTTCTTACTGAACTAGAGAAATACATATCTAATTTGTTACTCTATTATTTCAGGCAACAATCATTGTTGACGGTACCAATACAGCCGAGGTAGAAATATTTGATCTACACAGAGACACAGTCTACACCTTCTCCATTGCTGCTCTGAGAATCAAGGGAGGCGGGGTACTGCCAGCACTAGAAACATTTACCGTCAAAACCTTGAACGAAAGCAGTAAGTTTAAAAATAATTGTTAGTATATATATTCTTCTTTTTTCTCAAAAAAAAAGTAAACGATATGCATTGGCAAAATTTGTCAGAGTTGTACAGGCATGAGAATGTTCAGTTTTAAAACTGAATTCAGGAATTTTGGGGTTCCAAATTTCCGCACTTTCTTTTAATTTCAGCCTGTTTTTGGCCTTCTAGCCCAATTTCACGCACATTTTCATTTTTTTCTTCTTCTATTTCATTCTCATGCCTGGTTGTAGTGTGAAGCAGGCTGTACTTGTAGTCTGTTAGGTTATTGAATTGTATGTCCAATGTTCCTATAGATATGTTGAGATATAAGCAAGGCATTGCAGCTACCGCAAGTCCCAAAACTCACAGAGCAAATAACAAACCTTGGCCCATATCCCAACTTTTAAAATAGGGACATGAGCTGATGGCGCAGAATTCAAGCCATTATCACTTCAAATGATGAGTCTAATATCCACTTACACGCTGCAATGATCGATTTGAACATATTTGATGGGTCAGTTGCATATTGGTTACACGTGAATCTTTAGCCAACAAAACACGGGAAGTAGGAATTGTTTACTTTATAAGGTAATCAGTTTGACCTCAATCCATGTACTGTAGCGGTTTAATGCAATTCAACTACTAATTTGGATCAAACAATAAATACTGCATCAGGTCATCTGCAAACATGTATAATAATGCATATTTATGCGGCAATTGGTTTACCATTTTCCTGGTGTGAGGATTCACTTAAGTGTGGCTCACGTTAGGATCCTTCCCAGGATCCATCCTATAATATAGATTCATAAACATTGGCTGATCGGTTTTGATTTGGACCTATTCCATTTAACGTTAGAGGAACCACAATGGACCAATCATAACGATATCGGCATGGTTTAGATGATATTGGTTTCACTGAGGTATAAAGGACTTCAGAGCGTTGAAGCAACACATCCCAAAATATCATGCGTCCATCCACGAATTTAAACTACCTAAGCAAATGATGCGCTATTCAAACTTAGCATGTGACACATATTGATCATCAATTATAATTCTTTTTGTATAGATGAGGATTAAGTTAGAAAGAAGTCATTTTGAACGGCACGAGAAAACTTTGTCACTATTCTGGGTATATATGAACAACCTTCGATGTGATTCATGTCACAGGGAAGTATAGAACCATATGTGCCAATGATTAGTGTTAGGGTTTAAAATCACTGCCTTCCCTGCTATTTGCTTGGCTAGTTTAAATTCATGCATAAACGCATGATATTTGGGGATGTGTTGCTTTTTTGTATCAGTTTGTGTTGTATTTTTTGTATCAGTTTGGGGAACACCGTGTGTTCTAGAACGCGTCTGGTGTTCACGGATGCGTTCTAGAACACACGTCTGTGAACACCTTCAAATTGCCATTTGTAGCGTTAAGAATGACACAACTGTAATGTTAGATGTTATATGTTTCATTGTGTGTGTTTTAAACCATGAATACAAAGAAAACCAAGAATTGATTGATTGATTGGTTGATTTTGATTGATTGATTGATTGATTGATTGATTGATTGATTGATTGATTGATTGATTGATTGATTGATTGATTCCAAATTTTAAATAATATTTTGTATTTGATTAATTAATTGATACATAATTTATTGGTTATTTAACCTACATCATACAGAAATTACATGCCCCGATGGTTATCAAGTAGGCTACAATAACAACTGCTACAAGTTTGCAGAGGGACCATCAACGTGGCTTGAGGCACGAGCAGACTGTCAGAAATCTGATCAAGGAGACCTCGCTATCATCAATAATGCCAAGGAACAGGACTATTTTGAGAGCGCTGGTGTTTTGAGCGGTGATTGGTGGATTGGTGAGAAATGTTTAATTTATAAGTATTGAGGCGCTCAGCATGCTTAGGAGTTTGGGATGTTCAAGTACTTGCAAGCATGGATGCAGAGTTTAAACAAGGATATAAGATCATCAAATGCTGATTGGGGAAAACATTTGATCCATTGTACATATTACATGTCATCATTTGTGGAAGTCCTGCCCTCAACTAATGACACCACAAAATTCAGCTTCAAAAATCTTAAGATTCCCCCCATATGATAGTCTGATTGCGCTAGATTGAGATAGTCTGGGTCCTAGTAGCTAGAGTAGCATATTGTATGATTTTGTAGGAAGCAGTGGAAAACAATGATTTGTAGTTCATTTCGGCAGGTGTTGAAATGATTCAGTGTCCATGTTACTGCATCGGATATCAGAGCAGGGCAGCCTTTTTATGGCAAAAGAATGTATCTTATATGTAGTTTCCTAACAGTATACTTCCTTTTAACATGATCAAAGTTAGCTTTTTTCTCCAAAAATCATGTAGTGGTAAAAGGCAGTATATTACTTTTATTGTCTTTACAAGTTGCAACCTTTTCCTAAGTGAGGATTATTGAACCAAGTTAACACAATCCATGTTAAAAGGAAGTATTTCATTAGGAAAGTACATATAAGATACATCCTTTTGCCATAAAAGGGCTGAGGGGAGATCCACCCTTACCATAGAGATCAATGCTGTGTGTCACTTTAAGTTGGGAGATAAATACAGTAAATGAATCGTAACATCGCTTATATAAATCCAACATACTGTTGTTTGCACCCACGTTATAAACTAAACGGTGGCCTTTGCACTTTGCAAAAATGTTGTTGATGTGGGAAATGCATTCTAATTCACCAATATTTTTGAACGTTTCAGGTCTTCATGATTATTCAGTAGAGGGAGTCTGGCGATGGTCAGATTGTTCGTATACGGACAAGTACAGCAACTGGTCACCCGATAGACCGCTCAACAATGGTGCAAATGAGCTGGACTGTGTATATTTGTTTGACGGAACTGGTCAGTGGAGGGACGGAGATTGTACTCGCAAGCTTGATCATTACATCTGTGAAATCACAATAAAACGTAAGTTGGATCTGAAAAGGTTTTGGTGAGTGGGCATTTGTATTCTATACTCAAATGTCCATTGTTTGTGTGGATCGTGGTAGGACTGAGGTTGTCTTGGTTTAAATCTAAGCACACCATAACATAGATATCTCAAAGGCAATTTCAGCTTTATGTTGATGCATTCTCTTTGTTTACAAAATAGGAATGCTCATACTGTTTTGGGAGGATATTTTCAAATAAATTTTGACAACATTTGTCCATATAAAGTGTCCAGAATTTTCAAAATTAGTGTTTGTAAATCCCTATCCTATAACATGGCATCACTTTGTGTTTATAAACATAACTATTTACCTGGGCATGAAACTGTTACAAAAAATTGAAAAACAAGTTCTGTGAATTTTTTTGCTGCTCTAATATCTTTTACAGATATACAGATATAATATTCAATGTATCTCATCCCTTTTTTCAGCTTTTGAGCCCAACACTTTTGACATTCTTCCAACCGACGTCAGTGGCATTATATTGTCGCCGTATGCAGTGCGCCTTGATTGGGTCAACTCACCATACAACTGCGACGTCATAACGCATCATATCGTCCAGGCTGGGGGCGCTTTCACATGGTATGACATATACGACCCAACTGTAAGCACGTATGTGGTGGATGGGTTGGAAGCGGACACCCAGTATTTCTTCAGTGTGTCGGCCATTTTGTACCCAGGAGTTGAATATATTCTCAATACCGCTATAGAAGTGAATACATTACGATTGCCAAGTGAGTATTGTGTTAAGGGAGGTGTCAACCCTTTTTGGTGCCAAATTTATCAAGCACTGTAACTTTTAAACTATAAATGTGATGTACATAAAAGTATACATTTTTTTAATGAAATGAGTCAGAGAACCCATTTTTGGTATCAAATTTTACTAAAAATAGTGATTTTTACATTTTTGCCCAAAAATAACTTTTTGGGCGCCAAAGATTTTCAGACAACCTAACAAAATCAGTTTTTTGATTAAAAATTCCGAAATGTCACCAACATTTTGAGATAAAAAACAATTTGTTGGCACTTTTTGATGGTTTGATCAAAGGGATTTTGATTAATAGAATATGCTTTGTTTCTCCAGTGTTTGCAGTGCAATTATGTTATTGCTCAGATAAGTAGATAATCACAGGTCCTCAAGAGAGATTTTGTGAGGAATTTGTGATGATCTGATGCTGAAATTGTGAGGGAGGGAAAGCATGGGTATGATACTCAGCATGTGGTGCTGTTGCTGTCTGATTAGTTGTGAAATATTTTGACAAATACTGTGGGAAAATGTCACAAATTTTCAACAATTTACAACATTTACACAAAATAAACACTTCAAAAGAAGTAAGTTCCCCTTTAAACCTTTGTATTTTGCGCTTTATAAATGTTGTTTATTATTTAGGGTTTCCCTTATATTTTCAAAAATATACATTGGGTTAAAATGGGTTTTTCTGTCAAATTGTTATGGGGTTCATACCAATACTTCACCAAAATTTCAAATCAACAGGTTCTGTCATGCTTGAGTGAGCTTGTATTGAATGTCAGAATGTCCCATTTCAAAAGTTGTTAAAATAATGTTTAGTAGTGTGTATCCACCACGTTGGTGTATCAATTGACGACATCGATTTCTCATAGTGTTGATGAGGCGCGCTACTCGATATGGAAGTCCAACTCTTGTTGTACCAGAATTAAACGTTATTTTAGCAACTTTTGAAATGGGACATTCCGTCATTCAATACGTGCTCACTCGAGCATGACAGAACCTGTTGATTTGAAATTTTGGTCAAGTATTGGTATGAAGCCCATTATCATTTGACTGAAAACCCCATTTCATTCCAATGTATTGTTTTGGAAATATAAGGGAACCCCTAAAGGGGAACTTACTTCTTTTGAAGTGTTTAGTCATGAAGCATATGTCCCAACATATGATATGCAAATACTTATTCACAATTTCCCTCAAACAACTAATAGTCTTCTTTTGTTATGAGGTGTCCTCTTTAATTATACACTATTTGAGATAAAATGTGATTATTGGTTTTGACCACTTTAAATGTTAAGGAAATTATTCCTTTCTTCTTTCCATTTATTTTCCACAGTAATATCTTGTAACAATACCTCTACTGACCCCGTCGGTTCCATCCGGAGTCCAAACTATCCACAGGGGTACCCCAATTTCGCCGACTGTACCTACGTGATTGACGTCCCGGAAGTCGATAATACAGTCATCCGAATAGATTTCTTGGACCTTTCATTGGAGAATAGATTTGATATTCTTTATTACGGTCTCGGAACGGATGGAAGCAACCTGACCGCTGCTCTTGGGCAATATACTGGCAATGGAGAGCTCGAGCCGTTGTTGGTTGAGGGAAGCACAATGTGGCTTAGATTTGTGTCGGACAGCGTCGTTACACAGCGTGGATTCGATTTGACCTGGACTCGAACCTCACCCCAAGGTAACGTGAACTATGTGAATCAATTGAAAAGGCAGTACAATATCAGTAAAAACGGGAACAATGAATAGTTTCATATCTATACTCATATATTGAGTGTGGTTTTGAATATCAACAAGCATTCTGTTTTCCCGCTGATACACACCATACATTATGAGAGACCATTACACACACCTGCACTACACAACATTGTGTGTGTATGCAAAATGTAGTTATCGGAAGTAGACATGTAGGAATTAATTGATTGACCTACCCATTATAAAAGAGGGGGAATTTTCTGCTTCACCATTCAAGTCTCCCATATATTATGAGAACATAGTGAATAGCAAAACGGTAAGAAACAGATTCACCCCCTCTAAATTGTTCTACTTATTTATACTTATTTAAAGGCAGAAGATGATTGCAAAATCAAAAAGTAGGTTACTCTTTATCTTGTACTTAATGTAAATAACCTGTATTTTCCTTCTGCTCCAGATACCTGCCCGATGGGATACCAGCCTGTTTTAATTGGTGAGGAGTACACTTGCTACAAATTCTCCAGCGAGGAAGCCACCTGGGAGGATGCCAGGGCTGACTGTCTACAGTCCCCGGGATCAGACCTGATTATCATAGAGAATGCACTGGAGAATAGATTCATTGCTGAAACTGCTGCAGGGGCAGGCGGAGACGACTGGTGGATTGGTAAGTAAGGGTTGGGATAGGGTAGGGGGAGGTGTGGGTGGTTTGAATGGGTTAAACCTGAGAAGAGTAATGTTGCTGTGCCTGTTGATGGAGAGGATTGGTGGGCAAATATCTAACTCTTGTCTGCAGTTTGTTGCACAGGTTAACAATTGTAATCAACCCTAAACTTCGCCCATATTCAAACTGTTGCGGTTAGTGTTAGGGTTCAGATATTTTGAAGTCCGAGGCCACAGGTTGTGGTTGAATCATACAAGAAGCATACAGGGGATGTATGTCCATGTGTGGGTTCAGGTTTGTGGATTGAGAGTATTATACAGAATGGACTGAAAGAAAGCTTGATTGCTGATGTAGCTATCTCTTCTGGTGGAGAATAAAAGTAACTTGTAGTGGTAAGACATTCAAATTTATCATCTTTATTTGATTTGAAAGGTCAACCAAAATGGTGATTCAAGTTTTTTGTTCTCGATGGAGGATATTGTAAAAAACAAAATGCAAAAAGAATTACCCTTTAATATTGCACCAAAAACAAAATATAGAGTTTCTAAGCATAAATAATTTGTATCATAAATATTGACGATGGCAGGTTACTACCCTGTATACGTCATGAGTGTTACCCAGGCTCGCACACAGAACCTCAATAGGTCGATAGCGTAAGCATCCACTCATGACTTTTGTTTGTGCAGACTTATCGATTGAGACCTGGACCGATACCGAGTTGGGAGTAACACCTGTTACGTAGTAACGCGTCATCCGTATACAGTTCATCCCACACTAAAAAAGAAACACTGGAAATTATGAATGATTTCTTGTATATCTTTTTCCCTGGACAATATTTTAAAGAAATTCTTTTTGCATAATACTCTTCTAAACATACCCCATTGAATAAAATATACTCGAATCACCATTTTGGTTGACCTTTAACACTTTCAACGTGGCTAGTTTTACAAAATACAAAGCAGATTTTTCAGAAACCTTTTCCAAGTTTCAAAGTCTATCTCAAGGATTGCTGTACTTATTTTAATGCATTTCTCATGGTGATTCCAAATATGGGGATGACATTCAATAATGTTGACGTTTTTGAAACATTTGATGACATTTTGGAATGTCGTCTGCAGACGCCTGTCGCGTGGAAAGTGTTAAGGTTGATAAAATATCCCCAACAGTAAGATCTGATAGTATCTGTGTTAAAATAAGAAATAACTTTGTAAAACAGATAATACATTACCAATTTCACTTTACTTGCAGGCATGTACGACGTAGCTGTTGAAGCTGACTGGCGTTGGGTCGATTGCTGGGCGCCGCCAACTTGGATTTTCCACAATTGGGGCGATAACGAGCCAAATAATTTAGTTTCACCGCCGCAAGATTGCGGTGTCATCATGGGAAGCGATGGATATTTTGCGGACAGGGAATGCGGCATGAAGTACAAGTATATATGTGAAACATCTGGAGAGAGTAAGTTAGATGTAAAAACCTATTCAAAGTCTGAAACAAATCATTCTTGCTTCTCTTAGTTGGGCTACAAAGTACCTGTATAGATGGGGTGACAGCAATGTTTATCAACAAACACAACGGTCAAAGGGACTGGACGGTCGATATATGCTTGAGGGAACAGCATATGACCACAACACTGTCCACTATGCCTTATATTGCTCTTAATAATGCTTTGGCACAAGTTAATTTACCAAACAAAATGGGTTTTTTGCATAGATTTGAACCAGCAACAAAAGGTAGCATGTCATATAACCTGCTCCTGTCCGCCACAAAGACAGATACTTACCCTCTTAGCTCACCGGTATATAAGGAAAAACCCTTCAATTGGTCACATATTTGAGAATTAAGTATCTGTTCTTAATGTGTTGTCTGCCATATGTATCATTGGAAATGCAATACAGGGTGTCTCAGAAAAAATTACAACGCACCTTTAGAGGATTGTAACTTTCTGAATAAGTGTCAGAATAGAACAACTCAAACGACAAAATAAAGGCAAAATAGTTTGCTATACTTTAAAGAAAACCAGATGTGATTCGGTTCACTAATTCCAGAGAAATGAGCAATTACGTAACATTAGTCTGGGAACGCTTCCATCCAAGTTTGCTCATATTGAGTGATTCAGACAGCACATACATGAAATCAATACTTCTCTACAAAAGGACATGGATTAACGTGTTTTTATGGTTCTAGATTTTATTTTACACCAAATAATATGCCAGATGAGACCAAAGTTTAACACAAAATATGAAATAAAAGTTATCTAGATTATTTTCATCACATTTTATACAGTTTAAGAACAGTAAAATTTAAATCTATTTATAACAGTTGGAAACAAAATTATAGTAATTTTAGTAAATATGATCGTTGTCGTTATTAAACCAAGTTCAAGATCTAATAACATCGCGCATACAACTTATCAAGCTTCTAGTCTTCACATTTGCAACCTGAAGGCTGAAATCATGTATATTATAAAATTATCGCCAATTTGGCGCATGATGTCAAATTATTAGTATCGCAATTGAAAACAAAATTAATGTTTTGTTTACATTAAAAGAGTATGGTCATATCTATCTCCTTACAATGTATTGATTTTGGTTTTCTGGGTGTTATGAGTGTTATGATCGATTATTTAGTATTCTTAGATCACAAATTGAACTTTTTATCATAGTATTAAACAGTGCTGGCTAATTGAACATTAATGAGTAAGTAACCAGCTGCGCAAGTGAAAATCTGTCAAAATATGCAAACTTGGATGGAAGTGTTCCGTGAATACTCTTACGTAATCACATATATCTCTATAATTACTTAACAAAATTAAACGCTGTTTTCTAAAACTAATTTGGCCTCATTTTACCGTTTGAATTGTAAAATTCAGATACTTAATTAGGAAGTTATGATCGCCTAATTGTGCGTTGTAATTTTTTTTGAGACACCCTGTACAATCAACAATCAAGTAGAACATTAAATTTGCTCTAATTCAGAATAATTTTCCTTGATTCTATCACATTTGGGAATGTGTTCATCACCACATTCAGTCTTACTAATTTAAGCAAATCTCCCATAATTGATTGATATCAATTTTATTTCAGAACCACTTGATGGCAGGCCTAACAGCCTACGAGGTCTCAGCACCAATGTAACTGTTGTATTACTGGAATGGACACCAAGCATATATCGATGTGATATCAGAGGATACTTGATTTCTTATAACGTATCCGCCGATGAAACGGTTAGTTAGTTAGTTGACTTTTATATTTGGCAAAAATTGCATATGCTTTTACGACGGGTATTCATAATATGTGTGGTGGCATGGGAAAACCCTTCAGATGGTCATTTTCTAGCAACTTGATTTTTTTCTATGGCGAAGAGCTTCATAATCTACTGAGTATAGGACTGTTTAAATTTTTCAGAAATTCCATCTAGAACTACAGTAATAGTATTTTAAAGTCGGCAAGTTTAAACGCAACACTAAAAATTGAAACTGACAATTCAAAGGTGTACACAAAATCTTTTAAATGCTCTAATAATAAAACTACATTGTTATGTCACACAGAATAGCTTGTCATATGAAAAGGACTTTTGATATGAACCTAGTTTTTTGCCATATTATTAACAATTGTAAGTCCTTCACTTTCAAAATCTTTACAATGCATTGTCGGAATTCACAAGTGGTTACCATGGTAACAATGTCATTTTACGTAGCATTTTACACATAGCATTTCACACATAAAATTTGATAAACAAGGTTCAGAAAAGTACTCAAATAAACTTAACATCTGGAATTTTGCATAAAAAACTCCTGGAGACTAAAGTTCAAGGTATAATCTCTATCTTGGGACCAAAGTTGGAAAATTGACTTGAAGCTCATTTGTTAGGAATATTTTGGTATGACCCAGATATCTCAATATTAACACTAGCGACTTCCGACGGGTTTTCCCATACCACCACACATATAGGTTAAGAGTTTAACGAGTTCGCTGTTGGACATGTTTAAAACTGTCAAGCTTTCGTCAGGATTAGCTCTGACTTCTTCAGGACTAATCAGGTTGGGTCGGTCGGCTGGGCTTATTTTTTCCCTTTCCTTCAAAATGGCACAAAAAAACAAAAAAAATCTGTTAAAGTGTTGCCTCTTTTGACCAACCGAAAATATGCACAATTTCGGAAATATTGATCGCCATTCATTTGCACATGAAATACTCCCCCCCTCAATTTCTAACAAAGTGGGTCTGTTGTGCCCGTAGAGCAGGGTTTCTTTTTTCCATCGCTTAATAAAACGCATTTCTTACTGAACTAGAGAAATACATATCTAATTTGTTACTCTATATTTCAGGCAACAATCATTGTTGACGGTACCAATTCAGCCGAGGTAGAAATATTTGATCTACACAGAGACACAGTCTACACCTTCTCCATTGCTGCTCTCACAATCAAGGGAGGCGGGGTACTGCCAGCACTAGAAACATTTACCGTCAAAACCTTGAACGAAAGCAGTAAGTTTTTAAAAATGTAATGGTATATATCTTTTTTTTTCTGAAGAAAAGAGTAAATAATATGCATTATGTTGATTGGCAAAACATAGTCAATCAACAAATTTCAGAGATGTAGTTGAAGCAGACCGCTGTACTTGTAGCCTGTTAGACCATTGATTGTATATCAAATGTTCCTATGGATATGATGAGATATACGCAAGGCATTGCAGCTTTTGCAAATCCCAAACCTCAAAGAACAAATGAGACCTGTAATCACAAAATGAAAATTCTAAGTCAGAAAATTTAATTTTCAGGTTTGTTCAGATTCATAATGCTCAGAAAACAAGCTTTAAAATGATATGCAACATGTCATAATTGCTCTATGTTTTCCCCGTCAAAACTGAAATTGGAGTTGCAAAATTCCTTTGTTTTCTTGTGATTTTTGGGATGTTTATTGGACCATATCTCCTAAGGCACACTGGCAAGATAACGCTCATTTTGTGGTAACAGGTCTCAAATAACAAACCATTGCCCATATTCCAACTTTTAAAGTAGGGACATGATCTGGTGCAGGATTCAAGTCATTTATACTTCAAATGATGATAGTCCAATCATTAACTTACATGCTGCAATGATAGGTAGTTTGAAAATATTTGATTGGTTATTTAGTTGCATATTTGTTTTCGTGTGACTTTAAGCCAACAAAAAACAGGTATTAGGAATTGTTTACTTTATAAGGTAATCAATTTGACCACAGTTCATGTTATGTAGAGGTTTAATGCAATTCAACTAATTCAGAGCAAACAATAAATGCTGCGCCAGGTCATCTGTAAACATGCATAACAATACATACTTACACTGGTAATTGGTTTACACCTTTCCTTGTGAGGGGGAGTATGCCCCACGCCAGGATCTATCGGACGACGGATTTACCGTTGGGTGAAATTGGCATGTATGTCTACAGGGTGCAGAACTTTTTGAGAAGGGACCAATTAACATGATATTATCTTTGCATCAAAATAATTACAGAAATAACTATGTGATTATTAATTGTTTTCTTCTTACTAGGTGATATCTGCCCACCAGGGTATGTGACAGGTCCAGACTATGTGTGCTACAAATTTGGATTAACACCAACCACTTGGGGCGAGGCACGCGCTGATTGTCTGTCAACAGAGGGAGCCGATCTACTTGTCATCAACTCTATAGCAGAGCTTGTATACATCAATCAGACTGGTTCTGCTCTTGGACCGTGGTGGATAGGTGAGGAATAGAATAAGGGAATCATAACTTACTCTCAATTTATTATTACGGACAAAGATACCCAGCTGATATTGTATTTTAAGCTAATTGTTGAATTTAATAAGAATTTTATTGACAATATGTTTTAAATTTTGACAAAGGAATTGCTTTCACACATTGGGGTCATTCTTTATGACCAAAGTGTATCTTCTTCTTCTTCCTATAAAGTGCTGCCTTCGAATGGTTGAAGATAAATGCACTGTAGTTGTATGCATGTGTTGCCTCGGCAACAGGAAAGTTAAAAACCGGTGTAATATATACAGTATTTACAGGTGTCCCAAAATTCATGTAATAAGATTAGTTTTTTTTCTCTCTAAGACTATAATACAAACAAATAGTAAATAAGTGGATTTTTTCCACTTTCATATATGTTCATGAATTTAAACAACAAGGTTTATTTCCTCTTTATTAGTTTCATGATTGGTAAGTCTCCTCTCATAGGCACTGCTTATCATATAACATTTTGCAAGTTGTTAATTTTGGTTTAGAAAGGAAATATACATTTAAGTGATTTGGTATCAATAGATAACAGTCAGTCAATGATTTTGGATCCAGGATAAGACAAGACGAAGCAGCCAATAAATGTGCTCCTACCCTGTGTGAGACCACATTGATAAGACGGATACTCTCAATCTAGTTGATAACATTTTACTATGTGTAGGCTTAGGCGATAAAAACAAAAATCCTGTTCTACGTTTGATTGAATTTTGTTTTTCGACATATTTAAGCTCATTTTTTTGGAAATTTTGATTGTCCAAATTCACCAAAATGTTTACAAAGATTTGAAAGAAGAAAAAAACACCAAATAAAACCGAAAAAGCCAGATCCGCCTTATTAAGTAAATAATTTTGTTCTATTTTGGTTTCCTTCAGGACTCTACGACCAGTCCGCTGAAGGGCGCTGGCGATGGGTGCAAGACTGCCAGAAACTCCTGCCCTGGCAGTGGGCTAACTGGGCCGCTGACCAGCCTAGCGACTTTGTAGGATATCAGGATTGCGGTGAACTGAACCCCGCTGGAGAATGGGAGGATAGGCTCTGTAATGTCACCAACCCATATGTGTGTGAAGTGATGGCAAAGAGTAAGTAGATAGATAGGCTCTGTAATGTCACCAATCCATATGTGTGTGAAGTGATGGCAAAGAGTGAGTGAATATATAATAGCCCGGGGGAGACTGAACCCTGCAGGACAATGGGAGGATAGGCTCTGTAATGTCACCAATCCATATGTGTGTGAAGTGATGGCAAAGAGTATGTAGATAGATAGGCTCTGTAATGTCACCAATCCATATGTGTGTGAAGTGATGGCAAAGAGTAAGTAGATAGATAGGCTCTGTAATGTCACCAATCCATATGTGTGTGAAGTGATGGCAAAGAGTAAGTAGATAGATAGGCTCTGTAATGTCACCAATCCATATGTGTGTGAAGTGATGGCAAAGAGTAAGTAGATAGATAGGCTCTGTAATGTCACCAATCCATATGTGTGTGAAGTGATGGCAAAGAGTAAGTAGATAGATAATAGCCTGGGGTGGGGGTGGGGGGGGGGGGTGGCATTCAGATATAATGTTGTAATTGTATGTCTTTTTCAACATGAATCCGCGCCAAGGGTTGCATGAGCCGATAGTCATGAGTCATCATTAAAATAGCCCCCAAATGGTTGGCCTATAAGATAAATTTACTAACAGTTTTAGTTCAGTTTAAACTTCAGTGCCTTGAGGGCCTATATCCTTTGTATGAATATGATTCTTTTAGCTGTAATCCTTGTCAGGGTCACTTTTTCCTTCTTTGAGAATCTGTGTTAAGGGTAATTTTTGAGACTGGATTGTCAGGGATGGATTACAACTTTAAGACATGAGTGGATCACAAACCTCAGTTCAGTGAGTTTTATATGTGCCTTAAGCATGAGGTAGTTTATCACTGTGACCCCTCCCTGACCTTTGACTCAAGATCATGACTAACTTATTTGAACCATTTATAAAGTCTAGGTCAAAGAGTGTGAGTTCAAAAGTTCTATTTGACCAGGAAGCATTCATTATTGGATAGTTTTTTTCTCATGGGATATGTGTGGGGAGTTGTTAGGACAAAGATGATATAAACCACTAGGAAAGTGGAAAGTTACACCTATGAATAAAAAGTATTTCACAACGCTATTTTTTTCCAGCTGCAAGCCCCAAGGATCAAAGACCATCTCTACTACGAGGTGAAGTTTTTGATGATTATTCTGTCAAACTGACATGGCTACCGAACCAACTCAGATGCGATATCCTCGGTTACAAGATTGATTACAACTTTGTTGGTAAATCAACAAAGACGGTGCGTGTCGAGGGTGGAGATTCCAACACGGTGACAATTGAAAATCTTGTGCCAGGACAGCTGTATATGTTTGGGTTGTCTGCATACACTGCATATGAAGACCTTCCAGGAGATCTGTTTCTGCCGATTGAAACTCCACAAGGAGGTAAGTGTTTATGTTCCTACCAGTATATTTCAGAAAAGGTGCTATGAGGATTGATGTTGATTTAATCTGGATCGTCCTTTAATCAGAGATGCAACACTCCCGGATATTTCTGCAATTCCGAAAAATAGGCCATATATTTTTTTTTCTGGAATTTTTTTCTCATTTCATTTCCAGAATTGATGATATTTCAGCATAAAAAGAGGAAAAGCCAAAGCCTGTATAAATATTTGATACCGTGTGCAAGCGCTCGGCTGTGGTCGCTATGTAACGTTCGCATTTGGTCGATTGATTTTCAGGAAATTTTAATTTACCTCTGTTCCATCTTTGTTTAATGTAAAACATTGTTTCTCATGGGCAATACAATATGGCCTAATTATAATGTCCCTCTGCAAAGCTAGGGGTCATCATGATTCATTTTAAAATTAAAATGACATCCACAGAAAGAAAATGGTATCCACTTTTTTTATATATATACATAATATAAATTAGATTCAGAATTTATTTAAGAGTTCCCAATAAATATTCGATCAAGCAAGCATCCTGTTAAGGATTTGAACTATATCTCCCTTCCTCTGGACAGTGATGTAACTTAACAGGTGCAGCATTTATGCACTCGTATGTATCTTCTGTCTTTCTATGCCTGCATGTGTACACCAGCGCCTTGAATAGGTGCACACGTTAATGCGCTTCAATCAGTAAATGATGCACTTATATGTCACTGTCTCGTGATAGATAAATCAACAAAATAGAGACCTCTTGCACTGCAGGCAGATGGTTTAACAACTTGGCTGCACTATCATCATCAATAACCATTTTATTCTTGCCTCCTCAGATATTTGCCCACCTGGGTACGGGAGTCTGTACGATTTCAACTGCTATAAGTAGATACCTTAACAGCTTGGCTGCACTATCATCATCAATAACCATTTTATTCTTGCCTCCTCAGATATTTGCCCACCCGGATATGATCGTCTGTACGATTTCAGCTGCTATAAGTTTGTAGATGCTACGGCAAGATCGTGGCTTGATGCCAGGCTGGACTGTCAATCCACTGAAAATGGTGATTTGGTGGTGGCTGAAACCGAAGAGGAGTTTGAGGCTTTGGTTCTGTATGGACAATATGGGAATGCTACTGGCGATTGGTGGATAGGTAAGGGTTTTGATTGGTATCTTTTTTGATAGGCTTTGCTACACAGGAATTCATAATATAGGTACAAAGCTACAATGGCATTGGAAAAGTTTGAAACTGTTCAACAGCTTTCACTCACCAGGATTATCTCTAGATAAGATTAAAGACCAACTTATAAGCAATAGATTGAACCTTTTCAAATTTATGCCAAGGCAAAGCCGTTAAACTGTTAATACGTATGATATATTTTGCGATGTGCAACACAAGATTAGATTATTGACTAATACATCAATTTTCATATACTTTGTATTTTCCATATGCTTTTAATATTGTACTTCCCAGGTCTATACGACATAGCCCTAGAAGGTGACTATCGCTGGACAGATTGTACAAATCCAACATGGCCGCTGTCCAACAGATGGGCACCTGGGCAACCAAGCGATACAACCATGGCAACAGAGGATTGTGTATCTGCTAGTGTTGAGCAAGGCAACTTCAATGATAGGAACTGCAACACAGTATTGCCATACATTTGTGAGATTACACCGAAAGGTTGGTTGGATTCTATTAAATTATATTCTTTTCTCTTAATTAATTCACAATACTACCTTGACTATAGTCACTGTCATATGCTATGGACGGAATTCAAGCTATTCATGCGAGCATGCTTTGTTGTTGTTCCCTGAGCTGCGTCCCAATGCATGATATGCGCGAATAACTTTACATGCATGTGCGCGGGCACTTTTTGAAAACTTGCAGGTTAACGCTCGTATACGTAGGCATTGGTGGACTTTTATTACGACGCTGACTATAGCTCCACTGGGCGTATTTCATGACCACTTTACGCAACAATGTTAAGGTAAAAGCATACAGTGTTTACTTTGATTAAACTGAATTCAAGGGTTCCGGGTGCCCTCAAGTATATCTATAAAGGAAATAGTGTACTTTTTGGTCCCAGCCATACATCAAGTATATGACAGAATAAAGTGCATCATGTAATTACAACAATGTGCTATATTCTACCGTGTAATTGATGTATGCCTGGGACCCAAGTACACTTTACCCCTATGTATAATATTGTCAGGACAATACACCCAGCACAAAAAAAATTCAAAATCAATAATCGGTAGAAAAAAATCTGAGATATATACATTAAATTAGCAAATTTCTTTTCCGTAGTTAGGTACCCCATATATAAAAATCGCATGGATACTTTTAAAGTTGTGATGATTTCAAAAGCCATGCCTAACTACAACAAAGTTGAACTAGAATGGGTTTTCTATGGGATATCATTGATTTGTATTGTCCACTGTGCGCTATTTAAACCAGTCTGGTATCTGGATAAATGGAGTCTTACACACACTAAGCAATGATATCCCATAGAATCATAGAATCCCTATTTTAGTGCAACTTTCTTTTGTTATTTGTGGTCATTTGAACCATCATATTTTCAAAACTATCCACTCAATTTTTATGGATGAGGTATCAAACTACGGAGAAGAAATTTGCTCATCTAATGTATATCTCAGATTTCTGGTACCAATTATTGATTTTGGATTAGCTAACATCAAAGTACCTGGTCTGGAACTGTTTGTGTTATAGGTGTATATGGGATAATCAAAAATTTCCGAGATGCAATTGAGCAAATTTTATTTTACCGCCCGCCCTGGCAACGTTGTTTGCCCGGCCTGTTTCCGGTTGGCCTTTTGTTACGCGTTTCACGCATGCATGGTTGGTTCGTCGCGGACCACTTATTCCCTTTCATACCTCGCGGGCTTTCTCGTGGCGTCCCTTTGGTATCATTACGTTCATGCTAGCGCATGCGAGAGGTCGTGTCTGATAGTTCAGTTAAATCAGAAATTTTCACAATGAGGCCTATTCTCGAGGTTCCTTTTACTGACTCGTATACGGTATCGACCAGATGATTCCGGCTAGCCATATCATTGTTTACTAATTGTGGCATACAGCGGCGGTCACTTTAATTCAAATTTGGAACGGAGATTGTTGGGTACATCCTTCCAACTTTTGTACAAATACATTTATGCCAATGGGTTTTGTCTGCACCAGCCTGAATGCACTTCAACACTTGTGCGAGGGGCTAAACAGAGGTTTCGGCACAGTGGAGGAAGATGATGATGATGATGATGATGATGATATATAAACAGTGATAACAGGGTACCCCCTTCCCCGGGGCTGTGTACGGTGTACGCAGATGATATTCGTCTCATTTCAATGTATGATATTCTAATCATCAGTGTCGTTGCGTCACTTACTGCTACTGCAACGAAGGTATCCTTTATCATTGAGAGCGTTATTACACCCCGCATTACACAACTCTTGATCTGTATACAATTGGGCGATTACAATTTGAGCCTTAACAGAATATGATGTCTGGCGGATTGTGTTATGTGGTCACCGACCGGTATGGTATCTCTTGTTTGCTTTGATAATAAATAACCATTCTTACGAAATAGTTTCATGGAAACAGGATGATAAGTGTTTCCCAAATGTGGGGTAAGAAACTTCCAATGATAGGCACTGCAACTTCAATATTATTTCATAACTTTTACAAGCTGTTAATGCTACGGGACTTGGACATCTGACTATTCTAGAATTGAGTATGATAATAATGAAGAAGAAAAAATACTAGATATGAGTTTTTTGATGGTCTAACACATAAAATGTTAGATAATAATAATTGATGTTAAATCGATATTTGATCATACATGTTGGTTAATATACGCGTTGAGTGTCTAGGTGTTTAATACATAAATGACTGCGTTATTTACATCCATCAGGATCTAAAATTCATCATATGTTTAGTTCATGCTTTTTGTTGGCATTTTGGCGGCCATTGGGTAATTGCTGAAAACTCATGATGCTTACTATAGGCAGTGGTTGATCTGTGCTGTTAGTCATACAACATTGAATTTCTAAACTCGATATTCGACCATATTTTGTCTATGTCTTATATTAATGATCATTCTAAGAGGAATGCGCCCGATTGATAGTCGATAAATGCTGGCCCCATATTCGACATTTAAATTTATAAATATCCAGGCTGGAAAGTATATCTTATCTGATCTTATTAAAATGTGTCAACTAATTGTCTGCCGAAAGTTGTGTAGGCCATATAATATGTGCTTTATGCCGTTTTGGATTAAAGATTGATTGTTCTGACTTTGAACATGTATATTAAATTTATGGGAGATTTGATGTGTAGAAAACAAGCAGTAAATTAAGAATTATTTATACAGGTAACTGGCAGTTCCATGCAGACCAACCACATAGGGCGGTGGTAATCTTATTAAGACGGGAGTACATCTAATTATAAAATAGTCTGCATATAATAATAATATAATAATACAGCATATCCAAGTTATTGACACATAAAGGGGATATCAATATTCTATAATAGGTGTGAAAGTCATTCTCCAGATAGGAAAAATCAATTATGAGTTGTATAGGTGAAAATCAATCACCAGATTAGGAGGTAATCACTATCAGTCATAACTTTGGTTCATAATATTGGAAAATGAAATCAATATTCAATGATTACAGGATGAGCTGTTATATTTATTTTACGATGAATCAAAAAGCGAACTGGCATACTGATTGGACTGTATTATGCATAATAATCCTATTATTGGAATGTGGCCAGGTAGGGCCTTGCAGGTCTTGTTTGGTAACAATTGATCTGAAATTTTCATTTACGATACAGCTAAATATAATTGTATAGAAATGATAGGCATATACGACGGGTATTAAACAAATTATAAATCATTATAATTGGTTGAACGATCGTTGTGATTTAGAATACATTGCTGGTTACAGTTTATAATTATCGGCGGGTTAAGTTTCAATATCAGTTTGGAAATAGGGCACTGGGGCCAATTACTATGTTTCTTTTTCTCTACTAAGATAGTATGTATACATGTACGATTCGGTACATCTATTCCAAAGGGCAATGAGTATCTGTTACAAGATTGGGCCAACGCAATCCCCACATGTTCCCAGTGCTTAGGGTGAATTACATGGGAATCAGTACCCCCCCCCCCCCCCCACCCCGCAAAAAAAAAAAAAAAAAAAGGGGGGGGGGGTCATACAAGTTTATCCTTTCGTCGGCGCCTTAAAACGAAAGTATAAATCTTGGTTGGCAGTGTTTTGTTTTCCAAAGGTTAAAAGTCGTTAAATAATTGATTACGATAAATAATTATAATGATAATATTGATTAAGGTCATTACCTGAGGAAATTATACAAATAGTCCTAACAGTTTGAATTTAATTAATGGTTAGGTAGCTTTTCTCCGGGGCTTCTTTCGTCTGCGCGATGAAGCTCAGGGTGGTGGTTTGCGCCCCATGCCGTGATCGGGATGAAACTCTTAAAAAGTTGATAATTGGATAATATGATACATGACATATCTATGGCAACTTGTTTGATTAAAAATTGGCCTAAATGAAATAATTAGTTATGCATTGGCATATCTATCTGGCAAAATTGACCCTGATGTGCATTGGCACATCGATGGCACTAATCATTCGTGATTGATTGACAAATAGTATTTTGAATAATTTGATAATAATATACATGACATCTATGGCAACATTGTTGGACTTTGCATTGGCAAAATGGTATAATGTAGATTAAATGCCTAGGCATATCTATCTGGCATAATTGACCCTGAGGTGCATTGGCACATGTGCATTGGCACATTTGGCAATTCATTTCGGCCTCTTTTTGTTTGCGCAATGGAGATAGGGGGTAGTTTGCGCTCTCCTGTCGATTTGGTTGATAACTCATATAATGGTCTTTTGATTCCGTGCATTGTTGTGTAGATTATGTTTTGTATGACATGTGATACATGTAGGCTTTATAAATAAAAGCAACCTCTTGCATGGCATGGCGATGTCCGCAAATTACCTTTTGTGTCCTGCCTATTGTTTCCAGGGTCTGACGGTAACATTGCTGTATTTCAGGTCGATAAACAAGACACACTTTTCTCCAAAAGTCTTATGGAGATAAATGACTAAATTTGGCCAGCTATATACGGTAGTAGACACATATCATGACAACAATGTTCGCGGATTAGGATCACTGTACTGAATAAAGATGCCCTGATGAAATGGAACTCCAGTCTGAAATAGAACCATCCAAACCATTAACAAGCTGTTTAATAACACCATTTGTTATTTTTATCATTGTGTTTTGAACAGGATTCACACCAAGCGATGTGGACCCAATAGATTTCCGTCCAGGCGGTGTAGGCTACAACGCAGCCAGACTCACGTGGCGTCCGTCCCAGTACGACTGCGATGTTCTCGGATACACACTCAGAGTTGAAGGCAACAATATGACCAGCGCATACATAGAAGGCAAAGATAATCGTGAAGGCAATATCACAGGACTGACGCCCGAGACGGAATATACATTCAACATCAGAACCATGACTGTGTTCGGTGAAAGACCTGTGGCTGGCGTTACTAAGGCAACCACTAGGGTGGATCCAGATCCATGTAAGCAGATTTAACCTTATTGTACTAAATACATACATAGTATAATTATATTTAATTATAAGGCCTGATTTACCCTTATATTTTTAACTTGTGGATTGTTTTCTCATAAATTTCCCCCCAAAAGTGAAAATCCATGATTTGAAAATCTTTCAACAAATTGGAATAAATTTGAAAATATTTCAATGTTTTAAAAGTATTTATAGATTCTTGAAAAGTTTTGAAAATACATATGGACATCTACTATATGTGCATAAAAACCCCTAACTGATCAATTTTACTTTTTCTTTGGCCTTCTGAGCAGATTTTGCCAGTCTTCTTCTTCTTCTCGTGTCCACAGCACGCAGGATCAGATGGTCCTTGTGCGTGGTGGTGACAGGATTAGTTCAGCTTGTACAGGCTTGTACAAGCTTTATCCCTGGCCGCGTGTACGAATACGGACGCTCCTGTCATGACCTAGAACTGATGTACAGACACAGACCGGGATGATCCCCTACTCTTTACGAAGGAGTCTGTGACCTTTTAACGTGCTCGGGGATAGCTCTTCCGATACACGGGACCAACATTTCTACGTACCTTCCGAAGCACGATGCGCCATGAAACATGCCAACTTCAGTCTGCACGGTCTGAAGGAGGCATGGGGGACGAGGCTGTGTTGGTGTATCGTTTTTGAACTCTCACTCATAAACGATCCACCAACAGAACTACGGTGCACAGCAGTGTACGACGCTCTAGCCGCCTCGTTGCCAGTGTTGTTGCTTAAATAAGATACTTTTGAATATACAACATTGCACTTTAGAGCTACCACTCTGGGTTACTAGCCACATCCTGTTTTCTTGGGAATTTGACAAGATTACAATTTCTCCATGTTAACTCTGTACAGTCTGTCATCAAGTGATCAGGTGACCAGTTCCTCTGTGGTGAACTACCAAAGTGGTAGGCCAGCTAATGGATACCTTTCAATATTGGGGCATGCCTGTTAGAGTTCAACTAAACCTTACCAGGCCTCTTGAGTAGTCTGCATAGCAAAGTTTCTCAGGCATCGGCAGTTGACATGTACTTCTTTTGTGTATGTCAGTTATGAAATATTTTGTCAGGCAGAAAGGGGTGTGCAATATCTGTTTATCCTACGAATGTACGACTTTAGCCCTTAAGGGCAGTATTTTTTTGAAAAGTAAATAAAAGAAAACAAAAACAAGAGCTCCCATATAGATGAAACTTGATGTTGCGCGCATGTATGGATAACAAATCAATTTGAAAAACAAATATGTTTTTCTTTTTCCTTCCAGTGCGATGCCCACCTGAATGGGTCAGAAGTCCCGACGATAGCTGTTACAAGTTTATACCCGAGTTTGAAACGTTCACAGATGCCCGTGTCAAATGTCAGAATATCATGGAAAATAGTGATCTTGTTATTATCGAAACCAGTGAAGAAAACGATTTCATCATGAATGTGACCATGGGTGGCGATTGGTGGATTGGTGAGTAAAAAAAATGAGATTTTTCAAAAAAACTGTTGGTTATCCAGCCTTACAGACTTTATTTGTAATTTCACCCTTCCTGTTACGCGTAGGTAAACATGGAGTTATATACAGCTTGTGACCATGATTGGTAACAAGCCGTACGAAAACGAAAGTGAGGTTAAACAGGATAGCACCATATAATTGTACGCCTTGCTTGCCTTGGGCCTCTGTAAGTTGTAACGATTAGCTGCCATACGTTCACATCTCTGGATCATCTTTCTCCAAGCTGCTCTGTCGTGTGCCAGAGGCTTCGCCATTATTAGACTCATACCGGTCCATTCCTTGATGTCATCAAACCATAATTGTATACTTTCATATAAAACCGGCATTTTAACACTCCCAAAGTATTGGCTCCACGGACCAAATTTCTTTGGCCATTCTTTTACCCCCACCTCCCCTGTTCTTGGGTTCATCGCAACTGAAACACTGTGGGAGTTACGGTTTTGATATTGATACCATTAGACTACTGTAAAAGTAGAAATTTTCGCTAGGTTTTTATTTTCGCGAATTTCGCGAATCAATCCTCACCCGCGAAAATATAAACTCGCGGAAATTATTGACTTCCATTGACTTTTGTTCACAAATGTTGAAAATCGTGAGAAAAAAAATTCGCAAAATGCCTGTTTCGTGAAAATATCTTATTGCGAAAATATTGACTTTTACAGTATTCCTACTCTTGATATACATCACATGAGAATTATACTTATATGACATATAATTCATGACACCATGATTTTGTTTTGTAGGATATTTTGATCTAGCAGTTGAGGGTGACTGGAGATGGATTGATTGTACGACACCGAATGAGTGGGCGCTTAGCAACTGGGGCGAGGATCAACCAAATGACCTTAATGGCAACCAGGACTGCGGTCAGGTTCTACAGTCTGGACAATATAATGATTGGCAGTGTGATCGAACCATGCAGTATATATGTGAAATCAATGTAATCGGTAAGTCAGGGTGTGAAAAAGCTTTTGATTTAATTGAATGGTGTAAAAGCAGTGTTTTGCAACACTTAGACTTACAAAGTCACCATTTTTATTGATTTGATGTGGACTTAAGGGGGACTCAAGGAAGTTTTTTTGGAATTTTGTGAGTGCTGTAATTATTGAACTATTAATCAAATGCATATAAAAGTATACATTTTTGGATGGTATTTTGGTCAGAGAATACATTTATGGCATCAATTTTGACCAAAGATGTTGATTTTTTGAGAAAATCACAAAAGATCACTTTTTTGACCCATTTTTTTTGAACAAAGCTAACAAACATAATTTTGAGTTAAAAATGCCCAAATCACTTGATGATGATGTAAAGACACTAATAAAGGGACGATTTTTTGTTGTTGTTGAACCTAATCCAATATTTTTTTGAAATTTTGACAAAAAAGTGTAAAAAAAAATAAATCCATTTTTTTCACGTTTTTTGGCACTTTTTGGTCAAAATTTCCAAAAATATTAGATAAGGTTTAAAAAAAATAAAATTGTCCCTTTATTAGTGCATTAACATCATTATCAAGTGATTTGGCCATTTTTTACTCAAATTTATTTTTGTTAGCTTTGTTCAAAGAAATGTGGGTCAAAAAAGTGAATTTTGTGATTTTCTCAAAAGAAATCTATTTTTTCGGTCAAAATTGACGCCCAAATTTGGATTCTCTGATCCATTTCCTTTCCAAAAATGTATACTTTTATATACATTAGATTAATAGTTCAATAATTACAACACTCGCAAAATTCAAAAAATCAAATCAAAAACTTCCTTAAGTCCCCCCTTAAGTAGCTAATAGTAATGACCTGAACTGAACTTATTTTTACAAATTTTCAAAACACTTGACTTGGACTCAAGTCCATTATCCAAATAAATTGATGTGACGTGATAGTCACCTTTATACAAGACTTTCTTGACTTGAGCCGGGCCGGGTGTTCAACGGGTTTTAACAAAGTTGAATAAAAGGAATAGTATTATGCCTATACTTCATATAATAAGAAGTGTGCTGGACTTGGCTTGATGAATCAGCTATTTTCATGTTCAATATAATTTCAGGTTACTTGAACAAAGTTATTAATTTGACTTGAGCTAACCAGTGACTTAACTTGAGTTGCCCTATTGAATGACTTGACCTTTCATGAGGAATAGTTAGTTTGACTGTAAAATTGCACACATTTAATGAAGATGAGTTCCTTTAAAGTTGTTCTTTTCTCCATTACTGTACACAGGTTGGGACAGCCGTAATCAAAACCCATCTTTCCTCCAAGGTGAGGCCATCTCCTCCACCTCCGTATCCTTCACCTGGCGTGTAAGCCAGCAATTCTACTGCGACGTCTTGGGTTACGTCATCCAATACGACAACACCACCGTGATGGTGCCCGGAGCGGACACAGACTCTTTCGTTATCGACGGCCTGATGCCATCCACAGAGTATACATTCTTGATGGCAGGCTACACATGGAAAGAACAACTGCCGTTTGATCAGAGATCTATTGTGACAACGCCTGAGCCCGAGTGTAAGTTCATTAGGGGATATATTATCTATAGTAAACAATGAATTGTAGCCCAGCTAATATTTAAACTATTAGGTTAATTGAGGTAATGGATAATGATGCATGTGTCTGACACAGTAGATATAGACATTGGGTGGTATAATAGGAGATACCCTTGTACACACACCCCCACCCAAAATAACCAAACAAAATACCCCCGCCACTCCCCCCTCTCCCTCCAAGCGAGATGCCCCATGTATGCGTGGGTGGGCCCATGCACATACACACACTTCCTTGTATTGCACAAGAATGTTTTGTGTTTATTCCCTGTTGAGAGCGAAACAAATTGTCGGAGTCGGAAAACAGAATGACATAGTTTCCACTTATTTTCATAACATAGGATCCTAACAATATGTTTTAACCTACAGCTAACTGCCCATCTGGATACGAGGCCGGACCAGATGAACACTGCTACAAGTTCGTCAAGGAACTCGTAGCTTGGGATGAAGCACGCAGAAGCTGCCAAGATGGAGCGCCCCCTAACACCGGTGATTTGGTCATCATTGAGAGCCCGGAAGAGTTGGCGTATATCTTGAACAAGACTTTGGGAAGTGAATGGTGGATTGGTAAGTTGGATTTGAACATTATTGTTAAAAGCTATTTCTAAGAATAATGGGAACGATAGAAGGGCAGTATTTTAGATGGTTTGTTTAATACAAGAGGGTGTACTTTGACTTGGTTAAAATCTGGAAGATTCCAAAAATATGCAGCTAAAAAGTGCAAAGAATTTGCCATACCTTTAAAAGGTTTTATTACATCAAGAACAAACAAGCCCTGTCCATGACATTTTTTACATTCTTGGAAGCTTATATTGTTGTGGTGTGTTTTTTTTTGTCATTCAAAGTCTTGGAAATAAGAAATTCCTTTCAAACAGGGGTACCATAGAAGAATTTGAATACTATATATAGTTTAATCAGCTCCAAATTGGTGTTTTTTATCTCTCTGCACACAAAAGTAACCCAAGCTTGACCACTATTTGGCATACGCAAGAGTCATGCATACTATTCACAATGCACCATGTAAGTGTTTTGCGTGCCTTATTGCCCACACTCTTCTGAATTCATCTGCTGCTGTAAGCAGGTTCACCAATTTGGAACTGACTGAACTATAGCTGCTCAGGAAGCACTATACATTGTATACTTCATATTCATTTGCCTTGATATCCCAGGTATGTACGACAGCGCCACAGAGGGGGATTGGAAACTGATCAACTGCGATGGTCTAAACGATTGGCAAGCCAGTAACTGGGCTCCGGGTCAACCTAATGATGTCAGCGGAGACCAGGATTGTGCACAGATGGTAGAGACTGGGTTGTGGAACGACTGGACATGCTCTAGACCTACACAGTATATCTGTGAGCTGAACCTAAAAGGTAGGGAGAGATGTTGCAGTTGGTGTTATTTATGGTTATTCTAGCATCGTTGGTGTATTCTCGGGGGGGGGGGGGGGGGGGGGGGGGAGGGGAGGGGAAGGCACTTACATTTGTGGAGGGTAGGGGCATGGCCACAAAATGGGGGTGGGGGAGGCACTTACATTTGTGGAGGGTAGGGGCGTGGCCACAAAATCTGAAACGTAAACCGTAAGAACTGGAGTTGCCTGTTGACTGATGGCCCTAAGAATTGATAAAAATGTTTCAAGCTAGGCTTTATAGTGTCAATTCCCTCAACTTTAAAAAAATACTGAACATGAGGTCTCAATAATTGAAGCAGGCTGAAAATAGTCTTCAAGAGTAGCAGGAGAGTTGGAAAAGGGGTCTTTAAGGCTGTTAATACCTATGTTGCTAATTGACACTATACATAAGTACCCTCCCACGTCAAATGACCACACATTTCTTCTCTTGTTTCTAGATTTCGTACCAGAAGATGCCAATCCAAGTGATTTCATAGCAGAAAACATTGAGTTATCCTCCATCGACCTCTCCTGGACCGTATCACCAGTCTTCTGCGACGTCCTTGGCTACGAGATAATCACCCAGATGGGAGAGCAAGAGATGATGACATTTGTCGAAGGAGGCGCAACCAATCAATATCAGGTGTCTGGGTTGAGAGCCAATAATCTGTACAGTTTTACTATAGCGGCTAGGACTGTGCTTAGTGGTAATCTACCGGCTAGTATGCCTCTAGTGGTCAGGACTCTCAATTTTACTGGTAAGTTTGAATCTTTTTTTACATTTTTTCCTGAGATATAACCGTATATAAATTGATTGCTCTTTTTTTTTGGTTAAGAGACACAGATTGTTTTAGAAACTCATATAGTTACCATACACAGATTTGGTCACCAGTCACATACCTATAGCAAGTAAGTACAAATTTGGTTCACAAGCCAAAAATACAAACCTACTTCCCAGACACAAATCGTGTAACATTATTTTAACCTGGTATCAGGCATAAACACAGTTATCTGTCACAGACCTGGTTACCAGATATAAACCTGGTATCAGATATAAACCCAGTATCAGGCATAAACCTTGTTACCCAAGATGGCCGGAGACCTGGATACCAGGCATAAACCTGGTTATAGACGCAAATCTGTTAACCGACACAAACCTGGTTACCAGACACAAATTTGACATAGGGCCTTTTGATAAACATCTAATGGTACGTCAAATGTTTGTTATAAGGCTTTGACTTACAAAAAAAATCCTTCTACAAAGTGCACCGTTGCAGGCTAAGTGGATTCTGACAAATATAAACCAAAAATGCACCATGAACAACCTATATTTTGCCATTAACTTTTTTGCAGATTGTGTGGACAGCGTTCCACGGACTGAACCCGGCTTCCTCTCCTCACCACTCTTCCCCTCTGCTTATCCTCCAAACGTGGAGTGTGTGTACCAGATTAACCTTCCTGAGTTAGACGGCTTGAATAGAATCAAGATCAGTTTCCTCACATTCAACATACCAGATCAGGGAGATTATCTCTCCATCCAAGAAGGATTTGGAGGCCCAGGTGGTGATCCTTTTGTAAGTATTGATCCGGGATGCAAGTCTGTAAGATTTTGTTGTACTTGTGTAGATTTTTAAATCCCTGAAATATTGTATATTTGGGGTTTTGGCTGATTATACTTAGATTATAGGCACAATCAGCATCAACTTTTCATTAAACATCCATTCAACCCTAGCCTTGGTATCCAATGTGATATCATAATGTAACTCACAAAATCTTCAAAGGTTTATATTATTCTATGAATGAGAGTCAATCGAAATATAATTTATGACCCTTATAGTGAGAGAGGACTTTACTTTCTTGTGGTGTTTAAGTTCATGTTAGATGCATACCTAAGTGAACTGAATGATCATTGATCAATTTATGTGCACATATATATATTGACACAATCATTTTTAATTACCATCCTATAGATGATGTGACCTGTGACGTAATGCCAGGCGGTATGCATGCGCACCTATAGGGAATGTGCTTTGTAAATTAAATTCATGATCATTACTTATGGTGTAGAATAGTGCAGTAGTCATGGTCTACACCCCTAGCACAATGAGAGACCAGGTGCTAAATCTGGTTGCCCGGCAGTATGCATGCACACCATAAGGACAGGTGCTTTAAAAATTGGTGCTCAGTGATGAGTATTTTGCTTTTGAATAGTATGTATGCAGTAGTCATGGACTTATTATACCTCTAGCATGTCTTCAGACCAGGCGCTAATCAATTTGTAAACACTACTGTTGTAAACAACAGCCACATCAAACTTATCGTTTTAGTTGATAATAATAACTTTCATCATAACTAAGATTTCATAATTTTGTTCCTCCATATTGCCTAGATTTTGACTGGTAGCAGTATACCCAAGGATTACATCAGTTACGGAAGCAGTCTCACCCTTAGATTTGTCACCAATGAAATGACAGAAGGAGTTGGATTTAACCTGATATATGCTTATGCTGATGAGAGTAAGAATTGAGTGTTCTTTTATTTAATAGTTATATCATCGGTTTCAATTTTAAAGGGGCACTGAGAGATTCCGGAGGAAAATGAAATTTGGAAAAATTAATCGTTTCAATAGATAAGATATGTAGGCAGGCATGGACATATCACCAGCCCACCTGCCCATAGTGGGTAACATTGCATCGGGCGGTGAAGCAAGGGCGGGTAATGTTTTTTTCTTCAAATTCACAGTGTAAGGGAGTTACACTGGCTGGTGGAATTTCTGTTGTGCAGGTATTTTTGTAAGTTACCTGCCCAACTGGCTGGTTGAAAAAAATCTGAAAGTGCCAGCACTTGATGTAGGAATCCTGAAGTGTAATAATATATGGGAAAAGGGTTGAATGATAGCGCTAGATAGATATTTGGTTGAAGCATGCAATTTATGTGGCAAGTGGTACTGATATTCTCTATGTCATTTACATCGAAATGACCAAATCGTGAAATTGTACATGATAAACGGCAAATTACGGTAAATGGTTTCAGATGGTTTTAGTATTATGTCTAAGTATATACGTAGGTGCAAAAAATAAGATTTCCATGAAAATTAAGGGCGCAATCCAATACATATCTCTCAGTGCCCTTTAAGAGGGATACTAAACAATTACTTCGTTACATAGCATACAGATCTGTTTGCCAATATTTGTTTTGAGAAATAATCATTTTACATACAGATTACAAAGTTGAGTACCATATAAATAAACAAAAATGTTAAACTAAAAAGTTCACCATAATAAAAACTGTCAAGGGTTTATTGAGCAATATGTTAGTTTTAAGCTAAATCTCGAGGGTTGCGCCCAAAAGATCCATATGTGTTACACATGAGGACAATGTGTTGAATAGACATATTTATAAACTAGATTTGATGCGCCATTTGTGATATTCTATAGCTTGTAAAAAATTGGTGATAAAACAAAATCCTAAAATATCCCTTATTAAGGCAAAACAAAGTCTGTCTGAAAACAGCTATGCGATATGCGATTTTTTTTCCTTCCCCTTTCGGAGCCATTTTTTTGCGGACAACTTGGGCTCATCGGGCAGGGTTATGTGGCAAAGTGACTCCACATCCTTGTGCGCACAGAGTATGTGAGACAGATATTTTTTTCTTTTTTCTTGGCTTAACTAAACAGATGATGCAAAATCATAAACTTGGTTTTTCTCCCTATCCTTACAGCGTTGCCAGAATACAGACAATGCGAAAACTCTTTCTTTGTCAAGACTGGTTCTACCCTGCGACTCCAGTCCACCGGCTACCCTAACAGTTACGAAATGTACACCTTCTGCTCGTACCTCATTGAAGCAACGCAAGAAACACGCGTCGGTCTCACGTTTTACGATTTCAACCTGGAAGAGTTCTACGACTATCTGGAAATTGGAAACGGAAACGACCCGAGCGATAGGTCTTCTGTGATTGGCCGATTTGATGGATCCACAATGCCGTCTGCTATCCAGGCCGAGTCTAATCTACTGTGGCTGTTCTTCTATGCAGATTACTCCGTATCTGGCAAGGGATTTTCTGTTGGCATCAGTGCTAATAACCCAGGTAATTTGAAGAAAAATAAGAAAAAAATGAGAAAACCAGTAAACCAAGCGATTCTTATTTGTGAGGATTTCAGTTTCGATCAAATTTGCTGTTATTTGTCACTGAAGCAATCAAATACTTTATCGACAATGTTCCAATAGCAAATGATTTCCAAGATTCTGGAATGTACACACAGTATCATTAGATACTGGTACCAAGTCGGTGTACCAGTATTGCTTGATTCTAGCACATTTGAAATGTGATACTGGAATACATGAAACATTCCAGTATGACCTAATACTGGATACTGGAACACATGAAACATTCCAGTATGACCTAATACTGACACACAAATTGGGTGTTCCATGCAGTGTTGTTTTGTAATGGAAAAACAAATGTGACAGTATTAAGTGATATTGGCAGAGTTAATGTACAGATACTGGTATACTGAAAGTTAAAGTAAACTTTTTTGATTGATCTTCTTAGATGTATGTGTTGGTAATAGACATAAAGAAGGAATAGATGTAAAGGATTTGTCAATACTCACATTTTCCTGTGTAATTTTTTGACAACCCCTTTTTCAACATTTCTAGGATTTAGAAATCTTTGACGAAAATACACACAGCGCCCTCTTCCATCAACATCGACAGATGAGGAAGTGAGTCATCTGGTTGTAAAACAACTGACAAAGGTCTCGGTTTAATCCGATAATTGCAGAGAAAAATATGAGTATTGTTGAATCAGTTTAACCTATATGTTCTTTATTGTTCAAATAGTAACTGTTATCGTTTGACTCTTAATACCACAGATTTTGTAACTCCAACCAAGCCACCTCGACCAGAAACCTTCGTAGACGACGGTGTCATCTTCACAACATGTGGGGGCGATGTTCAAATTCCAACAGAAGGAACCACCGCCATCACTTCTCCAAACTATCCAAATGTATACAACGACAGCGCAACGTGCGAGTGGCTTATCACTGGAAACCCAGGCAGACGTTTCAGAATGACTTTTGACTTCTTTGAACTTGAGAATGGGTGAGATTTGGTGTTTGTTTTAATTAGCTTGTATAGTTCGATCAGCTCCTAATTGGCAAGCCTCCTAATAGCAGTGTATTAATACAGAAGAGCACGGACACACATAAGGCTTGTATTATGCAACAGGGTGGACTTTCACTCATGTGCGTGACACGTGCATATGCCGAAATCGCTTGGATTACTTAGAAATGCGGAGACATAAAAAACCCGCATATTTCTCGCCAATTTTGAACTGACTAAACTATAGTTCTGGTTTATTGAAAGAATGATTCAGAATGTATTTGATAATAATAATTTTGTACATTTATAGTGCGCACATATCCACCCTACACAGGGCTGGATCTTCAGATTTTTTTCAACCAGCTAGTCGGGCAGGTAACTAAAGGACACAAAAGTTTATGAATTGCTTCTTACTAATGGAAAAACACCTGTGGTTGAGCAAATATTACTGTAATGTGTAATCAATTCATGATCATTCAGCCATGTAAATCCCCTTCTTGGCTCGGATATTAGCACAGTGAGTTGTGACTTTTGAGAAGGGCAGTTTTTGTCTTCCATTTGAGCTCATTCAGCCATGAAGTCATGGACATCTTTCATTTTCAAACAACACTTAGGAAACAGTCATAGGATTATTTCTAACTAAGTTTAATTGCATACAAACACCACATCCGAAGATGAGACTTAAGGGTTACGCATCATATACCAACATATAGAGGATCACATAGGCGATTCAATAGGGAACTTGAACAATTTAAATAATTTAACAGCGGGGCAGATAACTTATCTTAAGTTATCTGCCTCGCTGTTAAATAAGTTTAATTGGTCAAATGTTTTACCTTACGATGTTATGACGAAATTATGAGGAAACACTTAGGAAACAGTCATAGGATTATTTTAAACTAAGTTTTATTGGTAAAATGCTTTACCTTACGATGTTATGACAACATTTTGAGAGGGGGGGCTTACTTTTGGTGTTGTGTTTAGTACACTTGTAACAACTATAGTTTAATCAGTTCCAAATTGGCGAGAAATATTAGGTTTTTTATCTCTCCGCGCGTAAATGTAATCCTAGCGTACACGCGCCATTATGGCCACATGCACATGGTTTTGGGCTCATGAATGCGCCACACATATGATGTACAGTGCGCTTGTTGCCTCATGTGCGCCTGCATCCTTCTGTTATAATTTGCTGCTGTAATGAGGCTTCGCCAATTTGGAACTGATCAAACTATAGAGACGTGACACAGTGGGGCTAGACCAAAATAGAAGGTTACTTTAAACATGCTCTTGATGTAATAAAGCATGTTTATACAAAAAAAACACCACTTTACATTATTCAAACCCTGACAAACAGAGTGCATGATCTCAGAATCCAGAAAAGTTATTCATGTATTGTCGGCTACATCAATTACTGTTCTTTACATTTTATCATTGTTGGCCACACCACATTGGCTTCAAACGAAATGTTACTATTTTTCCCTGAACAGGATAATCTATGTGAAGATCTATATTGATTAAAAACATTGATTATTATAGTATTAAACAATTAGAAATTATTTAATGTCTAAAAAAATATTGTTGATATTATTATTTAAACACATAATAATAACATCTGATATGAAAAAACTCCTCAAGTAATGACCTAACCTTGAACAAATAAAGAGGCATTCAATATCATATAAAGTAAACTTCATTTTACATTTTCAGATTTGATTTCTTGGAAATTGGCACCGGCCTGGACCCAACCGATGTGACTTCTCTGTATGGACGCTATTCTGGTTCAACCAAACCAGACTCTATTGTTCTGGAGACGGATATAGCCTGGATGAGATTCACATCAGATGAATATGCAGGGTTTAGAGGTTTCTCTGTTAACTTAGGGGAAGACAAAAGTAAGTGTAGTAGACACCTTTGATGGCAAGGGGGCTGGGGAAACTCTTGGGATGTGGGGTTACAGAAATGTGCTGTCAAATAAGGTTGACTTTTCAGCTGTCTGGTTAAAATTTTGGTTTTAAAATGACTGAGATAAATGAGAAAATACATCATGCCATTTTCTTTATTGTTTTAAGACCATATCCATGTTATATTGTCAATTATCAACATGAAAGGTATAGTATTATTCTAATCAATACAACAACTCCGCATTCTCAATCGTTAACTGATTTGGCCATATCTGTTATAGGGAGTAAACCCTATATATTATAATGTATTATTAGATCACCAGATCTAGCGCTTTACATCACGCATGCGCAGTACTAAATACATTGAGTTATTAACATGGTCATCTAACCTATAAGTATGGTCTCCAAGAGTCCTCTTTATCTAACGTGATATATCAATACTAATCTACGTTACAATATCCATTTCGATCTGTCCATTTTAGAACATGTTTAACAGACTTTTCTCTGTAAAATGTGTGCCTATTATTGTCCACATTTTGTCAACTTATACCGCTGGATTTTGTTCGGAACCTGTGCTGCCTGTGTATGTCACATATGCCGCATAATTACACAGAAGCTCACAAAAAACCCACCCAATACCATTAGGCCCCCCCTCCAAAAAAAAAGTTGACTTGCCCTTTCAGGGCCAGAGTCTGGGTCAGACAGTCCATTTTTTTTAATTTAAAAAAAAAAAAATTAACAGGAAGATACTACACAAAAACACGTTTTAAAGATTTTTGTTGTTGATTTTTGTTGTTGATTTTTTTGATTTTAATTTTTTTGATTTTTAAACAAGCAGATACTACTCCAAAACACGTTTTCATCTTTCTTTATTGTTATGTGCTTCTTTTTTTTCTTTTCTTTTCTTTTACTTTGAAAAAACAAAACAAAAATAGCGACCCTAGATTTCTGAAAATTCGGGTCGGTCGGAAAGGGCAAGTCAACTTTTTTTTTTTGCCTTATGATGAGATGTCTCAAACTTCTTGTTATCTGTTGAAGAATCTTCACTGTATGTACCTCAATTTTCTTTTCATTGTTTACTTTTTTACTTACCTGGATGTTGACAAGTTTCTTTCATATTACGTCTTTCATAATAGGATGTGAACAAGTTTTGGACATCCCAGAAGGCGGTTCCGTCAATATCTTGTCGCCAAACTTTCCCGCCGATTATGAGAGTGATACGTTCTGCTTCTGGACCATTCGTGCTGAAGAAGGCATGAATGTGTGGATGGCTATTGACAGTTTTGATACAGGTGAGATCCAGGGATTGCAACTAAGGCCAAGTAAAATAATAAACATGTTTCTTGTCCCAATATTTTTTTGTTATTTTTCTGGCTAACTTTGTTTCAGTAATTGTCTTGTCAAAAAGTGATGATAAGAAGTGCCTGTGTATCATTTATAAACAGAATACACACAATTTACCAGGATAGGGGTAAAGCAATGAGGAAAAAACAGAAATGAGGGCCTTCCTGTTTTATGATATGACAAAATGTCAACAATGAGAATTTTATGGCACATATGAATGATAATTTTGAAAATAACAAATAATATGGACACCGATTCAAAATGAAAGTCCGGATGAGGAAAACTTTCTTTTTGTTACTTGGCCGAAGATATTTTATGATAATTGGTCAACGGTGCTTTTGGTTTTTTAAATATCTTTAAATGTATGTGATGCCAATTTCCCAGTCATGTAGATGCCGTTTGTTTTGCATGTATCATTCTGTAACTTATGATGAATTAAGCAGCGTGTCAGTGAACACCCTTCTGTAAACTTTGAATATTTGTTTGTGTTATCTTAACACTTTCCACGCGGCTATTAGTTTTACCATATACAAAAAAGATTTTCAGAAACCTTTCTCAACTTTCAAGGTCTATCTCAAGGATTAATAAACCAATACTAGGCATGTTTGTACTTATTTCAATGCATTTCTCATGGTGATTCCAAATATGGTAAAATAAAATAAAATAATTTTGACATTTTTTAAACATTTTGTGAAATGTAGGAATGTCGTCTGCAGCCGTCTGCCGTGTTGAAAGTGTTAATACCTGCTCATTCTACAGATATATAATTTGTAGTGGAATTAAATCGGAATCAGTGTTTGATAATATTTTTTAAGGTGTAAGTTTTTAGGGTATTACCTGGTTTCAGGCATTTATGATGCCGCAATAAACAGTATAACATGAGACTAGTATACTAGTCTCAGGTATAACTGTATGGTACATATTTTCAATTTGTTTGTGAAGTTGCAATTTCGTTGTTTTTTACCATTGCCTGCTTTACATCCCTGATTAATACCAACATATGTGGCACTCTTTTGATGTCCCTGGTCTATGTATACTTTTCAAGTCCCAGAACACCAGCCAACTCTTAACCCTTATTTCCTACACCATCTCTTGTCACAGAGGATCAATACGACTGGGTAGATGTTGGTTCCGGCTCTGCCCCTGCTGACGTTGCAACAAGGGTGCTTCGTCTCTCTGGGACTGCTTCCGAACCCATCGCTTTCAACTCAGATACCGCCTGGATGACCTTCACCTCGGATGCCTCCACTAATGCAATGGGATTCAATGTCACCTTTTATGACAGTAAGATCATTTGTTTCTTTATTTTTTATTGTAACGTCATATGTTGGTTCTTTGTAGCTCTATTTAAAGAACCTTTACTGACGCATTGCGACACCAACACCGGGTTATGAGTCATATATGTAGAGGGAGCCTAGTGCTTGCTATGGGAGAACACTATAGTTCAATCAGTTCTAAATTGGCGAGAAATATTCGGTTTTCATCTCTACGTGCCCAAAACCAAGCATACACACATGGTTATGGCCACACACACCCCGTTTTGGTTGCATGCACCCGTCACGCATAATGATGTACAGTGTGCTTGTTGCCTTAATGCGCGCCTGCGTCCTTCTGTATTCATTCGCTACTGTAGGCTTTGCCAATTTGGAACTTATCAAACTATAAAATGCATGTAGCATACTTTACGTATTATACTTGTAGAGTGTAAACTCGTATCAGGTCGGCTCCATATTTATAATAGATATCATGAGAAATCACAAAGGTTCAATGCTGACCGACTTGCCCACCTACTGGGATTGTACTGTAAAGTCTCCATTTGCAATGAGGTTTTCTGCAGATTGTGACATCGCACAGTAGCCAATACAATCTATCTTAGAAAAAAAATTGTTTTGTTTTTACTTCAGACTCATTTTGCTTTCTTGCATCACATAAGACAAAGGATAAATATCCTTGCAAGGGATGGGATGGTATTATCAAAGATTTTGTAGTTCAGGGATGATAATCTCTATTGAAATGTCGTTAACGAACTGATACTATGTGTGTTTCATAGCACCTGTATGTTTGAAAAGGGCGGTGATTAGTATAGGCATTTATAGTCTCTTGCAATAACAGCATGGCCCTTGTAGTGGCTGTTTTGTGACACAAAACTAATTTAAAAAAATAGATGGCATGGTGAAAGTGTAATTACTTCTAACAATTTCAATATATTAAATTATCACATATGTTAATTCACTGTGTCCGATTGACGTAACTATATTTGGATAATTGAACGTAACTTCTCCACCCTGTGATTTTATAGAATTCAACTCGAAGGCACATGGATAATGTGTGAATAATGTTCAGATCGATACTTATAGATGCAATCGTTCAGGGAACGAGAGTGAATATTTGTTGATGACTTGGTGTTGAGTTATTTTATGACAGAGCTAAACACTACACAGTCTTTATCTTGGTACCTGTACTAGAAATTCATTGGTATTTTAATATTATGCATGTTTAATTTTTACTGCTCATCAGTAGGTTTGAGAATTTGCCATCCGTGATATCCATTACAAACCCCCTTCTGTGATTATCTTACAACCCACAGATAGTTGCGGCTCAACCTTCATCAATGCTTCCGGTGGACAAATTGTCTCCCCCAACTATCCCGGTGTTTATCCCAACAACCTTGATTGTCAGTGGACACTCCGCGCAGAAGAGAATCTGAGGATCCAATTGACATTCCAAGAGTTTGACCTGGAAGTTGGTTTTGATCAGGTGGTGGTAGAAGGCACGATCGAGGGAGATCAGGTAAAGAGGATTGTGGGTAATCAACAGATGTTTACATTTGGTGATAAATAAGGCCCCGGGAAAAAAACCCCTGTTATACGGGCCCGACCGACTCAACCATTTTTGTTGTTGAAATTGTTTGCATTTTTGAGGTAAAATAACCCTGATCTTAGAGAAGTGTCTTTAGATGAATTTGTTACCTTGTCTGAAAAAATGTGAGCTTTTGGTTAATAATATTATTTTTGAATTTATTAGATATAGAGAAAGGAAAGTTTGAATCCAGTCTCCTCTTTCAGAAGTTATTTTGTTGTCTTCATTATTCTTTTGTTCTGCATTTTGCCAGATTTTGACAGGCTCTGGACAACCCGATGATATCACTAGTTTGACCAATGAGCTTGTGGTTCGCTTCCAAACAGATCTGTCTGGAATATCTACCGGTTTCTTCCTCACCTATCAACAGATATGTAAGTATCTGACCTTTACCATTACCTTTGAAATCACCATATTGTATCATGATGGACAATGTCACACATCCTCGCGGTTGCAATTAAACAGCAATCAGCGCTGTAAGGTCGAGCTTGCTTATTGCGTAGCAACAGATGTGCACATAGAGAGAGGTTGTAGGCAATGTCAACCTCATGTGACAAGCGCCCATTGTCTTTGTTCTTCATTGCTGTGTTTATAGATATATATTTTATAGGTTAAGGCCAGATTCTAACAGACACTACTAAGTTTTACAATTTTTCTGACCTCACTTATAACATTTTTAAAAATGGAAAAAAGAAGAAGTTGGTAGCATCATGAAGCTGTGTATTTTTGAGATCATTTTCCTTCAATGTGAGAATAAAATGATACCTCAGTTTTATAGCAGTCTTATTAAATTAGGCTTGTGAAGATGTGATTCATGATACATTCTGTTGTACTGTTCTTATATTTTGCCAACTTCGATTCCTGATACCTCAGTTGTATCAGTCTAAGGCCCAAAAAAAAGAAGTTGTTTGTTTGTTCACGACCGACCGACCGTGTACTATAGCCCCGATCATATCACTTTTCTTTTTCTTTTTCTTTTTCCCCCAAAAAAGAGGTCGCGTACATGACCTTAATTGACCCCCACATGACCCATCATCAGGTGGGTGCCACTGTACACAAGCTCCCATTGCCGAGATTGAAGCCGCAGTGTGATAGCGCCCTCGATTTACGAGTCACATCGCGCGTCTAAATTAATTCTCTGAGTCACATTAAGCGTCTCATGTGCCTTATAAGGACTTTCGTGCTGTCAATCATGGCGTTGTCAAGATAGCGCCCTCCTTTTACAAGTCACATCGCGCGTACTCACGCCCATGTGCCCTTATATGGGAGGCTCTTGTTTTGCGATTCGAATATCCCCTCCCATTATATACTCTCCCTGCCATCATGTGACCCCATGCCATGTATAGTAATATATGAGCTATTTTGGGTCAAGTATGGGTCATCCAAAAGATCTGACACGGTTCAGAATTATGCGTACTGATCAGGACTGGGCCAGAACAACCATTAGCAACAACAAAAAAAAAAAGAAAAAAAGAAAAGAGATCTGACCTACCGACCCTACCTTTTGAGGAACCTCTATGGACAAACAAACATCTTTTTATTTTTGCCTTATGGAGATATGATTTTGAAAAGCATCCTGTTCCATATCCTTTACCCCATATTTCAGTAACCTTTTAACAGTTGCCTTTGCAATAACTGACCACCATTGTAAATTAGAAACTCATCACTTGTAGCAGGAATCACAATATGAAACACTTCTCAGGTTATAACTGTTATAACCACACAATGATCATTAATTAGGATCTTATCAAGCTTGGAATAATTCAATAATAAGAAACTATTGAGAAACTACTATTTCAGTTTAAAAACTAATGATTTAAGTAATATTTCATGTCATTTTCCTTGTTAGTTTACTGCCCAGAAGGATACCAGGCTGCCCTTATCGATAACGAGTACACTTGCTACAAATTCTCCAGCGAGTTAGTCGCCTGGGAAGATGCTAGAGCAGACTGTCTGCAGACACCGGGATCCGATCTCATCATTATAGAGAATGCCATAGAGAACAGATATATCGCTGAAATTGCAGCTGGGGCAGGCGGAGAGGATTGGTGGATCGGTAAGTGAGGGATTGGAGTGGGTGGGATGAGTATGGTGTTAGGATATCAAACTGTTTAATTAGTGAGGAGCACATTTGCTACAAATTCTGGAAGGATGCTAGGGCAGCTCTCTTTAAACACCAACAGAATCCTCTCTCATCATTATAGAGAATGACATAGAGAACAGATATATCGCTGAAATTGCAGCTGGGGCAGGCGGAGAGGATTGGTGGATCGGTAAGTGAGGGATTGGAGTGGGTGGGATGAGTAAGTGGATAGGATATCAAACTGTTTAATTGGTTAGGAGCACATTTGCTACAAATTCTGGGAGGATGCTAGAGCCGGCTCTCTGCAAACACTACCAGAATTTCACTCTCATCATTATAGGGCCATAAAACAAAAAAGTTGACTTGCCCTTTCCGACCGACCCAAATTTTCGGAAATCTATAGGGTCGCTATTTTTTATTTTATTTTAAAAAAAAAATTAAAAAATTAAAAAAAAAAATTAAAGAAGAACATAACAATAAAAAAAGGTGTAAACGTGTTTTTGAGTAGTATCTGCTTGTTTAAAAATAAAAATAAATCAAAAATCAAAAATCAAAAAATAAATAAAACATGTTTTTGTGTAGTATCTCCCTATTTAGATTTTCAAAATTAAAAAAAACCCCAAAAAATAAATCCGACCGTCGGACCCACACTCTGGTCCTGAAAGGGCAAGTCAACTTTTTTTTTTTTTGCCTAGAGAATGCTATAGAGAACAGATATATTGCTGAAATTGCAGCAAGGCAGGGGGTAAGGATCTTCCCCACAATCCTTTGCAATGGCAACATGACAAGAAGTAGACTTTCACTTGACCAGTATCCATATTTTGTATATTTCAGGCATGTACGATATCGCAAACGAGGGTGACTGGCGCTGGGTAGACTGCTGGGCAAATCCCACATGGATCTTCTACAACTGGGCAGAGGGACAGCCGGATAATGGTAACAATGGCAATGAAGATTGCGGCGTCATCCGCGGCACGGACGGATACTTTGAGGATATTCCTTGCACGACTCCTCGCAAATACATCTGCGAAACTTCTGGAGAAAGTAAGAGTTGCCCAAGACATTATTTTTGTTAAATTTCATCATATTTTAATGTGGCATGTTGTCCTAAAACCACCTCTCCTGTAATAATTGAACCATGAGGAAAACATGTGAAATTGTTTTAGGTTATTTAAGATATTTTATATGAAGATTTTATATGACAGTTGTTCAAGTCCTGTAATTATGGAGTAAATCAACCATAAGGCAACAATAATCCCCCCGACCAACACATCATGTTAGGGAAATTTTCTGAAATTGTTTGAATTTTTTTTGCATTTTTGTTTGATTTTTTTTCTTCTAATTTAGAAAATATGTTGAAAATTCACAGAAATTCCAGAATTGTTTTGAAATAAAGGATAAATCATCAAAAAACCGCCCACTTGACCGAACATACTTAAGAGATCCGTTTGCCCATACAACATGCATTTGCTTGTTTATATTGATATTTGAGGTGTGGATGTTCAAAGTAACTTTTTTTCATCAGAACCCAGCATGTTCCTGTATTGCTACACATTGACTGAAACGTTTCATGAATTAGTCTCAATTCTAAAACTAAACATCTATCTATGATGTGATTGATATCAAAACCTTAATTATCTAAAACAGTTTTCATAAAGTCATGAACATCGAATCGATTTCATGGTCAGACTATTTTTCGAATTAGAGTGCTCAATTCCAAACGGAAGAGCTATATACAAATTCAAAGTTTAGACCTTATGAGAAAGGGAGTCGTTACTCTGAGTTTCTTGCTTAACGCAAATCGTCAGACGACAACAAAAAACAGTTTTCAAATAAATAACACTTTTAACACTTATTTTGTTTACGATATATAGAAATACTTGATGGCACTCCCAGTAGTCTAGGTGGCTTTGCTGCATCTTCTAGCAGCATAGTGGTACAATGGACACCTAGTATTTACAGATGTGATGTGGAGGGTTACATGATTATGTACAATGACCCTAATGGAGAGCAAGTAAGTCAGATTATCAGTCAATATATTAAGCAGGTGTAAACCCCATAAGATTAAATTTATCAAGCGCTGTAACTTTTAACAATTAATGTGATGTATTTAAAAGATGATCATGCAAGGCATGATTGAAGGGTAGAGAAAGAAAGGTAGACCTCATTCCCGGTGGATTGACCAACTAATTGTTTATGAAAAAATAAAAGTGCGCTCCTTGAGAAGTGATTTTGGTGCAATTTCTGCATTTTTTACCAAAAACTGATTTCCAAAATTTTGGTCAAATTTTTCAGTGAAATTTCATACCAAAAATGGATTCTGACTAATTTCCTTTCCAAAAATGTAGACTTTTATATATACATCACATTAATAGTTGCAGTTGCAGCGCTTGATAAATGTAATATTTTGGTTAACACCCCCCCTTTAAGTTCAAGACAGTGTAAGTGGAAAGTCTAATTCTTTATCCAAAGTTTCCACGATTATACACAATTGTACTCCATTTTAGTTACAATGTAATTATGAAGGGAAAAACGTTGAATCCAAAGTGCTCTATGGTTTTAGTGTAGCACATTTATTGTCAATTTGAAAAAGCCTGAGTTCTTATATTGCATTAAGGGTTCTGTGGAATATTTTAAATTGATTGATTTCAGGGAAATGTACATATTTTCCATTTAAAAAAAAGCCATTACAATGAAACTGAATTTGGGTTGAATTTGGGTTATGTATCATTACATTTCTATTTAATTTATAAAGAAATGTAAATCATCATGTATTAGTGTTTTATCCCAGAGTAAGTGATACCGTATTTATTTGTAAAATAACCAAGCAATTTGTAAATATTGCCCCTCGTGAATATTCATAAACTAAGCATGCCAATTCATTGGCCGATACCCGCATTAAGCATTATTTCTCATGGAGAAAAGAGTTGACTACTGTAAAAGCGGACATTTTCGCATCATATATATTATATATATATATATATTTTATAATCAGTTTTTTATTTCCATACTTAGATGTCAGTCGAGGTGTTAGGAACCAATACAGATGAAGCTGTTATCAATGGTCTACAGGCCAACACCAACTACACATTCACTATATCGGCCTTTACTGTCAGCCTTGGAGATTTCACATATGCAGAAACTGCTTCCATCAAAACCCTCACATCTGATGGTAGGTTGATATTTCTTGAATTTTGTATGACTGATGCTGAATTTGAAATGATAAAGAGGTGTTGGGAAAATAAGTGTTTAATAATATGAATGTCATCCTGGATCCTGGATAATGTATCCACATAATTATTATTTGATGAAAAGTTATTCTTATGGTAGGTTGACTTAGCTTGAATTGTGTAAGACCAATGCTGAATTTGAAATCAAAAAGGGGTGTTGGGAAATAATTGTTCAATAATATGAATGTCATCCTGGATTCTGGATAACGTATCCACATAATTATTATTTGATGAAAAGTTATTCTTATGGTATGTTGACTTAGCTTGAATTTAGTAAGACCAATGCTGAATTTGAAATCAAAAAGGGGTGTTGGGAAATAATTGTTCAATAATATGAATGTCATCCTGAATTCTGGATAACCTATACACGGAAGATGAAAAGTTATTCTTATGGTATGTTGACTTTGCCTGAATTTTTTAAGACTGATGCTGAATTTGAAATGATAAACTGGTGTTGGGAAAATAATTGTTTAATAATATGAATGTCATCCTGGATTCTGGATAACATATCCACGGAATTAGTATTTGATGAAAAGTTATTCTTATGATACGTTGACATAGCTTGAATGTTGTAAGACCGATGCTGAGTTTGGAATGATAAAGAGGTGTTTGGAAAATAATTGTTTGATAATATGAATGTCATCTAGGCCTGGAAGGTCATCCTGGAATAATCTTTCCACAGAATTAATATTTGATGAAAAGTTGATTTAATGGTAAGTTGATATTTATTTGAAACCATATAACAAACACATAAAGTGGTTTTTTAAACCATACCAGATATTGTAAAGCATTTATTATCATAGTAACGAATACTGTTGTATTCTTTTTTTTAAAGATGAGTTCTGTCCACCTGGATTTGTTGGCGGCCCAGACTTTGCATGCTACAAATTTGTAATGGAGATGACAACTTGGGGAGAGGCACGTGCCGACTGTCTATCAACAGAGGGCGCTGATCTACTTGTAATCAATACACCGCAGGAACTTAACTTCATCAATGAGACTGGGTCTGCATTGGGACCTTGGTGGATTGGTAAGTGTGTGGGGTAGGGATTTTGTAATCTGATGTTTAGGCTTAGTGTTCCATAAACTGGCAAATTTGATTTGAGTGCAATGGATGCGTATCGCATGAGGTTGTAGGTCGACCGTGTCTACCAAAATGGTCAAGCAGACATGCATCCTCGATGCGGTTTATTTAGGATCTACCTCGCTGTAAAAAGGTTATCAAAATATTATGAGTTTTCAAGCATGCACAGTAAGCTGGCTATAGTGTACCTGCGTGTGTTTGACACTGATCAGGAGAATGTGCTATGTGCATCCATCAGCGCCCTATTCTTAAGTAGGGTAAAGTCAAGTAAAAATATTGTGTGACTGTCTTCCATTTTTGTAGAATGCCTGATAATTGTTCAGGTATTCTTTGAAGCTCTGTTTTTAAAGTTGTAATTAAGAAGGTGAATCTGCTACATTTTACAGTAATTTTAGATAATTCCTTCCCCCCCCCCCCCACCCCCCATCTTTTCATTTTTTCAGCATGCTTTTACTCAGCAGCTATGGGTAAAAGCTACAAAATATCAATCATATATTTCAGCTTTTTATATTATATTTTCTTAAAAATGTTCCCTTTATATATCTGATTTTGTTCCCATCCAGGTTTATACGATCAGGCTGCTGAAGGTGAATGGCGCTGGGTACAGGATTGTCAATCCCTGGTATTATGGCAACAGCTTAGTTGGGCACCTGGCAACCCTGATGACTTTGTTGGTTACAGAGACTGTGGGGAGCTGACACCCGCCGGACAATGGAACGATAGATTGTGCAACGTCACAAACCCATATGTGTGTGAACTAATGTCAAAGAGTAAGTGTATAGTTTGTGAAGTAGGATGGGTTGAATTGGTCAGGCATCAGCCCCCCTCATTTATTAGTTGATTCGTCATCATCATCCGTCGGCTGCAGAGCAGGCGACTACCAGATTTCTCCATGCACGACGATCAGTAGCAAGTGCGGCAATCTGTTTTTCCTGGATTAGTTGATGAATTTATTTTATTTTATTTATTTATTTATTTTTTGTTGAAAAATGTTCCAATAACAGCTCATTTACTTTAATCCTAAACATATCTCTTGATTTAATCCTAGATTGATAAAAGACAGAAATGGAAAGGAAAGTGGAATGTACCTATAGTTTGATCAGTTCCAAATTGGCGAAGCCTCAGTACAGCAGGGAATGAATACAGTATTGGATGCTGCGCACTTCAAGACAACTATCGCACTGTGCATGCATGACGTGATCATGCTGCCTAAATCGTGTGCGTGTGGCCATAATCGTGCGCATACGCTTGGATTACTTTGGATATAAACATAATATTTCTCACCAATTTGGAACTAATTAAACTATAGTGGGATGTTTTACAATTGCCACCTGTGTGTGATTGATTATATACTACAATACACCAAGTCTATCCCTAATAAAATCCCTATTTGCCTTTGTGCAGCTATCCAGATAGAAGACCAAACACCTACCAATCTAGAAGGCGAGGCTGAAGATCAGAACACCGTCGCTCTCACCTGGCAACCCAGCCGTACCCGTTGTGATCTCATAGGATACAAATTGGATTACTATTTCGAAGATTCTACCATTAAAACTATCAGAGTTGAAGGGGCAGATATTGCTGAGGTAAGGTGGATCCTATAGGTCGGAGGGAGGCGGCAGGGGCGGAGCCAGAGACTGAGTTTACCGGGGGACTGAAAAAGAAAGAAAAAAATGTTGAATTTTCTGGTGGTGGACTATCCAATGCGGGGCTGGGCACCGCCCTCCGAGCTATGCTCGGACAGGGGGTGTCTGAGTGGGGATGTGCCCCCCCCTCCTAAGTAGAATTGTTTTCAATTTTCGAACTCATTTGGTGTGATCTGGTGTATACTTTTGACCAAAATTTTTATTTCCAATAAATATTTTGTTTTTTATCAATGCACGAAAGAAGTTGAGCATAACTGATATAGTCTTGATTTAAGTATACATGGTTTAAAAGCTCAAACAGGGGAGGAGTCTCAGGGGAGGTGTGCCCCCCTCAAAAAAGTGACGTGCCTGTATAAGCCTTCATATATATCACGACATACAACATTATTTTATTCACCAATCAGTCACTCAATTAAAGGCTATTTCTCTCTTTTTCTCCCCCTCTCTTTTCCCTTTTTTTTGTTGTTGATTTTTTTACCGGGGGGCGCCCCCCCCCCCTGGATCTGCGCCTGGGAGGTTGTGGTGTCATAGGATACAAAGTGTATCAAAAGTCAACTAGGGGTTACTGGTGGGAATGTTTGTTCTTTGTTTGTTTGTATGTCACAATTTGGGGCTGAATTAGCTGCTGTCTGGACGTTGCAAGGTTCGTTAATGTAAGTGCTGTGTTCTTTGTAGAGGGCTATATAAATGCGCGATTAAATTAAAATCCTTTAAAACTTTAATATGTATCTTTCAATTTAACAGCTTACTGTTGAGAATCTGCAAGCAGGACGTCTGTATATGTTTACTATATCTGCCTATACAGCGTATGAGGATCTTGCACCCAGTGCAATCGCATCAGTGCAACTACCAGCAGGATGTAAGTCTCATATCATTTCTATAATAGTAAGAGGCACATTTAAAATATTTTATCTCACTGTCACACTATGCGATATTTGTTGTGCGATGCGGTCTTGCGGTAGCCTCACTTCCGCTGCAGTGTACAGCAATTAATTGCAGGTCACGCTGGTGGGTCATCACAGGTCACAGCATGCGATAGCAGTCAGCACTGCATGGCAAAATAGGAGAACGTCAGCGTTAATGCAATGCGCTGCAGCCTGTCTCAATAGCAGTTAAATACTTTTTAACTCCATTGCAACAACGCACGGTAAATAACGTCTTGTGTGAACGAACCTTGAGACTGTTACTTACCTACCACAAATAGAAGCCCAAAGTGGATTAAACAGGGGTGTGAGAGGCCACAAATAAAAAAGAGGAAAACAGACAAAAACGAGGAAAAACAGCTTATAAGTTGTTAAAAATGCCAAATATGGGCTGAAAAGAAAAGAAATGGCTGACATTTTGGCATAAGAAAAATGTTAAAAAAGACGAAATCAGCCAAAAAGAGGAACTCTCACACCCCTGATTAAAAGATGTTATGAATTTCATTTCATAAGTAATTTGCACTTCACTATCACACTTTCAAGCAAAATCACATGATTGTCACTCTTCCTTTCCCACCTCCAGATAGGTAAACTTGTCACAAGCTTGAATTCTATTATACTTATACAAATCATCCTGTTTTCACAACTCAGTAAATGGAGCAAAATGTACCTTCTATTTCCATCATATGAGACCTGTCACCACAAAATGAGGGTTAAGTCGCCAGTGTGCATTAGGAGATATGGTCCAATGAACTTGCCAAAAATCAATAGAAAACATTGGAATTTTGCGACTTCAATTTGATTTTTGACCAGGAAAACATTGAACAATTATGACATGTTGCATATAATTTTAAAGCTTGTTTTCTGAGCAGTCTGAATCTGGATAAACCTCAAAATTAAATTTTCCAACTTAAGGGCAGTGTCAACCCGGCACTTGTTTCAAAAATTGAATTTCACATTTCTCTATTATTTTATACTTTTATATGTATTCTATCATTACCATCATAAGTTTCTAATCGGAAGCGATTATTTCCCGTTCTTTTGGGTGATTTTAAATTGTTGTTTTGGTAAGTTTGAGTCAGGAAAAGGCGCATAGTTATTTGGCGGGAATTTAAGCGGAGTTTCGCGCTTTCTCAAATGCTGCGACAGCTGTTCGATCATTGCGTCGCGCGCTGAAACTTCCCGCGCGTAATACTAGACGCGCCGCTTAATATCCGCGACGTAGACGCGAAAAACAAAAGAGCGCAAAACAATGTCTAAAATGTAAACAAAGGCCAATCTTACGATCATTTAAATTTCAGTTTTCTTCCAATTTCTTCACATTGTGACAATATAAATTGAATCTGGTAGTTTATTATGATTGTTCATAATAGTATACTCGCTTTTTAGGTAACACGCCCGTGTGTTCCGTGAACATTTAGCTTTAAATGGTGGAAAATGTCAATATTATTACTAAATCGATGTTTTCTAGAAGTTCAAATTTGAAGGAATTTTACGAATTTTCAGACAACATAACTAAAAATATATCAAACTATCAGGTAAGCTTTTACTACCATTGTGTAGAGGACTTTTATTTTTTCGATTATGGATTTTAAACTAGAGATATGCATCCATTTCTAGCGAAATGTACGCAAAAAAAACGACTTTTACACTTTTCCGATGTTTTTAGCAATATTTCCAAAACCAAGCTTTATTTTGGAAAAAGAAAAAATTGCCTCCTAGACAAAATTGTTTTGTTTACAAAAACGTATATTAGAACAAATTACCATTTTTTATTTTATAGTTATGCTGTCTGAAAAGTTTATTTGGTATCACATTGATATCACCATCGGCTTCCTTATCAAATTTCCTTTCTAAAAATGTATACTTTTATGTACTTTTATTCAATATTCTCAAACTTAGAAGCAAAAGTTGATCATCAAAATAATAGGGTTGGCACTTCCCTTAACTCCCATTTCGTGATGACAGGTCTCATATATGTGTAATTAATTGTGAATGTTCTGATCAATTTAGTGTTTTTTTGCCCATCAACATATTTTGATATCAGAAGTAACCCCATATTTTTCTCATTATTTCTGTAAAATGTTTAGCCCAAGAGATGTTCCCTTAAGACGATATAGGCCAAAATGTAGCGAATTACTGCCAAAGGTGGTTAACCATCCGGCCAGTTTGTGTACTGCTCAATGGGCCAATTGCATGTCACCTTGTGCTTCTAAAATAGAAACCATGGAGTTATGCAACTCAAACTAAGTTGGAATACAACTTTTTTTATAATTAAGGATGACCCTCCATGATGTAGAATAGAAAACTTTAAGTTGAAATTCGGGCCAGCAATTGGAACACCTACCTTTAAACCCTACATACATGACTATAGAATATCCAATTTTGCCATAGGGATACCTAATGGGAGCACAGCACCAAGACGCTCTCCATAGACTTTACTGTTAAAAAAGGCTTACTTAAATGGCTCTAGTTTCTATATTAGTGCGTTTGGTTCAATGAAATTTTGATATGTTTTACTCACAAGGGTACTCTACAACATATCTGAATATGAAGGCAACTTTCTCGTGCACTTTTTTTGCTACAAGCCGCCGCATAACAACGTAGTGATATGCCTACCTAAATTCGGTCTCCGGTCCGGATATCACCGCGTGTGTAAATCGGTCTGTGAAATTAAAATTGACCTCAAATCACCTAGTTTAAATGTCAGAACATCAACTACACATTTCAAACACAACATATTAGTGAAAAATTATATCATAAACCGTCAAAAAATAACTCTCTTTCCCGCCAAATAGGAACTATTGTCGTACTCAACTTTGATTGATCGCGACGATAGCGTGTCGCGATACCTATTTAGGTATGTGCTCCCTTATAGAGCACAAATTTGCTCAAAATCATTCAAAATTGATATCAACTTTTTCAGCGTGAAATTCTGAACAAACTAGCCAAATAACATGACAATTGAACAATCCATTCTTGAGATATGATCTGATCACGGAGGCCGCATCTTCCGTAAAATCACTATTTTTCCCCGTTTTTTGACTCTAGACGCGGCACGCTTTGATTTGTTAGGCCTACACTCACGAAATTCACACTTTTTGACTCAAATCCAACTGATTTTGATTTTGATCAGTCTCTGATTATGTCGACCTAACCCACCTATAACACATCAACTGAAATAACGTCGTGTTTTTATTAAAAAAGAGCAACCACACGCCCCCCCCCCCCCCTGTTTTTTAAACCGGACAAAGTTGGCCTATGCCATAAATACACTGCCCAGTAGATATCAAAACGCATAGATTTGGGTGAAACCCGACTTTTATTTATTGCATTGTGTAATACACCTACACTGGATCGGAGCACGCGGGAGATCGGGAACCTGGCGCTATAAGAGCACAAATTTGCTCAAAATCATTCAAAATTGATATCAACTTTTTCAGCGTGAAATTCTGAACAAACTAGCCAAATAACATGACAATTGAACAATCCATTCTTGAGATATGATCTGATCACGGAGGCCGCATCTTCCGTAAAATCACTATTTTCCCCTGTTTTTTGACTCTAGACGCGGCACGCTTTGACTTGTTAGGCCTACACTCACGAAATTCACACTTTTTGACTCAAATCCAACTGATTTTGATTTTGATCAGTCTCTGATTATGTCGACCTAACCCACCTATAACACATCAACTGAAATAACGCCGTGTTTTTATTAAAAAAGAGCAACCACACGCCCCCCCCCCCCCTGATTTTTAAACCGGACAAAGTTGGCCTATGCCATAAATACACTGCCCAGTAAATATCAAAACGCATAGATTTGGGTGAAACCCGACTTTTATTTATTGCATTGTGTAATACACCTACACTGGATCGGAGCACGCGGGAGATCGGGAACCTGGCGCTATAAGGGAGCACAGCACCAAGACGCTCTCCATAGACTTTACTGTTAAAAAAGGCTTACTTAAATGGCTCTAGTTTCTATATTAGTGCGTTTGGTTCAATGACATTTTGATATGTTTTACTCACAAGGGTACTCTACAACATATCTGAATATGAAGGCAACTTTCTCGTGCACTTTTTTTGCTACAAGCCGCCGCATAACAACGTAGTGATATGCCTACCTAAATTCGGTCTCCGGTCCGGATATCACCGCGTGTGTAAATCGGTCCGTGAAATTAAAATTGACCTCAAATCACCTAGTTTAAATGTCAGAACATCAACTACACATTTCAAACACAACATATTAGTGAAAAATTATATCATAAACCGTCAAAAAATAACTCTCTTTCCCGCCAAATAGGAACTATTGTCGTACTCAACTTTGATTGATCGCGACGATAGCGTGTCGCGATACCTATTTAGGTATGTGCTCCCTAATTAACCAACCCTTGATGCATATTCTTGTAAAGCATATATATACAGCCAGATACTATCATAACTATCTAAATTAGTAAAATGCTTTTAATGGCTAATTGATTGAATTGTATTTGTTTGATTACCCACCATGCAGTGCGCTGCCCAATTGGATATTTTATTGGGTATGACTATGGCTGCTACAGAATTGTTGAAACACCAAAGACTTGGCTGGAGGCTAGAGCTGATTGTCAGGCTGTGGAGAATGGAGATCTATGGATTATTGAGACTCCGGCAGAGCTACAGTATGTGTTGAATCTAAATGGCACTGGAGACTATTGGACTGGTAAGTAGAAGTTTTAAGACTGGGCTGGAGTTGAGAATGGATTGTCAGGGTGTGTAAATTTCTTTAATCTTGGGGCTTGGATGTAGGAAAACATCCAAAATATTTAGCTGAGCTGTAACTGGAGGGGTTAACCCCTTGGGCACTACCGGCCTATCTTACAGTGGTTCTGATTGGTTTATTGCAAGATATACTCATTTGAATAGCCAATTAAAATGCAGCTTGTAAAATATTTCACTCCAATCTTTATCAGGGATACAATTATTGTAAAAATATCTCTGATTGGTGCAATAAATGATGTATCTATATTTCTGACCAATCGGCCGGTAGTTCTCAGGGGGTAAATGAAGAATCCTATTCAGAGGGTGACTATTTCCAAGCTATACGTTGAGTGTTTGTTAATTTTTAAGAGGAAAAATGTGGGACAAGGTCAAAATAAGTCAAATTCAAAACAAAGTCTTATTTCTGATCTTTGATACATATTGTATCTAACCAAAGACTCACATTCATGAAAATAAAGAGTTAAACGACATTTTGAGGTATTTAATTTTCATTTACTCCATTTATGTTAACAAAACCAAATCTTTAATTGCCCATAGCTGGAGAATTTGTATTTGATGTTTTGAGACAAAGTGATTTTCAATCATTCGTAACTTTGGTTTAGAATGTGATATGACATTGACTTTGGTACCAAAATTTCCCTAAACATACATATTATCATGATAACTGAATATTCATATTTCCCTTATTGTGCCTCATTTAATCGTGTTGGGTCACATGTATGTTAGCCTATAGCAATATTCGAGCAGAACCTATGACAAGCCAAACTCAATTTAATTCACACTACAGTTTGTCCAAGTCTTCATATTATTTTAAAATGTATAATAGATAGTTTGTCACAAAGGCTCGACTGTATAAATCAAATGATTGCATCCACCTATTTCAGGCCTATATGATTCGGCTGTGGAAGGAGAATACCGATGGGTGGACTGTACAACTCCTGCATCCTGGATCCTCAATGAGTGGGCACCGGGACAACCTAGCGATACCACGGCAACAGAGAACTGTGTTGTTGGCAACGCAGTGACTGGTCTCATAGATGATAGAGAGTGTGATACAAGGATGAACTACATCTGTGAGGTCACACCTAAAGGTGAGAGGAAAGGATTGTCCTAGCGGTGTGTGGGTCTCTTATCTTTGTATAAGTTCATCTTGATTGCTACTGAACATCTGAGATTTTTGTTGTTGTTGAACAAATCCAATAAAAATCCCTAATCCCTGTTGCCTCCAGACAGAGTTGCCAGTCTGACGAAGCTGCTAGTTTAGCAGTGAAACGTAACTAAAATTTTCACTTTTTATTGGATTTGTTCAAAAAGAAATCAAATCTCAGGTGTGTGGGTCTGTTCTGTTGGCAAATCAGGCTCTGTCAGCACATCGGTCAGAAGGATGAAAAGGGCAAATCACGTTCAAAATTCAATCACTTATGGTTAAAAAGTTCATATTTTTAGTGATAACTTCCCCCAAAAGTAGATTTCTAACAATATATAGCCTTTTTATTTTTTTAACAATGCAGGCACATTTTTCATCGTCCCTTTGTATTTATACAAATGCCAATTTTTGATCAATATGGTGGAGATTGGTAGTGATAGAACATATCATTAAATGGGACTTTTTTAAAAAGTCTTTATTCTTTATTCTTTATTCTTTAAAAAGAATCATCTGGTGTTCCAATTGCAGGCATGAGAATTTTCGGGCTGTAGCCCGAATTCAAACTATTTTGTTTTCCAAATTTCTGCACTTTCTTATATTTTCAGCCCGTTTTTGGCCTTTATAGGCCAATTTCACGCACCTTTTCAGGCTCTTCAGGTTTTTTCATGCAAATTCATTCTCATGCAAGGTCAATTGTAAAGGGTTATCAGCCATATCTCAGAAGAACTACATTTTCTGGTTTTAATGGTGTTTTTCCTATAACTGACTGGAAATTGTCACTTATTCTGCATTCTCTCCTCATTCCCCCCCCCCACTTCTCACAGGTTTTGGTCCTGATGATGTAGACCCAATTGATTTCCGCCCTGGCGCAGCTGGCGTCACCTTCAATTCCGCACGCCTCACCTGGAGACCTTCACCCTATGACTGTGACATCCTAGGATACAAGATCTCGCACAACGGTTCTGAATCAGTCTTGTATGTACCAGGAAAGGATAGCAGAGAGGGCACTGTAACAGAGTTGATCCCGGAGACAAAATATATATTCAAGATCCAGGCGGTGACGGTGTTTGGCGATCGTCCGGTGGCGGCATTGACGACTGCTACGACAAGACAAGATCGCAGTAAGTTTTCATCTTCACAATTGTCACTGATTTTACGTTCTAAACATTTGTATTCCTTGAGTATTTGTTCGTACAGGATGTCTCAAAAATGTATTATTTCAAAGTATTTGATAATTTAGAGAAAGCACGGACTATTCTTTGTCTCTCTCTTTCTCTCTCTGATGTTCCATGGTTTAGAAATGAAAAGAACATTTAGAGTCACGCAGTAATTCTGTTGTAGTCCACCACTAGAGCCACTTACTGTTAACATCTGACACATCGGTGTATATATTGCCAATTTTTTGTGTGGGCATGGCCATTTTGAAAATGCAAGGAGTAAGAAATGTTAGCCAATACAGATAGGGAGTTCTTCCACTAAACCCTCTATATCAAGTTCACTTGGTGGCATATAATTGCGTATAGGACCTTCTTTCCCTAAGCCAACATATTTATTGTTGCTGTTCTGTCTAAAACTTGTATGTTTTTTCGGCCCTTCAACATGTTTAAAGTTGAACTACCCAACGGTTATACATAAGAAGTGTTACTTTATGTTCAGGGGCAAGAGAGCACTTAAAAAGTTTCAGGCATGAGGATTTTTTTTTTTTTAATAGGAATTCCTTTTTGGGGGGTAAAAATGTCCACATTTTCTTTTAATTTGAGTCGTTTTTGGCCTTTTTAGCCCGATTTTACGCACATTTTCAGTTTTGTTCCTGTTTTTTCATTCTCATGTCTGTGTTTTAATTGATGTGTTTTGGCCCATGATCAGACAGCCCAAAGGTTATACATAGGAAGTATTACTTTATACATGCTGAAGGGCCGGATGGAGAACATGTTTTTGACAGAACAGCAACGATATAAAGTTGACTCTGAAACTACATTTGATCATTTAACTATACCTATTATTTACTATTTGTAGATGCCTGTCCAGCTGGTTTTGAATTGGGCTTCAACGACAAGTGCTACCGATTTGGCACCGTATTTGAGACCTTCACAGACGCCAGGTTGGAATGCCAGAGGCTAGAGAATGCTGATCTGGTGATCGTTGAGACTGAAGCAGAGAATGAGTATCTCAAAGAGAGGACACAGGGAGGGGATTGGTGGATTGGTAAGTAGTGAAAGCGATATTATGTGATCTTATTTTTGAGATTATTATTTTTCTCAACAGTAAATAAGCTTACCTCTGGGGTAGCTTTCTGGCAGCAACTCGCTTGCCTTTCGTCAGCCCCAATAACACATGGGGACGCTGTAGGCGGTGATGGATGACAACTCAATAGCGGCGTGGAAATCGCTGGTATAGATAGTAGCATCCTCCATCTCTGTTGATGGAGCTCTGCTTGAGCCTGATGTGTGAGGCTTCGCGAACTCCCCGGCCAAACCAAGAGGAGTCAGAATCAAGGATCTGATGTTGTCCGTGGGGGAAGTTATGTCCTTGTGGTATGTTCAGCAACGGGGGACGGTTCCCATTGGTGTTCGGTGGCTCTGATGCCAAGGGGGCATTTGGTCTCGCCAATGTAGCAGGCAGGGCATTGCTGACAAGCAATATGGTACACTGTGCCGCACTTCTCCTTTTTGTCTATTTTGTCCTTGGGCGAGACTAGGTGCTGCCTGAGGGTGTACCTGGGTTTAAAGTGGACCCGGATGATCTTGTTCAAATGTTATGCACATATTGTTTTTTCTCTTACAATGAAGTTTGGCTATCAGGAAAAACTTTCCTGGACTGTATATTCCATAAAAAACATCACAGAACTTTACTCAATCTGAATGGAAATCTGCTTCCAATTTAAGGAATGTTTCAACATATTTAAAAAGAAATTCACATAATATACCTTTAAGTATTTTGGACAGCTGGCACGATATAGATAGCGCTAAGGTTTAAACCAGGTATTGAAATCTTTAAAAAAATTGATAAATACATTATCATAGGCCTCATCATCGCATACAGGTCTTTTGATGCTGCACTCATTTGCTCATAGCTCTAAAAGATTTCTTGTTTTTTTGTCATGTTTTTTGCCATGTTTTTGTCATTTATACCGCAGAGAATGCAATTACACTCTTTCAATTCACTCAACTCTTTCTGGTGTGAGCTACTTTCTGTTTGGCTCGAACTACAAAGAGTGTATAAATCACTGTTTTCCATTTTGATTTGCTTCATCAGGTTACTTTGACTTGGCAGTGGAATCAGACTGGAGATGGATTGACTGCTCCAGACCCAATGCCTGGGCACTCAGTAACTGGGCTGCAGATCAACCTAACGATCTCAATGGGGTGCAAGAATGCGGACAGATTCTACAAGATGGCCTATATAATGATTGGCAGTGTGATCGAACCATGCAGTATATCTGTGAAATCAATGTATTCGGTGAGTTTGGAATGGATTTTTTAATTCAATTTATAACAACCATGTAGAAATGACTTCCCAGTGTATGGCTCAAAGATAGACGGATAAAGTACATAGAAGAATAGTTTTGTGTGTTCGAACCATGCAACTATGTCATTTTGGCAGGTTTTGATTTGATTGAATTGTGTTAAAAATGCTTTGTATGGATATTGACACTAAGAAACAACTTTTAGTTATTATGTGTATTTCAGTGTAACTGTGTCGATACATTTCTAATCATACCGATGTGGGAATATTACAAATCCTGGAATATTAAACAAAAATCAAAGTAGCTGCACTGTACAATCACTGAAAACATTGAGGCATGCCCATGTTTTAAAAGTCTGATTTCCATAGCCCATCTACACAGAGTAACTAATTTTGAATGTGAAAACTAGATGAGATTCGTTGTCCTTTATAATATCTGATATCCAATATTTTGTCCTTCAACTTATGAGCCAGAGATAAGTTTAATTATTATTTATATGGGCCTTCCAAAGGGTACAATAAAAGTGAGTATTGAATATTGTGCACCAAGTTCCCGGATGTGCGTCCAATATAAAAAATAAATTGCCGTCCAATATTTGTTGTGCGGCGCAGAAGATGTGCGCGTGAGCACGTATACGCAGGTCGGTTCGGGCTAACTTATTTAGTTTTAATCAAAACATTAACAGTCTGTTATATAAATAATAATAATAATATTGAATGTCTTATTTTCGGGTAATACATTCTTGTATCACCCTCAAAGCCATTCAATATTATATAATTGTTGGATTCAACCTGCCACTCAAACTAATGACTGTTTATATATGTTTTTTGACTCACAGATTGGGAACCAAGTGATGCCAATCCAGTCTTATTCACCGGTAGAGCCACCTCCCCCAACAGCGCCTCATTTACCTGGGTGCCTCGCGAGGACTTCTACTGCGACGTATTGGGCTACAAGATTGTATACAACGACCCCATTTTCACCGTAGCCGTAGATGTATTCGGAGCTGATTCCACATCGCTTGAGATTACTGGTCTACAAGATGGGGCTAATTATACCTTCCGTATCGCTGCTTTTACCTGGGAAAGAGTGTTGCCATACGAATCATTGGTTGAGGTTAACACACCATCATTAAGTAGTAAGTGAAATCTGTACGGCGTAATACTAACTGTATAGTGATATCCCCCTCCTCCCTTACCCCCATGTAGGGTCAGTTGGTCTGTAGTACTTTTGAATTACAATATTTAAGGGGAGATATGTTTGGGGGGGGGGAGATAGAAAATCAACATTATACAAATGCAAATTTCTTGGCCGGTTGGACCCATTGACAGATTATCATTTTCATGGCCTAATCTTTTTTTAATCTTTTTTTCTTTTCTTATTTATCTTCAATTTTCGTAATAAATTTGGCTACTGTTTGTGTCAGGTTTGTGTAGCGAATGCATTGGTCTTAGTACAAACATGTCAATTTTATGGTCAGCCTCCTTTTTTTAGAATTCTGTATTTGTTATTAGGCGACAAAAACACCTGTTCTATGGGAAGATGGATGTGTCAGGTTGAATCAGTCGGTTGGGCCTTTTTTTCTTCTTCAAAATAACCCCCCAAAAAATCATAAAAATGTACAAAAAGTTTGCCGTCACTTGCACATGTAACCCCCCCCCCCCAACAAAAAGAAATGTGTTGGTTTCTTTATGGTCCATTTTCCAAACAAGATTTGGATTGGTGTCACAAATGATGTGTGGCACTAAATCAAGAGTTTTACTGCAAAATGTTGTATACACATTCAGAGGTGGGTCATATAGTAGTTTCGGGCTATTGGGCCGCACGGCGAGTCTACATGTAGTGCTAGCCTAGAATAGAGTTACGCAGACCATCTAATATTCAAATAATCTGTGGTTTTTCATGGATATATGGATGCAAACATGTAGTATAGGTAGATTATTATCGATTTTATTGATCATGTTCATTTACACACCGAATGACGATTCTCTGCGCTTGAAAAGTGGCCAAATCTGAATTTGAAATGCCTGAGTAGATTTGCCACAATATGATAACAAAACTTCAAAATAGATTAAAAAAATCCTTATGACACATTGAATATGAACATGAATATTTCTATTTCACATACAATTTTTATATATTTTTCATGGCCAAAACAAATCATGTTTCACATGGGACACTTTTTTGACACACCCTGTAGATGCGTTCTACATTGAAACTCTTCAAACCCCTTATATTTAATATCACTTCTTAAACTCCTTCACAGGTGTATGTCCAGAGGGGTATGAACCAGGGTTGGATTATGGCTGTTACAAGTATGTCTTTCCACCTAAGACTTGGGCAGAGGCTAGAATGGACTGCCAGAGCACGGAGGATGGTGATCTTGTTGTGATTCAGACGGAAGAAGAACTTGGCTATATCATGAATACAACCCTAGGTGGTGATTGGTGGATAGGTAAGGAACATGGGGTATTCCATTGGTGGTGCTTACACCCTGTGGAAAATGCTGGAAGCTTGAAGTGGGTAGTCCTTATGAAGCTCCAATGGGGGCTAAACTAGGATGTGATGCAGGATCACATAGATAGAGGGCATGCTGTATATGAAGGGAGTAATGCAACATTAAATTGGGCTATTGCATATATTATATTCTCTTTACAAAACTGCTTTTGGGGTGTTGCAGTTCTGAAAAGGGGGGAATTTATTTCAGGATACAACCCTAGGTGGTGATTGGTGGATAGGTAAGGACTATGGGGTATTCCATTTGTGGTGCTTACGCCCTGTGGAAGAGGCTGGAAGCTTGAAGTGGGTAATCCTTATGCAGCACCAATGGGAGCTAAACTAGTATGTGGTGCAGGATCACATAGATAAAGGGCATGCTGAATATGAAGGGAGTAATGCAACATTGAATTGGGCTATTGCATATATTGTATTCTCTTTATAAAACTGCTTTTGGGGTGTTGCAGTTCTGAAAAGGGGGATTCATTCCAGGATATTATTTCCAGTACTGTATCCAATCAAATATTTTCATGACAGTTGGTCTCAATTATGAATGGAACTTATTTCTAATAAGCTTTAAACTTTAAAAAACAAGAAGAAAAAACAAAACAAACAAACTAGGAAACAATAATTTATTAGAGAAGGGATACATTTCTTAGATGGCACATGTACACACTTGCCATTTGATGTGTTTGAAATGTTTTTCAGTTCAGTCCAAATGGTTTAACTTATATTTCGCTCTGCATCGCATTGAGCACTCTACAAGAAGATTCCTTCTTTACCAGTATTATATATTATTTATATATATTTTCAATATCAAGTTCATCTTGCATCAGAATAAATATTTCTGAGTTCATAGCTTTTACCCCATGATGCACAAGCCAACACAGTAGGTGTGGAAAGGGGACATAACCAATATTTGCATCACTCGATAAACCTGAGTTTAACCCTTTCAACGCGGGAGTCGTCTGCAGACGACAATTCCAAAATTTCACAAAATGTTTCAAAACTGTCATAATTATTGAATTTCATCACCATAATTGGAATCACTATGAGAAATGAATTGAAATAAGTACAAACATTCCTGGTATTGGTTCAGTAATTTTTCGATAGACTTTGAAAGTTGGGAAAGGTTTCTGAAAAATCTGTTTTGAATATGGTAAAACTAATAGCCGCATGTAAAGTGTTAACACAATTTTGACCATTTTGTTGCAGGATTCTCTGACGTTGCTCAGGAGGCTTCATGGAAGTGGGTGACGTGTGAGGAACCTTCTGCCTGGGGACAGCTCAACTGGGCCCTTGACCAGCCCAATGATCTAGACGGCTTACAAGACTGTGGAATGTTACTCAACAGTGGAGAATGGAATGACTGGAATTGTGACAGACCCATGCAGTACATATGTGAGATCACTCCAAAAGGTTGGTCATTCTGCAGTATTATACCCGTTGCTTATTATTCATGTGACATAAACTCTTCAGTTAAAGGTAGATGTTCCAATTTTCAACTTGAAGTTTTCTATTCGACATTAAAGGTCATCATCAAAAAAGTTGTATTCCAAAGTTAGAGTTGCATAACTCTAATGGTTCTTATTTTAGACGCACAAGATGCCGTGAAATGTGCCCATTGAGTTGTACAAAAAACTAAATTGGTGGTTAACCACTTTTCGCGGTAATTCGATGTTATTTCACCGATTTCTTCGTAATCATACTGATTTGGACCGTCAAATGTCAGTATGTTAATCAGGAAAATATGATCTTTCATATGATATGAAAATCTCCATATGTTTGAGAAAAATCTGGGTTATGAAAATGTGATCGGGTCATCTACCTTTAAAAGCTATTGTTTGATCAGCTCAAAATTGGCCGCCTTACAGCAGGGAATGAATAGAGAAGAACGTGTGCGAGCATGAAGGCAACAAGCTCACTTATGGCGTGTTACATTTGTGCATATGGCCATAATTGCGTGCGTACGCTTGGATTACTTTTCAGCGCAGAGAGATAAAAACTGAATATTTCTCGACAATTTGGAATTAAACTATATCCCAATTTTAAGTTCAGGTTATGTCATGACAGAAGTAGTATAAGCATTTTATGTCCAACTTTCAGCCAATTTCATGACCCTCTTTTATGGATGCACGTCACATGAGGTTGACCTCGCGTAAAGTACGCGAGGTCAACCTCACCTCAAAAAAGAGTGCAACGGACATCCGTGGTGCGTTATACATAAGCCCAACCTCACAGCTCTGATTGTTTAGCAGCATTTTGTGAGTTTTCAAGCATGTGCGCGCAGCTGATTTAAGTGCGCCCGCGTATGTCGGACTGTGGCTAGGAGAATATGTGCCTTAGGTTCATTGGCACCTGTTTCATTGCTCTAGCCCTCCTTATATGGCTGCTATTTCAAAAATCATCATATCCAGGGGAATACTAAGATTGGATATAGAAACATTCAATCTATAATTGTATCATAAGCAACTGTCCTAATTCTGGGAAAAGTATCCATAGGAAGGTTTCCGTGTTGTTAGCGGTTTCAGTTTGGGTGCAGTATTTGAATTTCGGGCCTCGGATAAGGTTAGTCCTATGGTAGGAATACATTGCCCCTAAACATTGAATTGATAATTGAATAGTGTATCACAATCTTAAATCAAATCATACCCGTTTCATTTATTCCAGACTTCAACGAAGACGATCAAAAGCCGTCGTTCCTGCGAGCCACCGTGATAGACCCTTACACAGTCCAACTCAACTGGATGGTATCTGCTGTCAACTGCGAAGTCACCAGCTATATCATCTACTATGAAGAAAATGGCATCAGCACTCTGGTCAATGTCACCGGTGGTGGTACTAGCGAGGCTCTGCTAAAGAACTTGCAGCCAAGTTCAGCCTACGTATTCTTCTTGTCGGCTGTTACGTCCAGCGGTAGCGTCTTGACTGATGACCGATCTGTGAGAGTTCAGACTCCAGCAGGTTAGTAGTATTTGTAGAATTGCATTTGTTGAAAAGTTGATCCCAAATTGGTCTCATCTTGCACAGGATTTAAAAACATATATCACTTAACTCTTATTGTTAGTATTTGTATTTTGTTTTAATTCATGGAATATGTAAACAAATTCCAATATTTTAGGCATTTGTATAAAAATGAACAGAGAATCTGCATTTGCATAGTCATCCAAAAAAGTTTAAAAAAACACATACAAATCACAACACTTATACCTATTTGGTCTTATGAAATTAAGACATACATGTACCTTCTTTTATTTATGTACCATTATCAAAACATGTTCATGGTCATGAAAATGCATTTGTAATATTTAGGATTAAATCATCTTTTCCACTGACTAGAATTAAAACAAGAAAGAAAAGAAAAGAAAGAAAACATAAACACTTTTTATTAATATACTGTTCTCTTTCAGTTGGCATTTGTGGCCCTAGCGAGCTTACAGAAGCGTCTGGTACCCTGACCTCTCCCAACCACCCTGACCTTTACCCCAACAATCAAGACTGTGTATATACCATCCAACTACCGGATGCAGGCTCTGTTGTCAGAGTCACGTTTGAGGCACTTGAGTTAGAACCTGGGTAAGTGATTTATAGTAGAGCATTTGTGCAAAAACAAGACAAAACCACTATATAGCTTAGTCCTGTTTTCTTGTGTCTGAAAAGAAAAATACACAAAGTATTTTTGTTCTTTTTTAATTTTTATTTCCTGTTTTCGATTTCTGATGTTACTGTTGTTATTAAAATGTACTACTCCAACCCTATGTTGGTAACCCCCACTTACCAATGACACAATCATTGCAGACTATAATATATGGCGAGGAAAATCTTTAGTTTAGTGGGGTTGCGACCCTTGGCTATGGGGAAACTGGTCCCAGAGTCCTAGGGCAACAGCTCAGATATATGGCCAGTGTTACCAATCCAGTGGCTAAGCCACGGAATTGGGTTACTTTTGAGCCTTACGCTGCAGCAAAACGTCCTGCATGCCGCACCCTGTCAAAAGCTGGGTACCAATGTATCGTCTAATTATTACCAATCCGGTGGCTAAGCCACAGAATTGGGCTACGTCGTAAAAAAATATTTGACTGGGCTGCACAGTTCTTTGATCAATGTTATATTGTCTTCACTTTCTCCAGACAAGATTTCTTGTTCGTTGGAAATGGGCCTATACCAGACGAGGATTTGACATACGCCCTCACTGGCACCGAGCTGCCCGACGTCATCATAGGTGAATCTGGCATGATGTGGATGAGGTTCTTTAGCGATGACTCCCAGGCTTATTCTGGGTTTAAATTAACCTATACATCAATGGAAAGTAAGTACAAATGTCCTATTCAACTTTGAAACAAATTTGTATCATAATGCCAAAAGATGCATTTTTTCTCAGTTGAAAGTAAATGCTTTTATAGGGATCTAATTTGAGGTTTGATTCTTCGAACAAAATGACCAATGATAATAAAATCATGTGAAACTAATAGCTATATAGCTATGTTTCTATCCACAGAGATTGAAATGTATCAATGCATCAGAACCTCTACATCTGGTCTAAAAACAGATGTATAATCCTACCTCGTACACTGTCAGATTGTATCAAAAAGCAAAATGAGTTTGACAAAAACCGTATTTGGGATTATTAAAATTTGGTAAACGGCAAAAAGTGATTGAATATCTAATGAAAATATGAAATACAAGATAAAAGCTGGAAGTATTCCACGGCTGCCACCAATGTAACTCACCCAAAAGCTGATTTTGTCTGCATGAAATTTGCCCCAAGACTGATGGATGCTAAAACAACACCATGTGGTCTGATATCGAAACATCTACAATGATTTAAATGACAATACCAAAAAAATACCAAGAACTATAGAGGGTAGCAACACGCTTTTATCAGCAGTCAAGGTGGATGATGCACATAATAAAATATATTAGATTTAGGAAATAACAGTTTGTTACAGTATCATAAATGTAAATTGATAATGTTGCTGTTCTGTCAAAACCTTGTGTCTCCATTTGGCCCTTCAACTTGTATAAAGTAATACTTCCTATGTATAACCTTTAAGAAGTCTGCTCTAAACGTGTTCAAGGGCCACAAATTAAACACATCTATCGACACCTTGTTAGTGCTCTTGCTCCTGAACATGTATAAAAAGCAATTCTTCCTATACATAACCATTGGGCAGCTTTACTTTATACATGCTGTGAAGAGCCGGAGAAACATACAAAGTTTTGACAGAACATCAACGATAATCTGTTCACCAAACTCATTCCCCCATAGTGGTAAATGTTTTGCATCACAGAAAAGACTACTATGCTTTGAATCACTCCTGACTTTGTTTATGCACAGTGGCCTATGAAAATGTTTTACATGCATAAATACCTCTTAACTATAGTCTATTTATCAACTATAGTTTATTTATCTATCACGAGACAGTGACGTAACTGTGTAATTTTCTAATCGTAGCACATAAACATGCTTGCCTACTGGAGGCGCTGGTGTAAATACACGCATAGAAAGTTAAAAGATACATACATGTGCGTAAATGCTGTGCACAGGAAGAGTATAGTTTTATAAGGGCACAAACAAATCAAGCAAAAATTTGGAATTTGGTAAATTATAAAGGAGTGACCACATTTTTATAATTATTGACACCATTCTTTTGTGTTATTTGTGTGTGTATTTCAGTGGAACCAAGCGGTGAGAGTGCAGGCAGTATTATGGTATTATTTATAGATATGAGTGCTGAAACGGTAAGTTATAATAGACAGACCTTAAGACTGTGTATTTTTAAAACCCAGTAGCATCTCGGGGATGAAGGTTGGAGAAATCATTTCATACTTGGTCCACACATCAGTTATGATGAACCATCTCATATTATGGTGATAAATCTTTCATCGCGAGTCCCAGTGTTTCTAGATCAAAACACCATAAATTTGCCAATTTAGACCATTTTAGCCTATATTCAGAAACGGGTAGTTTTAGTTTAAACCCTCCAACTGCAAAACGATTTTGCACAAGACACTTACACTGCAGTATCATCTTAAGATACCTATAGAGTATATAACATGTGCATTACATTTTGTTTAGCTTCTGTAACTTTTGTTTTATAACGGTATCAAACTTGTGTTTTTCATGAAAAATAGCTCAAATTATGTGTCAAATTAAAAACGGGAATTATTTTACGTCAAGTGACCAATTTTAAAAAATCATATATTAATGCAATCTATACATATTAGTCTTCAACATATAAAAAATCACCGTTGGCTTTTTATTCCTACAAGTCGCTGTGTGACGTCAAAGTTACGCGTGTATATCACTCTACATGAAATGTTGGAAAATGAATGACGCATAGTGTATCAACCATCTCCGTCATATGAGGGATGAAATGTCGTGTTTACGACGTGCATCTAAATAAATAATATATCCCATCTTGATAACAATCTTTAAATCCAAGATGGCCTCCAAAATGGCCGCCATAATCACCAAAATACATAAAGAACGCGTGTATTAAATTCCATATACACTAAATTATGCAGTTTCAATGCCTATGCTCGAAATGCCTGAAAGAAGACACACATTTGAGACATTCTTGAGGATTCTCTAGCTTCCATAATGGCCGCCGATATGTCAAATTGGACATTAAATGGCTGAAACAAAACTTCTTTATTTGTCATACCTATCTTCTATAAGACGAGGATTTAAAAAAAAAGATTATATAATATCGTTATTACAGTAAATATTTAGGCACCATATAACTAATCATGGGTATCTTGAAATAACTACGTTGACCACCAAATGCTGAATGTGGCCATGGAATGCTTGAAATGTCTTCGATGACATGTTAATGACATACCGGTATAGTATCCATTGCTTTTAGTGTAAGCTGTCCATTGTCTATTGGAAAACAAAATATTGGTTTATGATATGAATTGGGAGAGACATTGTGATTCAAGCATGACAAGTGATTAATGACCACAGAATAGTCAAACGTTTCTGCTTGCCATTACTAAACGGGCATTAAAATCAGGACCCAAGCGTGTGTCCGTGCAGACTCACCGTGTATAACAAACAAACACAAACAGTTACCAGTTACATAATGTGTGTATAGTAAGGATCATTGAAGGCACATATTCACCATTTAAAATATGACCAGCAACTGGTTGAATGTCCAAATAGTGAACGGTACCCCCAAAACGAATTTCTGCATGGCATACGAACAACAGTATATTGCTATAAAGATACATTGAAAAATTAATTATGTCTAGCAAAAAAATTGAGAAATGAAAATTAAGTATATCAATCGGTGATTCCAATTCAGTCACATGTGTCTGTATGATACCATGATTTTTTAGGACTTACATACAACGATATATAGGAATAAAAAGCTAATAATGATTATGTTTATTTTAAAGGTTAATATGTATAGACAGCATTGATTTATAGAATATTAAAATTGGTTAATTGACGTAAACTAATTCCCGTTTTTAATTTGATCCATAATAACGATATCGTATACGTTTTGTTAAACCCTAGTCTTAAAGAAGATAGTTATAAAAAAAAAAAAATCATTGTTCCATCCATTTAATGTCCATTTTGACATGATCGGCGGCCATCATGGAAGGTAAAGAATCCTCAAGAACGTCTTAAATTAGTGTCTCCTTTCAGGCATTTCGATAATAGGCATTGAAACTGCATAATTTAGTGTATGGAATTCAATATGAGCATTCTATATGTATTTTGGCAATTATGGCGGCCATTTTGGAGGCCATCTTGAATTTGAAGATTGTTATCAAGATGGGATATATTTAATATTTAGATGCATGTCGTAAACACAACATTTCATCCCTCATATGACCGAGATGGTTGATATACTATGCGTCATTCATTTTCCAACATTTCATGTAGAGTGATATACACACGTAACTTCGACGTCACACAGCGACTTGTAGAAATAAAAAGCCAACGGTGATTTTTTATATGTTGAAGATTAATATGTATAGATTGCATTCATATGTGAATTTTTAAAATTGGTTGCTTGACGTAAAATAATTTCTGTTTTTAGTTTGACACATAATTTGAGCTATTTTTCATGAAAAACACAAGTTTGATCCCATTATAAAACAAAAGTTACAGAAGTTTAACTAAATGTAATGCACATGTTATATACTCTATAGGTATCTTAAGATGATACTGCAGTGTAAGTGTCTTGTGCAAAATCGTTTTGCAGTTGGAGGGTTTAAACTAAAACTACCCGTTTCTGAATATAGGCTAAAATGGTCTAAATTGGCAAATTTATGGTGTTTTGATCTAGAAACACTGGGACTCGCGATGAAAGATTTATCACCATAATATGAGATGGTTCATCATAACTGATGTGTGGACCAAGTATGAAATGATTTCTCCAACCTTCATCCCCGAGATGCTACTGGGTTTTAAAAATACACAGTCTTAAGGCCAAGGATCTTAAGTGGCAGCATTGACATTTTTCTTCTTTTTTTGTCTGTAAAAAGTTTCCTCCCCCCTCTTTATTAAAATAAGTTTCCATCACTTTTTGTACAGTATTAACGAAGACTTGGTGTTTGATATTAACTGATAAAGTAAAAGTATATTTGTAATGCCTACTCCTATACATTCACTCTTCCTAATTAGCCGCCTCTACCCGTATCTATTGACCATGCTGTCCGCTGATCTACCTCAACTGACTTTATATCCTCCTATCTATGACACATGTATATAATTCACTCTCAATCTCTACTTCAATTTTACTCTCCTTATAGTTTGATGAAGAGATGCAAGTAACCTTTGCTACAACCATTGCCAATCAACTCAATGTGTTCTGCAGGGAATCGGCGGACAACTGTCTTACAGGCTCTGATGTGGAATTCAGGTAGGGGGATTCTGCGTTGAAAATCAACCTGAAACTTGAATTGGTTTAGATGGGATTCATTCAATCAAATATGGAAAAGAAAAAGTTAATTTACCCCGTTCTCAGTGGTTAGACCACAGTCACAGTATTATTCATTGATAGTGCATACATACATACATACAATGCATACATTGTTGCATCGATGTCACATAAGCAATATCATGCGTTCAATAGAATATGTGCTGACGTCACCCCCCCCATATTGAGCTATACAAAGTATAGCATCCAACAGGGTTTTGTGTGAATACAAATATAATGAGGAGAACAATAACCAAAATATAGAATCTGCAGGGATCAAATCCAGGTAGTTGGAATGATAACAACCAAACTCACAACAGCAAGATAAGATCAAACGTGACTCAAAACAAGTTTTGTTGCTACATAATAGCCTGGTTTGATTGCATTGTGAGATGAAAAAATATGAAAACAATAACTATATGGAATATGTGACACCATTTGTGGCCTCAATGATTAAACATTTATATAATGCACCGTAGCTCTGATAAAGTACAAAATGTGTGCTATCGCGGCAAAAGGGTGCAGTTGTCATTAAAATGCATTTTGAGATATTGATGGAATTAGGCATGGAAAAACAAGAATATAAAGAAAATTTTAAAGTATTTTTTCTTTATAAAATTAGAAAACAGTAATCCAATCTTGACCATAAAGGTGTCATTTTGAAGCATTCAAAAACCTCCTGTTGTTGATATTAAGATCTCAACTTTTTCTTTGAGAGACAACTGCACCCTTTAGCTGCGGCTGTACACAAATGCACACCCAATATTTGTACCATAGATAGATTGGTTATACACTATGTCCTACTGTCTTAACACTTTTGTATTACAGACCAATGAGGCCATAATGTTTATGTTTTACAGGCTGTTAGTCTGTTGTCATTGGTGACTATAGCAAGACCACTGGCCTGCCTAATCAGGGAGTTGGAGAATTATGACCGGCCAATAGCTAAATCGCTGGTATGAAAGTGATTAGGCAGTAGAACATAATGAACCTACAAATAATCTGTGAATACCTACTTGTGAAGTAATATTGTAACTGTTTCTATATAATTTCAGCTACACCAATGTCCAATACACAAGCTTCGTGCAGGCAGCCAATGGCCTAGAGGTCACCTTCTGGGTCAGTGACCCCAGTGACCCCACAGGTCGCCGCGCCGGACTCACCTCAAGCCAGCTTGAAAAAGTGATAAATGAAAATGAAGAAGAAATTGAGAATGGCCAGTTTGATCTTGTGGTACAGCTGGACAGAGCCAACTATTTTGAGGATCCCTGGTTGATTGCTATTACTGGTATACTGGCTGGTATATTCCTACTGGTGATTTTGGCGGCTGTTGGACAGTGTTGTTGTAGAAGGTAGGTTGTTTACCTGATTTCTAACGCGAGATTTAGGATTGCATTGTGAATAGGCTGGCAATGGCCCTAGCCTACAATCATGTTCAAAACTGTTGGGACACTTCCTGCATGTCCTGTGAAACGGTGGTCCCTCCCCCTAAACTCAATGTTGGTCCATATAAAAGCATCGTCCAGCAACGGGCTGTGTTATATATGGGTGGCAGCTTTACATAAACTAGTTTTGACTATCATACTTTCAACTGACAGCTTTTTACTCATTTTGGAAGATATTTCATGCGCACGTGTATAGTGTCCCAACAGGTTTTGAACACGATTGTAGATACAGTTGGTGCTCTACCTTTATCTAGTTTGTTGGTTTTACTTTAAATTATTCAGTCCTTCCTAAAGAAGACATACATACATACATGATACAACAAGTGTTTGTGATTCACAATTCCCCGGAGGCTCAGAGCACTGACAAAAATACAAAATAGCACAAGAATAATAAACTATAAACATAATGATATCAGAAGCAAACAATTAGTTTGGAAACAAAAATATCCTAAGTGCCTTCTTGATGGCAACAAAAGATTAAACTGATCTTAGCAAAAGCTTAACTGTTTATATCATTCCAACAACAGCAAACCTGTTAAAGCTCTGTAACTGTATGGATATACACTGTACACATGGTAAAATCCTATTGATGATCCATCAAATCACATTTTGTCCCCTGCCAAGTTTAGACTGTCTTTGTGATAACAATTTGTATATAAGCTATAGTTTGATCAGTTCCAAATTAGCAAAGTCTCCTTACAGCAGCAAATGAATACAGAACGACGCAGGTGCGCTGAAGACAACAAGTGCACTTTGCATCATATGCCTGAGGCGTGCGACCAAATTATCGTGCATGTCGCCATAATCGCTCGTACGCTTGGATTACTTTTGCACGCGGAGGTATTTAAACTGTATATTTTTCGCCAATTTTAAACTGATTAAACTATAGCATGGTCATCACTGTAATGTTCATATTTGTTACTTTCAGCACTAAGTACAAAGATGGGCTATACAACCTAGATTCTAAAAGTGATGATGTTGAGATGACAACTAATGGTAAGAAATATGCAATGACACAATGCTGCTTGAATTATAGGGATTATATTATTTGCAACTGGGAATACTCAAATATATTTCACAGGGGTGTGAGTTTACAGTAAAATGAAACTGGTCCCTAATATTCTTACCTGATGAGACCTGTAATTTTCCTCCATTTTGTTATATATGCAAAAGGAGATATGGCGGCACACAGCCTCATATCCACTGATTCCCCCTGCCCCACAATCATTATTTTTACAAACTATGGATAACAACTGTGTAATGTCGCGGCAAAAGGGTGCAGTTGTCGGTAAACTACTTGTTTTGTTGAGATACTGATGGAATTAGGCATGAAAAAACAAGACAAAAATAAAGTCAATTTTACAGTAATGATTCTTCATAAAATCAGAAAACTGTATCTAGTCTTCCTCACAAAGGTGTCATTTTAAAAACATTCCAAAAACTCCTTTTTTGTTGGTATTAAAATCTCAACTTTTTATATTTGAGAGACAACTGCACCCTTTTGCTGTGACAGTACACAATTGTGTTATAATCTATGGCGATTGATGTCAATTCTACTGATGAACTGTTGTTCCAATCCCGGGGAGCCAGTCAGGTATAATGTTGTAATCATCTGTGTGATTAAATCCAGCAGATTAAGGGTGCTTTTTCGACCATAACGCGGGCCTGAATCTTTTTCAACCTGAAACCACGCTAAGGGTTGCTTGGGCCGATAGTCGCACAACATCATTGTAAAACTAGTCCAAAATGGTTAGGCCTACAAGACAAATTTACTAACAAAACTGAATCGCACAATTACCTTTCCTTCTTTGAGAGTCCGCGTTAAGGGTAGTTTTTGAGAGTGGATTCACACGGATGATCACAACTTTTATTTTATACATGAGTCCCGCCCCCCCCCCCCCAAAAAAAAAAACACCCCCAATTCCCATTTTCCCACTCTGCTTAACCCATGTATTAACCTATAGAATTGAATTTCTATGCATTGCTATTCCATTTACAATCCAACAAATATTTCACAAAGAAGTTCTGATTATGGAGAACAACCTTTTGGAATAGGTAAGGATAGTTGGAAATCATCTGTGCCTACCTACAACCACATTGGTCTCAGGATAAAAACAAACATGACATGGCCCTACATATCTTCAAAGAATATAATATATCTTTAATTCTGTTTAAATTTTATATCTAAACAGGACTTAATAACAATGAAATAACCGTAGATGATGAAGTGGCTATACTGACCTCGGAACCTTCAGGAAGACCTATGTCTGTGCCAAAGTAGGTAGGAAGTGTATTGGTTATATCTGTAGACATATTAATTAAAGTATCCTAACTTCCAGAGTGGAGGGGGGGGGGGCATACTCTTTATATCAGCATATCAGGATTTACAGGCATTACTTAAACAACAACGTTTGTAAATTTAAAGGACCCACACGTCTCATTAACGTGCAAGTTATGTCCAATTTTGGCTAGTTGATTGTCATTGACTATCTGTCAGTATATGTGCACATACCTTTTTAAGTTTTTATGTCCTAAAAATGTTAAAACAAAGTTTTTAAGTACTCATGAGATGGTCATTGCAATGACATTTTGTCACTTTGCAGATGCAATATTTATGGATATGTTTATTACATATTCATATATAAGCAGCTTTGGAAATACCCACGTGACTGTCTACTCAGGGTAGACGATCATGTGTATAGCAGCTCTATTCATAATATTTTGTGTGCTTATTATAACAGTATTATTGCTTATTCCGTTAATGCTTAAGATTGATTAAAATCATGTCTTGGCCAGTTCACCCCTCGCTGGTCTAATGGTTGAGAGATGTGCTTTGGTAGAGGTCCGTGTTTTGATTCCTACTAGGACCACTTCTTCAACTGATTTATTTCCTTTTTATAAAAGTTGGGTTAGAAATATATTCTAAGTCCAAAAAGTGTGTAGTTCCTACCTAGACAACCCTGGGTGAGGTCACCCCAGGTAGACAGTCATGTGGGTAATTTCCATTGCTGCATATACACCATTACTGCAAATAGGCCTGTGAGATTGATGTCTAGATTAATGATCAGTCAATGACAGAGTGTGGTCACTGTCTCATGGAAGTAAAAATGACAATTAGAAATTGAAATGCATTTATTCTATAGATAGATAGATAAATACAAATAGTACAATAATGACCAACAAGTATAAAACTCCTTTACTTAAGGATTAAAATCCCTGGGATAGGGGGGGGGGGGTTGCACTCAGAATCAAAATCGTGGAATAAGGTTGTTTTTTGGAGGTCAACACGAGCCTGCGCAGGCCCGTGCTACGGGTATCAAAATCAACTAATTTCTGAGAATAAGGGTCTTTTTTACTGATATGAGTCCGTGCTTCTATGATCACATTAAAATAGATTTTAAAATGAGGAAAAACACCCTGAAGAAATGTCATTAATAATTTAAATTATGGGGAAAATGTATTCACATCCTTTAAAAGCCTTTTGGGCAAGCATGTTCTTATCCTGGGGCACATGTTCTTATCCATGTTCTTATCCAGGGGCACATGTTCTTATCCATGGGCACATGTTCTTATCCATGTTCTGATCCATGGGCACATGTTCTTATCCATGTTCTTATCCAGGGGCACATGTTCTTATCCATGTTCTTATCCAGGGGCACATGTTCTTATCCATGTTCTTTTACAGGGCACATGTTCTTATCCAGGGACACATGTTCTTATCCATGTTCTTATCCAGGGGCACATGTTCTTATCCATGTTCTTATCCAGGGGCACATGTTCTTATCCATGTTCTTATCCAGGGCACATGTTCTTATCCATGGGCACATGTTCTTATCCATGTTCTTATCCAGGGGCACATGTTCTTATCCATGTTCTTATCCAGGGGCACATGTTCTTATCCATGTTCTTATCCAGGGGCACATGTTCTTATCCATGTTCTGATCCATGGGCACATGTTCTTATCCATGTTCTTATCCAGGGGCACATGTTCTTATCCATGTTCTGATCCATGGGCACATGTTCTTATCCATGTTCTTATCCAGGGGCACATGTTCTTATCCATGTTCTTATCCAGGGGCACATGTTCTTATCCATGTTCTTATCCAGGGGCACATGTTCTTATCCATGTTCTTATCCATGGGCACATGTTCTTATCCATGTTCTTATCCAGGGGCACATGTTCTTATCCATGTTCTTATCCAGGGGCACATGTTCTTATCCATGTTCTTATCCAGGGGCACATGTTCTTATCCATGTTCTTATCCAGGGGCACATGTTCTTATCCATGTTCTTATCCAGGGGCACATGTTCTTATCCATGTTCTTATCCAGGGGCACATGTTCTTATCCAGGAGCACACCTCGTGCCAGACCTTGCTAAGTGGTGTATTTTAAACCATTTCAAAAGTGTTCTTGTTAAGGGTGTGATTTGCCACGTAAAATCCTTGTTAGGGGTCACTTGTTCACTCCCTTTTACAATCCTTGAAAAGAGAGAAAAGGAAACTGATATTGTGTAATGGGGAAGAAACTATAAATTACCCAAGAACTTTTCAAAAATATATACCACTGATCCTGTTACATAAATAGAAATAGAAAGGTTCCAACCAGAATTAATGTATTTTTATATTTCTTCACCAGTTAACATGTGTGCAGTTTTTGCAGTGTTTTGAAATGACTAACAACTAATGCTATTATCGGATATATTTGATGTTGTTTTCTAGGGCACGAAGTGATAGTTCCTTCAACGCCAACGTATACTACGAGTACCCTGTTGATACCGAGTCTGAAGCAGTTCCACGACAAGCAGACGTCTCCATGCAAGCTGGGGATGAACTAAAGGAAGCAATCTATGCACAGCCAGAGCGTAGATCTACAAGAAAATCTACATCTGCAGAAATGCAAACAGATGCCAGTAGCTTGAGTAATGAACTGCTTTGATATTATTAAAAAACTAATTAGAATTATCTCACAACTCTGGTTTTAACCTTATGGACGCACTACTAATTATTATCAGATTCTAAGACAATTTTGTATTGGTTATAAGTGAGGGCTTTATTTTTTTATCTTATCCAATCATTTCATGGTAAAGTGATGGTAGTATATCTTAGACGCTTTACATTGATTGGTTACTCACCTGATTATTGAAAGTAATTGACCAATGAGAGGCTCTGTAAGAGAGTCAGTAGTGGGGGTTAAACTCATATAATACTGCATGTTTAAGAAACTGCTTTTTCACCAAAATCTGAAAAAGATTTGGTTTATCTGTGTATTTTATGAATGCAGCTTTTAGTATATAGTTATTGCTAAGTTTGTTTTTTCTTTGTCCAATACAATGTATATAATTTGCAATTTTATATAAAATATTATCCATGCCTACATTCCCTAATTTCACTCCAGGAAAATTAGAATGGACATTAGTAATATAGGCTATAACAATTATAGAGCTATTTAAGAGATTTTGAATTGAGATTTTATGTTATATTATGTTCATTAATTTGGAATGAATTGTTACTTACTTCAACGGGATTATACTGTGGTCGAAGTACAGGGTGTCCCAAAAATCATGCCACCATTTTTATTGCATCATTTCTCAAAGTATGTATATAAATTGCATAGCAACAACATTAGCATGTTTAGATAGAGCAATATTTTGGAATTATTTTGATACCAAATTTTGCCCCATCGCTGACTCTTCGACCATATTACCAAACTTTACCTGTCATCTGCAGATGACTGCGATGTGGAAAATGTTAATAATAAGTATCAGAACATAGGTAGTTCACTCTTTGATTTGATAACTTTGACGCATGTAAGTGCTATCTTCAGGAGAAAGCAGAACCTTCTGCTGTCAGTCCTCGAGCATTAGCATTGTTAATTCTATATTAAACAGGAAGTAAAAATGTTTATCTATTAAGCTAACTGTTAAGAGAGGAACATATCTTACACTATAAAAATGTGACATATTTGCATATTTTCTTATGGTACCTTAGTTGTATATGCTTAGTTGTACCGATCTATGAAGTAAAACTATAACAGGGAATAATTAAAGTGTTTTTATTATATTTGTATGTGTTTCTAATTTCTTTTTGGTGGTAATGATTACTGTAATGTTAAGTTGTGAACAGCATATTCATGTGTGATAGGATCCCGGATAGGATAATGTTAATGTCATACACGGTGGGATGTCAATTACAACATTTCCAAACTGTTGCTCATGAACTTAGTTTTTTAGAGAGGTATGCAGCTATTGTTTTACCATATATACTCTTTAAACTGCACTTAGGGAGTGTTCATAAATACTTTGGTGGGGGGGGGGGGGGCTGGATAATTATAGGGGGGCCCAAAAAGTTTTGATACTCTGCAAAGGGGAGGGGGGGGGTCAAAAAAGTTTTTGAAAACCTCAACAGAGGGGGGGGGGGGGGGGGGGGGGGGGGGGGTGGTCAAAAAAGTTTAAAACACTCATTAGTTTCCAAAATTTTCTGGGGGCTCTGCCCACAAACCCCTGCTTTACATGTATGCACATTATTTACGGAACGTTCATAAATCAACGTAAAAATAGCAAATTTGTTGGCGCACTGTGCGTGCAGATGTCTACGGCCCTATTTTCATGTACTAGCCCAGCTAAAAAAGAATGAATGACAAATTCATGTCAATAGCAAAACATATTTAAAGCCAGGATATATATAATTGGAGGGAGCATCCTAATTGGAGTAATTGATTTCAAAAACAGAGATCCGTGCATAAATATGTGAAGTTATTCGGGGGATAAAGACCATGGCACTAAACCAAAGATACCTGCAATTGAAGTGGGAGTTCTGATTCACTCTAGAAAGTCTACAACCTGCCCTCCTAGATGTGATGCGTCCATCAAAATAGAATATGAAACATAGTTTGTGGCATGGCGAGAGTGGTGGTGGTGGGGGGGGGGGGGGGGGGGGGGGCGTCAAAAAGTGTTGATATACCAAAAATGAAATTATCCAGCCCTCCCCCCCACCAAAGTATTTATGAACAGTCCCTTATTTCTTTTTAGGGCTCTCATGTAAAGTCAGATTTGGCCAAACTTGGTGATAATTATCTTTAGGTAAGGGGACTTGAGATGTTCATGGGGTGTACACTGATTGACATCTAATGACCTCTACATGACCTAATTTGTCAACACTTTAAACTGCAGTTAATTGCTCTATAGGGCTCTTATGAAAAGTCAAACTTCAATCTCATTCTTGGACTTGAGATGATTCATGGGGTGTACCCGGATTGATCTGTAATGATCCTACATGCATGACCTTCAACCCATTATATCAAAACATTAGAGCCCTCTCTCTCATATGAAAAGTCAGACTTCAACCTCAACTAAACTTGGTGACAGTAATATTTGGGTAAGGGGATTTGAGATGGCTCATGGGCTGTACCCAGATTGACCTGTGACCTTTGACCCCATTTAGATGAATCTCCCAGCCAGGGGGATTCACAAGTCGTGACAAAGTGCAGTTTGTGGCTATTGCAAACTTAAATATGAACATTTGATACCTCTTCTAATATAGAATTTAATTCCTGCAAAATACAGCTGTACACTGCATTGTTTATCCTCCTATTAAAGGCATATTATGTGATCTTTTCAAAGTAGCGCCCTCTATCATTGATTTTTACTAGTATGAAAGCAGATTTTCTTGCAGAGTTACATTTTTTGATCATAAATAATAAAGATCTTCTAGGTTACAGATCAATAAGATTCTTAATTTCTTCAAAATCATGGTTTTAAGAGGTTGAAAAATAGATTTTCCCGGGCCGGCCGGGTACCGGGACAATCTATTTTGCAAATTTTACTCTAAATTCACTCTAAAACCATGATTTTGAGGTAATTAGGAATTGTATAGCGCTTTAACTTGGAATATATTCATGATTTATGATCAGAAATGTAAATCTGCAATAAAATCTGCTTCCATTTTTTTTCGAGGATCGAGGGCGTCCCCTGGAAAAGATCACATAATATACCTTTAAGGAAAAGACTAGGACTGTTTCCTGCCGAGCTGGTAACTTATATAGTTCTTTATACAAAATGGTGAATAACTATATTACTGAAATACCTAATTATATTTTGTTAGAATATATTTTTTAGGGTGCATGTTTGACTGTCTAATAATACAAACTTACAAATAGAACAAAAACAAAGACAATATTCCAAATCAACGAATATGGAATTGGTGGGTATTAAAAGCACAATTTTAAAATGAGACTGTTTTTTAAAATTTATATTAAAAAAACCCATTTTTATGACGGAACGGAAAATGCCCGCCGGGAAAAGGCAATTTTTCATCAAGTTTTCATTTTACCCAAAGCATATCAATGAATCGACTGCTTTTGACACCAAGTTTGTCAAGGTTGAGTAATGATATACAGCTTTCAACTTTATACATGTAGAAGAACACTAATTGTTTTCATAGGATATACAGAAAGAATGAAAAAACATTCATCATTAAAGCAAAGCTCAAAAAATAAGAGAAACCAGTCAATGAAGCCTTGATTGACAAGTTCCATGTCGTTTAAGAAAAGAAATAATAATTCTGGAAACAAAACACATAAAGGGAAAAATAAAATAAAATAACAAATACATAAAAAGAGAGAAAAGAAAAGTAAGGAACAGAGAAAAGAGAACACAAAGAAAAGAAAAGAAATAATATAAAAAGAAAAGAAAAAAAGAATTAAAAAAATGGCAAAAAGGAAAGTGGAAAAAGAAGAAAGAAAAAAGACACAAGAAAACAGAAAAGACAAGAATGATATAAAATAAAATAAAATAAATAATGAAGAAAAAAAGAAGAAAAACATTACAAAAGAAAATATGAAAAACGAGAAAGGGAAAAGAAAAAGACACAAGAAAAGACCAAAAAGATTTTCAAAACGAAAGAAAAAAAAGAGTAAGGAAAACAAATTGAAATGAAAAAGTATAGGCCTACCTCAAATAATAAAAAATTACCAAATGATAAACCAAATAAAACAGTTAGATTTTGTGTGAAATATTAACTTATTATTTCGAACTATGTAGCCCCAACATGTCAACAATTTAAAGTAGGCCTAGATAATTTTGTTTACTATGTCCTTGTGTTTTCAAGAAGATGATGTGATAACTATCTTTTCTATAGCTTTGTTTGTTAACCACCTTTTTTTCAAGTTCTAGTTTTTCACACATAGTTGTCAATCCGTAACAATAACTCTCCAATCTTAACAATAACTCTAGACATTATTTACAATAACTCTGGACATTATTATTTTAGCAAAAACTCTCCATTCTTATCAATAACTCTCCACTCGTGATTTTACGATGGAGCGAAATAACAAGGGTGAGGTCTCAGGCGTGTATTACAAATGTATAATGCTTCATTTTGAGAACAAATTAGTGTCCACTTGACTTTCTGAAGCCGTACTTGCCCAAAAAGAAGTGGGAGTTAAAAATAAAAAGGTTAACGAGTAACCTTCAGAACCGCCGCCCCCTGGCCCATCCTTTTCCCAACCACACATTGAAAGTTTTGGCTTTGGGCTACTTTTGCAATTAATTGGGCTACTCAGGCTGCGTTATTTTGGTAACACCGTGGATAATCAAGATGGCGCCGATCATTACACGATCTCGTGTGAAAACAAACTCCGAATCTATAGTTGAAAACACCGACAGAACTGATCAAGGTATTGACCACAGTAAAGCATCTACCAAAAAGAATGCCAGGAAATCAAAGGGTACCAACAGCTCAGCGAAGAAAAAGATAAAAGAGCCAGAATCATCGTCCGAAACCACGACCCAAAGTAAGCTTATTACACACGTGGTTTCGCAATCACCAGCAGACGTGCCACCTCAGTCGCCTGAAAAGACTGCGGAATTGCCTAAGCCTAAGGACAACAATGAAGTATCAGTTAAAGATCTGAAATCAGTAGAGAGCAAAGTATCTCAACATCAAGCAACTAAAACTAGTCCTACTGCAAAATCAAAACAAACATTTGGTGGCAGTGTAAAACCCAAGAAGAAGAGGAGGAACACAAAAACTACAAGGCCTGTGGTTTCCGAACAACAACAGAAAGAAATAGGACAGTCAGTGTTTGCATTGTATAAAAGTATAAGTCACAATACTCAGATACCTAAAGGGATCTCAAAATCTGGGAGAACGTGGAAGACAGAACAAACTTCAAGGTAAACAAATTCAAAATTGAGACTGAGTAAACTTGCAATAATATCTTATAATATTCTTAATTAAAGGTAGATGACCCGATCACATTTCCGATTTTCAACTTGAAGTTTTCTATTCTACATGAAAGGTCATCCTTAAAAAAGTCGTGTTCCAAAGTTTGAGTTGCATAGCTCTAATGGTTCTATTTTTAGACGCACAAGATGCTGTGAACTGTACCAATTGAGTAGTACACAAACTATATCGGTGGTTACCACCATTCGCGGTAATTCGACGTTATTTCATCGATTTCTCCGTAATTATACCGATTTAGGCCGTCAAATTTCAGTATGATGATGAGAAAAATACGAGCTTTCATATGATATGAAAATCTCCGTATGTTTGAAATAATTCTGTGTTACGAAAATGTGATCGGGTCATCTACCTTTAAGTTAATTTCTGCACATCATCATGACGTTCCACTTGATAGAGTTCTTTCATGCATTTGGTCATGGATCCGCCCCCCCCCCCCCACCACTTACACAAAAGTTGGTAACCATGCATTTTTTTCAAAGCACCCGGGCTTTGTTAGGATTTATGGAGTTCCTTTAGTATACCCTACCGCTGCATGTCTTCAATGGGGGCTTTTAAAGAACGACCCATACACTTCCACAGTGAGGTTACAAATGGTAGGGTATTCTAAAGATCACCCGGATTTATTATCAATTTAAATCCCCTTTTGTTGCAAATTTGAGGACAAAATTGGGTGAAAAATACCCCCTATTTTTTGTTTTCAATGACTATAATTTTAAACACCCCTCTTCAATGACACTTTATACATGTACCTAAATAGATAAAAACAGGTTGCTCCCAACTTTATCAGGTGTTTATGGTACTGTGCTATAAATGGTGTACCCCAGACTTTTACGCAAATGAGCATAAAATGTTTACCACAACCAATTTCAACCAACTAAAATACTTTAGAAAGCTAATGAGATAACCCGTCTGCCGCAATAACAAAAACTGTGTATTTTATGCACAGATTTTAAGACATAAAATCCCAAAGTTGAGTACACTACATGTACACTTTCTTTTTACTCACCCTGTACAACAATTAGTGGTTAATCAGTCATTTTAATGGGTAAAATTCTCGAGGGTGAACAACTAAATTGATGGCCAAAATCTGTACTGGCGAGTATGGTGTAGTGTTTTCTGTAAAACAATGGAATTTGTGACGGATATTTCACCCATAAGGTTTATCGCGAATAGATAAAAATCAATTGATTATCCTTTTCTGTTGCATTGTGGGAATGAAAAGGGACAACATTTGCCCCCTTTTCTATCCTACAGGCTACAGTGCATCAGAAAAGGATAATCAATTGATTTTTACCTATTCATGATATGGCTTTTGTATAGGATGAGGCCATGCGTTTTGAACTCGCCACCCAAAAATGGTGGTGTCGTTACGGATTTTCAAATTGTGATCTGTTTAATTCATCATATCTCAGCAAAACAAAATGCTATAGTCATGTTTCTGGTCTCATTTAAAAGCTAATTAATACCACTAACAAACCTGTAAATATGAACAACATAGCTTCTCAATTAACAAAGTTATGGTTGATTGAAGTGCGAACAGTCGAGGTGGAGGAGGGGGGGGGGGGGATGCGGTACACACAAACTCTATGGGAACGCCCCGTTTCGCGTGTGCAATCTACTACTACTTAAGTACTACAGGGGCTACAACCTTGGTTTTGGTCTTAATTTACAGCTAAACAATTCTGCTAATTGTTTTTAATCATTTTGAACTCTTTATGATCGGTTTAGTCTATAAAATACGAACTTTTACTTACGAAACTACCCGTTTTCATATTGAACACTGTATTAAGTTATGCGGATGTCTTTAAAATCTAAAAATTGCTGTAATTTTTTAATTACTTATCCTATCATAGTCAAAGTATACATTTTCTGAAAGGGAATTTGATGAGGAATCCAAATATGGACTTACTTTTTCAGTTAGGGTTAGGGCTAAAATGTTTCAGTTCAAAATAGGTTGAATTGTAAAAAAAAATTAACATAATTTGGAACACCCTGTATTCTGAGATTAACAAGCAACTGTGATTTTTCTTTCTCCATGGTCAGTAGGCTTCACCCATCCTCTAACCAAATACATATTGTTTACTTACTTTCAGTTTATTACTGTAAGTTAGTAATAAGCAATGCATTAAGTAACCCACTTTTTATCCGGAATTTTTTTTTCTCCACCCTGTATAATTTCAAGGTCACCCTGTATAATGAGTTGAAATGTGTATATTTAGATTGCTTATGCCTTCAGCTTTCCAAAAATGTATACCTTTGCTAGTTTAAGGTTGATAGTTGTGGAGATATTCCGATTTGAAACTCAATTGGTGTAAACATTCATAATATTTGTAATGTAACGCTAAGGGTGGCGAGTTCATAACACATGGCCATGAGTGAAAACACTGTTTTTGTTATGAAGTCTTGGTGAGGTATTTATAGCCACATATCATTCTATGTAAAAGCGCATTTAATATTTATTTTTATGTTCCTGAGGAGATCAACGGTCAGAGCTGAAAATGTTTTTTTTGACTTTTCAGTTAAAATTAGTTGGCGGAAATCATGTGGGCCATTCTGAGGTGGGTTAAGTGAGAGGGCAAGATTCATGAACTGTCTAAAACACAATTGCCTGTTCTGTAATTCATAATGTAGGTGCCTTAATCTTTGTAGACATTTCACTGATGTTTTGATTTTGTTTTCAAGAACATTTACTTTAACGTCAAAACGAATGGTTTGGTTATCTTTAAATGTCCTATGCTCTGTTGTGTCTAGGGGGATCTCCTCATTTAATAAAAAAAAGTAATTATTCATGATTCTAAAACAACAACCACTCTAATCTAACCAATCATGACTATGGGTGGGAGCGAGTCCCGGGAAATCGAGTCCTGTTTGAAAATTTCTAGTCCCGAGACCAAAAATCACCTTCCTAAAACCCAAAAATAAAAGATTGACAGACTAGTAATTACTAAGCTTAGTTACTATACTAAAAAATAAAACTCATCAGCTAAATCCCTCTTATTTAAATGCAAATTTATAGTGGAGATTTACTTGACATTTTTTAGTCAAATCTGTGCATTTTTCCGTGTTTGCCAAGCCGCCATCTTGGGAAAAGTTGAACACAATTTTGATAAAAGATGGCGCCCTAACAATCAACCAGAGTATGTTTGGAGAAATTCGGGAACACAGAGTCCCGCCCGAAAGATTAGATCGAGTCCCGGGAGCATGATTTCCTGAAAATCCCAGCCCTAATCATGACTGCAAATCTTTACCATGTTTTCGCTATTGCAAATATTTCCAACTTGTAGATTTACTGGGGTGAAAAAAGACAACAAGTCCCTGAAGACGTCATGGGAACGCAAGATGAAAGAGAAAGCCGAAAGGAAATCGATCAAATTGTTTGAACGACAACTAAGAGAAACACGAGAAGAGGAGGTTAAGGTACTGTATAATGTTTCAAGCTTTGCAAAATCTCGTTTGTAGATTAATAGCCTGTACAGGGTGTATCAAAAAAATTAGGACACTTTTTGATGATGGTTTAAATCCTTGTTAAATCACTGAAGCATGACCAATTTTTATTTTAATGTAAAGAACTACTGATAAAGATAAAATCCTGAAAAGATGAGAAAAATCCATTATTAATTAAGGAAATTGTGACCTATTAGGCAAGGCAATCTATTTTGTAGTATGTACAATGGTCATTCACACAGTAACAGTAGATTAACATGAACGTGCACACTATCAATGCCAATTCTACTTCTTATCATGCTAATGAACCATCTACAGTGGGTTCGAGAACTGTTTTAATTTGCACAGAATATGCATGCATCTGATTTGTGGATTAGGCCTATTTAGCCAGTATTGATTTGTGCCAGAATAATGGATTATCAAACTAATCTTTGCTTTTAACTGATATATATATATAGATTATTTTCTATGTTTATAATTATTGAAACGTATTGAAACGTAAACCATGTTATTTACTGGTCTATACATGTAAATCCCATTGTACAAACCAGTAAATGACATGGTTTACGCAAATTATGCTAGTGTTCTTATTTTTCATCGGATTGATCTCATATCTTCAGGATATCATAATAATTAATTGGGCTTTACATTGAGACTAAATTGGTCATGGTCCAATGATTATAACAAGTATCACACTGCCATGAAAAAGTGTCCTAATTTTTTTGATACACCCTGTATAATAAGGCAATGGAAAAAGCCCTTTTTTCAGGGAACAGACGGTCGGTCACTGTCAGGCTTTTTTCCCTTAAAAATGAAACCAAAAATGACACAGACCTGTAAAAAAATGTTTGGTTGGTATTCATTTGGCCACAAATCCCCTCTCTCCCAATTTATATGAAATATGGGTCAGTCGGGCCCATGGAAAATTGCCGCCCTTAGGTCATTATTTATTTAGAGACTCACAATTTTCCTGATCTATGTAAAACGGGCCCATAAGACAAACTGAGGGGCCTTGAAATGCTTGAATTTGACTAGTCATATTAGGGAACAGTATCAAAGTACATAGAAGATGTATTGGTGAACAGTATTCGAAATAGAGGGGTTTTACATGCACAAATGCATGTAACTTTGGCTCTGCATGTAAACATTTGCCTGTGTGCATGTAAAATTGTGATATTCAGCCATTTTTAAGGGGGGAAAAAAATCAATTTTTCTAGAAAATATTGCTGTTGTGCAGGTAACTTTTATTTTCTAATTCGGACACTGTTGGTGAATAAGACTTCTTTTGCAACATTTTCCATTGGTGAATATGACTTATTTTAGGCCACTTAAAACAAATAATTCAATATCGATTCTCGTAGCCCTCCCTCCCTCCTCACTTCCTGGGACAAGATCAACTTTTTTTCTTTCTTTTTTCAATTTTCAAAAGTAATTATGTATCGATCAACTATAGTCAGTTTCAAGTGTTTATAGAATTTTAGTGGTCTAACCTCATAATATTATAAGCTTAAACATAAAAAAGAGCCTCACCATTTTCCTGATGCTGCTGAAAGATTCTGGCAATATAACTTTTGCATAAACACAGCCATATTTATGTGTCAATTACTCATTTTAGTAAAAAAACCCGCCTCCCTCTTCACTTTTCAAAGGCTGGTGCCCACGAGAATCTAATAATTTTAAATCTTAAGAGACCTTACAAATTATTTTCCCTTGGATAATATTAACCTTAACCTTCCCAGAGGCCACAAATAGCTACATGTACAGCAAATCGCTGCTGAACCACATGCTCGACAGGTCTACCTCGTGGCACGATCCGGCGAGCTATCAAATGATCTAAAAAAGTTGACTTTTTCAAGCTCCCCCGTTAGCGCTATCAGTTACTTGTAGGTGTCCACCTTCCACCCTGGGCCAGCGCGGGTGAATACTGATCTTCCCCCCACCCCCAATTTGTCCTTTTTGTCTCGCCTGATGTAATCAGAAAGAGACTATGTTATCACTATTTCTGTCCGACTTCCGCCGTATGCCGTGTGCTAAGAAATACCTTTGTGACGCGATATCTGGAGATCCGTAAGGCCTATCGTGATGGGACTTGGTGGAGGGAAGGGGGGTGGTGCGTTCTGTTGCTGATTGATTTTCAAGGTAATCGGGGGTCATACAAGGTCATCGGGGTCAAATATGCTGAAAACTTTTGAGACGCGTTGCGACGCGATATCTAGAGATCCGTAAGGCCTATCTTGATGGGACTTGATGTCAGGGAAGGGGGTGGGGTGTTCTTTTGCTGATTAGATTTTCAAGGTCATTGGAGGTCATTCAAGGTCATTGGGGTCAAATATGGGGTCAAATAAGATCCGTAAGGCCGATCTTGATGGGATTTGGTGGAGGGAAGGGGGTGGTGTGTTCTTTTTGCGGATTAAATTTTCAAGGTCATCGGAGGTCATTCAAGGTCATCGGGGGTCAAATATGGGGTCAAATAGATCAGTAAGGCCTATCTTGATGGGATTTGGTGGAGGGAAGGGGGGTGGTGTGTTCTTTTTGCTGAATAAATTTTCAAGGTCATCAGAGGTCATTCAAGGTCATCGGGGGTCAAATAAGATCCATAAGGCCTATCTTGATTGGATTTGGTGGAGGGAAGGGGGATGGTGTGTTCTTTTTGTTCTTAATTTTTCGGGGTCATCAGGGGTCAAATATGGGGTCAAATAAATCAGTAAGGCCTATCTTGATGGGATTTGGTGGACGGAAGAGGGATGGGGTGTTCTTTTTGTTGATTATTTTTTCGGGGTCATCGGGGGTCAAATATGGGGTCAAATAGATCAGTAAGGCCTATCTTGATGGGATTTGGTGGACGGAAGAGGGATGGTGTGTTCTTTTTGTTGATTAATTTTTCGGGGTCATCGGGGGTCAAATATGGGGTCAAATAGATCAGTAAGGCCTATCTTGATGGGATTTGGTGGACGGAAGAGGGATGGGGTATTCTTTTTGTTGATTATTTTTTCGGGGTCATCGGGGGTCAAATATGGGGTCAAATAGATCAGTAAGGCCTATCTTGATGGGATTTGGTGGACGGAAGAGGGATGGTGTGTTCTTTTTGTTGATTAATTTTTCGGGGTCATCGGGGGTCAAATATGGGGTCAAATAGATCAGTAAGGCCTATCTTGATGGGATTTGGTGGAGGGAAGGGGGGTGGTGTGTTCTTTATGTTGATTAATTTTTCGGGGTCATCGGGGGTCAAATATGGGGTCAAATAGATCAGTAAGGCCTATCTTGATGGGATTTGGTGAACGGAAGAGGGATGTTGTGTTCTTTTTGTTGATTAATTTTTCGGGGTCATCGGGGGTCAAATATGGGGTCAAATAGGACTCCCCTGTTGAACTGCTTTCCGGTTCGATGTTTTGATCTGACTAATTTGCATCTTCCCCGGAGATGCGGGCATTCCAAACTGAAGTATTTCTAATATTTCAAACTAGAAACACGGGTCGCACCGACGTGACGTCACCCCATGTCACGCGCCAGCCCGTCACCTAAATTTCGCTTGGACACCTCGCAAGTTGTGTTTTCGCGGAGCTCCCTGTATTCTGGATTTACGGATCCTTGAGTTGAGAATTTTGACACTGGCGTGCATAATTCGTGTGGGCGGTTTTTCTGGATTTTCTACGCTATTAAATCGGACTGTTTTGGTTCATTTCGGACCTTTTAGAGTACCAAATTCAATTAAAAACTGAACGTAAAATTCTAAAATTTTCCGAGGAGTCCGCCATTTTACTTGTGACGTATGCAATATGGCGGCTCTTTGTTTTTGTTATAATATTTTTCCGCAAGTCCGGATACGCTTTGGATCTTTATTGAACTCGTATTGGAATCGCTGGGATTATTATTATTTATGACGGACAATATCGTTTATGGATCTTGGTGATGTATCTTTATATAAATCGATGTAGTCTGTGTAATGTAGTTATTAACGTGTATACCCTATATTATGTATCCTATACAGCTTTTGACAGAAAGCCCTCAGTGACATATATATATAGTCAGATTCACGGATAATCCCCTTCAGTGGTTGATTACCTGTGTTTATTATACGCGTTTGACTGAGTTTATATCTTTATTCACGTTGCAATAGATCGATTACTAAATTCGTCTTACTACATTACTCAATCAGCCAGCAGCCTTGTACTTTTCGCCGCTAGCGCTTGATTAATCCTACCTTTCTGTGTTATAACTTATACTAGCATCTGCGTACCATAGTCATGTTGCACCATTGTACTGAGTGCCCTGTTCTTATTCCTATTTGGGATTCACATAGGTTATGCCTTGCCCACCGATCGTGCTCACGCACCGATCAGTGTGATTCCTTTGTGTAGGTCTGTCTGCTGTCCATTTCATGCACTGGAGAAAGGCTTTGTTAAGGGATTACGCACTCGCAGTATTAATGTTAATGTTGTAGGTAGAAAGTCCGTCGGTTCGTCCGACGGCCTCCTTCTCACGGGGGAGGGAAGCTCTGTTACCGGAGCTTCCGTGGCTGTTTCGGCTAACGATCAGGCTCGGCCTGTTCGGCATGTAGAAACGGTCGGCGTGAGTGGTGGAAAGGCGGGACTGGTCCCCGATAAGTACACTACTCTGTCAGGCGAGCTAGGCGAAAGCTCGGGGGTTATGTCGACCCCTGAGTTAGTACCTTTCACGCCGGGTGCCAGTAGCAGCGGTCCGAGAGAATCGGTGCCCGCAGCTACGGCGCTTTCTGCCAGTGAGAGTGTGGGGTTCGCCCCCGCACTAGTAACTGGCTCGCTGGCGGTGGGAGTTGCCCTAGCTACCTCGGGTAGTATGGGTACACCTACCAGCCAGTCGGTGGTAACAACGATGGCGGGCGGCCCTGAGCCTGCCGTTGTTTGTTCCGCTAGTAGAACTCTCCGAGATCTACCCCCGCCCCCCGGTTTTCCTGTCGGCTTACTATTAGCCACGGTTGATAACCAGGGAGGGATTAGTCATAATCGCCCTATTCAGGCAGGATTGAGTGCTCACTCGTCCACGCCGAATGGTGGTATTATGTCTAGTGGATTTGCCAGTCATTATCCTCCCGGTCACGGTGATCGAGGATTAGGACAAGCTTATCCCATGATGAGTACCATTCCAACCGCTTCGGTGGCTGCGGATAATACTCATGCGTTCTACTCTAACGCTCCTATGCAGCAACAGGCTTTGTTGCAGCAAGGGGGGAGTGAGTGGTTACGCAACAGCGGCAGGCGGTATGCCGAGTGCAGGGCCCTGGGCCCAGTACCAAGCATATCAACCTTGGGCGCAAGCACCAGCATGGCAAGGGTCGTACAACCTTTTGCTTACGCAGGCTGCTAGCCCTCCCGCTTATCCGTACGGTGTAGGAGGTTGGCAGTACGGACAGCCGCCGGGTATGGTTTACCCGTGGCAGTCTGGACAGCCAGCCGGCATGCAGCTCGCCTCTCAGGCGCAGAGCGTGCCGCCTCCTCAAGTTCCGTCGGTAGTTAGTGCTGGGAATCCCACGGTGAACCCCGTTCACCCGGATCTCGGCGGGAGTACCCCCTCTTCATCAGTACTCGTCCAAGCCCCCGTGCCGGTTGCCGGCGCGGTGGACATGGATTTGTGTGCGGATGATGCCCGTCCAGAGAGTGAGGATGAATCCGAGTCGGGTTCGTCTGACTCTTCGGGCGAGGAAAAGGGGTCGGGAGAGGATGACGAGTCGGATTCCGACGAGTCTGTGCCTCTTCTCCCGCTACCAGCTGAGGAGAGAGTTAATGGCTTTCCGTTAGACACGCACTCGATTTTGTCCCGCGTTGCGCAGGACTTAGGCATTGCCTACGAGTCGCGTCGTCCAGCGGTTACACCTAGTGTTTTTTAGCGCTACGTACCCATTACTCTCGGACTCAGTTGAGCCAGCGCTGACACTTCCTGCAGACTTGGCGTCTGTCTGGGAGGCGGCAAAGTCTCCTCTGTCTAAGAAGGCCTACATGAAGGGCTGTCTAGTGACGGACGATGATTTTAACCAGTATCTCAAGGTGCCTACCATGGACCCAGAGATACATAAACGCCTTCCGGTTGAGGGAAAGGTTGATCATGGAACGTACTCCCCGTATTGGGAGGAGTGTTTGAAATCCGTTGACAGTCGCCTACGGGCGGCTATCCGGCTTTCTGCATTCAGTTCTACTGTAGCGGAACACCTTACAAGGTTAACTGCTGCGGGATCAGGCTCGGCGTCGGAGATTGCGCGTGAGGCGTATCTGTTGTCAGATCTCTCTCACAAATCTTTGCAATCTTCGATGTCTGCGGCTCACCGCCTTACATCCCTACGCCAATCGAACGCACTCTCCCTCCTGAGCTCGACCTATGGGCAGCAGTTCGCTGACTCGCTCAATAAGGTCGAGCTCTCTACTCAGGGATTTCTCTTCGGTAACCGCTTCTGCGAGCTGGTGGAACAGCGAGCGAGAGAGGTAGTCGATGAGAAGTCACTGGTAGATACGGAGGCGGCGTTGAAGTCCCAGAAGAGGAAGAAGAAGTCGAAGAAATCCAGTAAACGGAAATCTTCGACGAAGCCTTCCACTTCAGGTTCTTCAGGTGCGGTTCCTTCGGTAGCCTTGCCCGCAGCCGCTTCGGCTCCTTCCTCTGGGAAGAGACGCCGTGGTGGCCGGGGAAGTCTTCTAAGCCGGCAGCCTCCAAGGGCAGTAAACGCCCGAGGACCTCTGGTAAGAAGCCTTCTTCCTGAGGGTACGGCGCCTGCCATCCACCCGTCCGGGGAGCTCTTAGCTCCTCTGCAGACGGTGGTGTCACCGGTGGACTTGTATCCACCGGTGGGCGGGCGCTTGCTGCAGTTCAGCGCGGAATGGATCACCATTTCGCCGTCCAACTGGCTACTGGAGACGGTCGAGCGGGGTTACAAGATCGAGTTTACTCTTACCCCGCCACCGCACTCGCGTCGCAGGCGAACACATTTGCCTGCCGACAGAGTACTTCGATCACTCCTCGTGAACGAGGTAGTGTTGGGCAGCCTCCTTGGACCTCAAGGATGCCTACCTTCACGTTCCGTTTGCTCCCTGAGACCAGAAATGGTTACGTACAAGACCAGGCGTACATGTTCACATGTCTGCCCTTCGGCCTCTCCACTGCGCCCAGGGTGTTTACCGGGTAGTGAGAGAGGTGGGAGCATACTTGAGACGCCGGGGCGTCAACATATGTCAGTATCTGGACGACTGGCTGGTGTATGCGAAGTCTCGAGAAGAGACAGCGCACCACATACAGCTAGTCATCCAGGTGATTACGCGACTGGGCTTTGTAGTGAACTACAAGAAGTCCTATCTCGTTCCGACTCAGTCTCCGATATACCTCGGGGCACGACTAGACCTGTCGAAGGGTCGGGTTATGTCTTCCCTGGCTCGAGTAAACAACATGGCTGCTTGCGCTCGCATCCTAGCGGAAGCGAGTGTAGCGCCGGCGGTAGCGTGGCTCAAAGTTTTGGGCCTTGTGGCCAGCATGGTAGATCTGATTCCGCTTTGTCGGTTCCTTGAGGGTAATTCAGATTCACCTGCTGGCGCACTACAAGCCAAGTGTTCACTCAGTGTCCAGGATGGTTCCTATCTAAGACCTGATCAAGGAGGAACTCCACTGGTGGTACCAACCTACCAACCTGACAGTGGGGATGGTTTTTCCATCCCCACCGACGAGTCGTGTCATCACGACAGACGCGTCACTGTCGGGATGGGGAGGCCATTGGCTAGACAACCGGGCCTTTGGCCGGTGGTCGAGCATAGAGGCTCAGGTACACATCAATCTGCTCGAACTTGGGCAGTGGAGAAGACTCTCCTATGGTTCGAATCCGATCTACAGGGACACAGTGTCCTTGTCCAGACGGACAACTCGACAGTGGTAGCTTACCTGAACGGGGAGGGCGGGACAAGATCTCCCACCCTCTGTTACCTCACCATGAGACTCATCACATGGTGTCGAGATCACCAGATCATACTGCGGGCGATTCACATCGCGGGTGTCACGAACATCCTTGCAGACGATCTTTCCAGGGGACGAACGTCCGGCCCTACGGAAATGTCGTTAGCACCTCAGATAGCACAGACAATCTTTGTACGATTTTGTCACCCAGCGATCGACCTGTTTGCTTCGTACCAGAACAAACAGCTACCGGTGTATTGCTCTCGGACTCGCGACCCGAGGGCGTACGCCGCAGACGCTCTGTCCGTGGATTGGAAGGGACTGACGGCTTATGCCTTCCCTCCAATCTCGCTGCTTCCAAAAGTGGTAGAAAAGGTGGCAAGAGACGACTGTTACGTCCTGCTCATAGCCCCTTTCTGGCCGAAACACGTGTGGTTTCGACCGATGGTAGATCTTCTTGTGGGTCGCCCCATGTTGCTACCTCCACTTCAGGACTTGCTCAGGCAGGGAGTTCACGGCGAATTCCTACCGAACGAGCACCTACGGTTGACTGTTTGGCCATTATCCGGCAACGATGCCAGGAGAAAGGCTTTTCTCGAAGGTCTGCAGGCTTGGTCGCCTCGGGTCGACGCCAATCCACGCTCAAGACTTACTCTAAGCGTTTGGCTCCCTACTATGAGTGGTGTACTGAGAGAGATATCTCTCCCACTCGAGCAGATGTAAATAGCGTTTTCGCTATTTTTTAACCGAGAAGTTTGATTCAGGACTCCAGGCAGCTACTGTCCGGAATTATAGTCCGCAATCATGTCAGTCCATGTAGGTTTTGAGGACGGATCTTCTGTCAAGGACGACGGAGAGATCAGTCTTCTATTGAAGGAGATGTTCAACGAGAGGCCTCCAACCAGGAAGATCGTACCTGCTTGGGAGCTTAATACTGTTCTCAACTATCTCAAGGGTCCGCCATTCGAGCCTTACGGCGAAGGCGTCGACCCTCAGGATAAGCTCTGAAAACAGTAATTCTCGTAGCCTTTGCCTCTGCGCAAAGGTGTTCTGAACTCGCATTGTCTTTTTCGCCAATGACTCTTTCTCGCGCGGGCGCTACACTTTGTTTTATACCAGGGTTTCTGGCGTAGAACGAAACCAGTACGCACTCGTTTTCCACCCTTTACCTACCCTCTCTGAGTTCGAATTCGTTCGTACACGATGACGGGTTATGGTGCCCCGTTCGCTGTCTGAGGTATTACTCAGGTAAGACGTCCGGAGTACGTGGTAAAAATACATTGATCAGCTCTTTTTAACACACTCTGAGCCACTCAGCCCAGCGACGAAAAGTACTATTTCACGCTGACTAGTTCAGATAGTTAGAGACTCATAGGCAATTACTTATGACGATCGTGCCTCCGCGCACTCGACACGTAGTATTGCAACTTCATGGACATACCACTGGGGGTTGTCCGTGAAGGAGATCTATGAGGCCGTTTCTTGGAAATCCACGACGACATTTTCCGCCGCCTATTACAGGGCTTTTGGCGGGAACTCGTTCAGGGGACAGTTCGCCCGTACGGTCCTAGCTAGACCGTCGGGCAGACAGCCAAGAAATTAGGTGAGTTGGTTTATCAGTTATTTATTTTGAGGTTGAGCTAAGTCTTTTCGGTTTTGATAAACGCGAAATTGAGACTAAGCTTACCTTGATTCGATTTGACCTTGACATCATGGCGATGTGGGTTTAATGATCTGATCTTAAAATAATAAATACTGTACACGGTGTTTGGCTTTTTATCGCACCTCCTCCAGGTTCTGTGCTAAACTGGGTTGATGCAAATTAGTCAGATCAAAACATCGAACCGGAAAGCAGTTCGACAGGGGAGTCTCTCCCAGAACTTATTGTTCTTGGGACTCCCCTGTCGAAGCCTGCTTACCGTTGTTCGATGTTTTGATCGCCCGGCCGCCCTAAGCCCCCTGCGACAAAAAGCAGAAGTAGTTTGGATTATTCCGAGGTAGTCCAAGCGAAATTTGGGTGACGGGCTGGCGCGTGACATGGGGTGACGTCACGTCGGTGCGACCTGTGTTTCTAGTTTGAAATATTAGAAATACTTCAGTTTGGAATGCCCGCATCTCCGGGGAAGATGCAAATTAGTCAGATCAAAACATCGAACAACGGTAAGCAGGCTTCGACAGGGGAGTCCCAAGAACAATAAGTTCTGGGAGAATCAGTAAGGCCTATCTTGATGGGATTTGGTAGAGGGAAAGGGGGTGGTGTGTTCTTTTTGTTGATTAATTTTTCGGGGTCATCGGGGGTCAAATATGGGGCCAAATAGATCAGTAAGGCCTATCTTTATTGGATTTGGTCGAGGGAAGGGGGTGGTGTATTCTTTTTGCTGATTAATTTTTCAAGGTCATCGGAGGTCATTCAAGGTCATCTGGGGTCAAATAAGATCTGTAAGGCCTATCTTGATGTGATTTGGTGTAGGGAAGGGGGTTGGTGTGTTCTTTTTGTTGATTAAATTTTTCAAGGTATTACATCCCTTGCATTAACTACAATGCATACCTCTGTGACAGTGCTACATTGTATCATATGTTTCATCATCATTTCTTTCAAGTCTCTTTTGATGAACAGGCGAGACGCGCCGTTCGAGAACCGCCTTGTTTGTCACCTGATAGTTTAATTGTCAAAACACGCTTAGGTAGTTAGGGTGACATTTAACAAACACCTTTCTTCATGATCCATTAATCCTAACCTTCCCAAAGGCCACAAATGGCCACAGCAAACGACAAGTGTACGATCCAGCGAGGTTTAAAATTGAAGCCCCATTAGTGCATTCAGTTAGGTGTCCGCCTTCCACGCCAATAGCCTGGGTTCCATCCCTGGCGCGGGCAAAGAGTGATCTTTCCACAAAAATTTGACCTATTTTTCTCCCCTGATAGTTAAATTGTCAAAAACATGCTAAGGGAGGAGTTATGGTTAAGGAATTTGGTTGAGGCCTCTCATTTGTTGAGAAAAACAAGATTTTATAGAAAGTTGCCTACTAATTGTAATTATGTTTGTATCCACAGCAAAAGAAAGAATGGAAGGCCAACAAGATGAAGAGAAAACTAGAAAATGAGAGGAAATCTGAAGTGGTCCAAGTTGTAAGTAATAACCCACAACTGAGGCTAATGATTATTTGACTTTGTCTCAAAGCTCCTGCTTGTATTTAACCAAAATGGTTTTCAGGGGAAAAGTTTGATTTTTTTAACGAATATTGTAAAATATATCAAAAATAGGTATCTCCCGATTCGATGCAAACACATCGTATTCATCAATTTTTTAAATGGGGAGGGGGGCAGGGAAGAATCCTGCATTTCTCATTAGGTTTTGAAAATCAGGAAAGAGTGGAGACAAGCAAGTTAATTTATATCCTGATAAAGAAAACCATGTTGATATTTTCAATATTGATATTACACAAACTGTACTGAATACAACATCTCAAAACGTATATTACATGATCCATGTGTCACTGTTTATTTCAGGGATGCAAAAAAAACTTCCGGCCAGACTTCTGAACATTTCTGGAATTCAGGAAATAAAAAATAAAAAATCCAGATTTTTGAACTTTTTTTTGTGCATTTCCAGAATTGGATTATATTTCACAAAAGATGCAAACAAAATGTTTTTCGGGGGTATACACTGTAGCCTATTCTCTGGACAAGCCCCCATAAATGTTTGATGCCGTGTGCAAGCGTTCATGCCGTCTGGCCAAGCTCGCTTAAAAAGTTCAGGAAATGGATCAATCACCCACTTGTGTGTTATTTATATTATACATGTTCCTTGTTGCCTGGTGTAGTCCAGTCTAGGATTTTGATGTTTGTCTCCCAAGATCATCATCTAACCAGGTTCCTTGCATGGTACCTTGTTTTATGACTTATGCTAGCTTCCCACATCCCTTCTTGCCCTTGGCTGAAGTAAATGCATCTTCAATTTCCCCAAGAGTTTTCTAAAGTCTTACTCTTTGTGCTACATGTATTTGCAAGGAGTGCTAACGTTTCAAATACAATTTCATAGTTACATAGACTTCTGCTTGTTTTCTTTCATTTCAGATTCGCAACACAAGCAAAATTAAGAGGATGAAAAAGAAACAGTTACGACAGCTTGAGAAGCGCTAATGCACCGACCAGATTGGATCAGCTAGCACAGGCCTTGTTGAAAATTGATCAGGAGAATGCCAAAGTTGTAACACTTTTATGAGTTCAAAGTTTATAAATATATCTTCAAGTATTTTGGATTTCTAATCCCCACCTGTACTCAATTCAATTAAGTCTTCTGGTGATATTGTCATACCATTGCATTCATTACAGAGGAATTCATACATTCAATGTGTGAAAACACTAAATTGTACTGTATGCACTTACATTCAATGTGTGAAAACACTAAATTGTACTGTATGCACTTCAATGGTTGAACACATGAGATATGATAATCTTTTACATTACAAATCAAATAGAGCCTTTACATTTTAGATCTGTTAGCAGTTTTTGTATGTTGTGTTTTTAAATTAATGTTATTCTTTTTTTAAATGTATCTATTGCTATCTACTGAAGATAGCAAAACCAACGAAATTGCACAGCTGATCAGAAAAGCATACCGACTGCTGTTTTCTTCTGGAAAATAGCATAAATAAATCTACTGAAGGAAGCATTACAATTTATATCTATGATTATGTACAATGATTGAGAAATGGAATCAGTGGGTAACTGTGATCCTTTGCCTATGAAATTTGGGGGTCCAAATCAATTTCCAAGGGTAAAACGAACCTTAAATAATAGTGTTTGCTTAAATCAGTGGGTTCCAGAAAACCCGTACTAAAGACAAATTGAGGGTCCTCACTGATTTGTAAGGGCATTTGAAGTGAGGAAGCGCCTGTTTTCATAGCCTGATAATGTATTGGGAGATGCAGCAATATCCATATTGCCATTTACTTGAGATAGCATTGATGATATCTCTATCACAAGTTATTATTTAAGAACAGTTGGACAAACACAATCTATCACAAGAAACTGAGGGAATGAAAGAAGACCATTCAAACTAATTCTTTTAAAACAATTTTTATTGGTTAATATGGGTAATGTGTTGTTTCGAGAAAAATTCAATAAATCAATGAAGGCATACTGATTTTGGTGTGTGAATAATGGCACGAACTTGTAGGGGGAGTACCATTGTGAGCATACCAACAACATTTGCACAAGTGCATTGATTTTTCTAATTTGAGAAGTAAAACTTGCGCATGTATTGATCTAATTCATACACAACAATACTCATCAAAATTTGCAATTTTGTGCATAGTTTTACACTCTAATATAATTTCAAACAAATGCAAAAACATGTCAAGTTTGAGTCACCCGCAGTAAAAATCAGCGAATTTGTGCTGCGTGAACAACGAATCAAAACATAGCGTGCAGTTATGTATATAATTAGACACTTTCAATCCACTCCGCGTATTTTAGCTTCGTGCTTTCTGATTGGTTAAAACTGTTAAGAGTGAATGAATGGTGTTAAAAGGAAATCAAATTATTACTAAACAGTTCTTTTTAAAACAAGACTTTTCAGGTGATTTTAGTTAGATGTCATAAAATCTTGGGAATAATTATTTTTAAACAATTGATGCAGATGAAAGGTTGTACCTGAATTTATACTACATCACCAACCACCACTGTTTATTGGCTATATGATCCTGTATAGTATGTATACAACCAATCAAAATCAATACTACCAGCTGATGTACCATTCCGTATCCATGGGATACCGGTAGAATTGGTATGGGAGGGGTGCTACTCTTGTGGGCAGGTGGAGTGAAACCCTGGTACATATATCTTAAGGGTGCTAACCTTCAAAACAACCGACTGGACTATTGTTTTTCCACGATGATTTTCGTGAAAGGGACCCATTTTCTATTTAATTACGGATCCTTATACAGTCCTCAAATAAAGTAACTTGCCAGGTAATAAATATGCTCATAACTTCAAAACTATAGCTGCTATATCAAAGGAATATTATGTGATCTTTGTCAAACTTTTGCACATATTTTTGCTCTCTCTTATAATGGAGTTTGACTATCAAGAAAGACTTGCTCCGGAGTCATAAAGCGATCTTGGCTGTTTTTTCTGTAGACAAATGTCATCAATTTACTAAATCAGAATGAAAATCTGCTTCCTATTATTCATGGAATTGTCAACATATTATGTTCACTTGTTGCGATCATAGCCAGAAACACTGTAAACGGCGTTAAACCATGAATTTCTATTTACGAACCAAAAACCACTAGGAAAATAATTTGTCGGGGTTAACTTCGACAGTTTATTTTAAATCATGATTTGAAGTAATTAGGAATTGTATTGCTCTGGAACTTATTAGTTTCATGTTTATAAATCTAATTTGACAAATAAATTCCATTTAGACGAAAAAAAATCAAAATATAGAGGCATTCCATAAAAAGATGGCATAATATGTCTTTAACAGATGTGTCCAAAACCAAAACAAGTCCCTTTTAATTTTGGCATTCGGTTCTTCCACGCGCAGATGTAGCAATAGGCAGATTATTGATTGTGTGATGCTTCAATTGATAATGCAGCCCATACACATACCTGAGCTATGTGTCTAAAACCAAACATGCAGCCGCAACATCAGTGTAGCGATAAGCAGATATTGTTGATTTAAAGGTAGATGACCCGATCACATTTTCGTAACACAGAATTATTTCAAACATACGGAGATTTTCATATCATATCAAAGCTCGTATTTTTCTCATCATCATACTGAAATTTGACGGCCTAAATCGGTATAATTACGGAGAAATCGATGAAATAACGTCGAAATAACGTCGAATTACCGCGAATGATATAGTTTGTGTACTACTCAATGGGTACAGTTCACAGCATCTTGTGCATCTAAAATAAGAACCATTAGAGCTATGCAACTCGAACTTTGGAACACAACTTTTTTAAGGATGACCTTTCATGTAGAATAGAAAACTTCAAGTTGAAAATCGGGACATCTACCTTTAACTGGTAGCACTACTTGCCAAGATGAGGATTTAATCAGGGACAGTCTAGAGACTGCTTTAATTGATCAATGCAGCCCATACACATACCTGTCACACTATCATGCCTGTTTCAAACCCAAGTGCGAAATGAAAGTTGCACTGTGTCTCATTCTTTTCGTTATAGCGTTCTTAGCGTTAACCGATCTTCATGAACAATATCTCAAATTGAAGAGAAGTAATTAATCTATAATTTTGTAATTATAAGCGTATTTATTACTACATGGTAAGTTACTTTTTTGAGGACTGTATTATGTGAGTGCCCTCTTCCATTCTAGTTAAAGGTGTATGTTCCGATCACTTTTTGGGGCTATGATTTTTCTTTCACATCAAGATATTTTGATATCAGAAGAATCCCCATATTTTTCTCATTATGTGTGTAAAATCTTAGGGGTCAGAAATGTTCCATTTAGAAATTTAGATGAAAATGTGGTGAATTACTGCCAAAGGTGGTTAACCACCAACCAGTTTGTGTACTAAGTGGGCAAACATTTTGTGACCTTGTCCTTCTAAAAATAGAACCGTTGGAGTTATGCAACTCAAACTTTGGAATGCGACAATTTTAAGGATGACCTTTTATGTAAAATAGAAAACATCAAGTTGAAAATCGGGCCAGCAATCGAAACATCTACCTTTAAGTTTGTCTATGTTGATAATATACTGCATTTGTATATTGTTGTATAATGTAAATCCCATAACAGAAATAAAAGGTGATACAAAGCTTGTGCATCATCATGATCATCACAAAATAAAATGCTCTGGTTTGTTTGCTTGTGTCGTGTCTTTGATACTTTGAAAGATGCTGACCAATTTGCACAAGATATATGGACAGTCAGGGCTTGGTGCCACATGGCCATATCTTTATATGCAGGACAAAATTGAGTAGTCACTATCTGTAATAGCTGCCATATGCTATACACTATATACGACGGTCCTTCTTTGTCAAAATGCAATCCTACACATGGCAGCCATTGTAGATGAGGGCATTATGGCTCCATCCCTGGAGATGAAGAATGAAGAGGCCATGGTTTTTTTTGGGTGGCGGCGTTGCATTTTTGGTGACGTATCATCCATCTCTCTCTATTAACTGAACAACTAAATGCGGGAGAGCTATGGTTTATGTGTTATTTGGAAGCTCAAGACATCTACAGTGCAACAGAGCATAAAGTTCCAAATATTGAATTATAAATATAGTGCCTCCTGATTGTTGTACAACAATGAACATTTCAATCCTAAGTATGTGTATCATACATCATTAAAACAGCTTTGTTTTAAAGTGCTATTTCGTGTCCTTGTATGATTATCAGCATTGTTACATTCTTATTAAACCTGATTTCGGATTGGCCAATACTTGATTATCCATACACGCTAATCCAACCAGCTACTGCCTACTTCCTTTCATGGCCTTGACTATTTAAACTTTTTATTATTATTTAGACTTAGTGCAGGCCTTTAACACGATACCTGTCTGTACACCCAGGCATGTCAGCACACGGTCACCTAAAGTAACATACATGCATCATGCTTAACTCTTGACTGCACACTGGCAAATTTCTTTCAGCGCGAATTTTAAACCATTGATCCCTTAGCGTTGTCATGTCCTTGGTATTCCTTCCATTGTTTGCGTGCATGGCTGCACAAGTATTAATAGACTGTTGCCAAGTCTGTGTACAGTTGTATGAAATAGTGGTTACATGTGTTTTTTTCTCTTTTAAACATACTAAATGTTTGGAGGACGATATTTTAAATACTAAAGGGATATTGAATTATCTGCTCAGACCATTCTTTTAAGCGCATCTTTACCTTTAATTTGATACCATGCAAGTCTGGTTTGGATACACAGTAATACTTAATAATTTCAACGAGTTTGGTCATTAATTAAGCTTAATTAAGACAGATTTTGGGTTTTTGTTAAAAGTAAAGATAAATGTGATCTTTTTCTCAGACAGTATTGTTGGCAATGATGGGAACTTCATTTCCTGTAACTTTGGTGTTAATAGCATTTATAGTTTTTTGCTGGAAATTCCAAAAAGCAAATTTGTAATGTATTTCTTTATAATATGCTAATTATATGCAAATAAGGTCAAACCATTTTTTTTCTTCTATGACATTAAATCACCAAGCTGTATTCTATAATATGATATAGTCTCCTTGTCTTACATATGTTACTTTTTGAATTAGAGCGTAATTTCAATAACATGCACTTTTGGAACTTTATGCTCTGTTGCACTGTAGCTGCATTGTGTGAATAAATCCGGTATTTCTATCCCTGTTTGGCTGAGATATGGTTGATTATATTTCGAAAGTCAAGGGTGGCGGCGGTGGGTGGCGCTGTGTCCAATCTCTATAGGGTATATATATATTGTTCAAATTACAATAACTCCTATAACCCTGTATGGTACAAACATGATGGTCTCATTTTAAAGATTGTTTTTTATTCTATAAGTCACTGTTTCAACAAACGTGTCAACTATTATGTAACAACTGTTAATCATGAATCGATTACATTGTCCTTGGCCTCTCCCTATTCGCTACACAGTGAACTGACCCAAGTTCATCGGTTTTATATAAACATTGCACAAAAAGGGTGTATCCACTTTTTTTTCGAGGCGCTGTGTTTAATTCTTAAGACCCTAAATAAAATCAACAATTGGGAAAGAACAGACATTTTCCCCGCGCATTTTGACATCTCATTTGTAACAATAACACCAATGTTAATGAAGCGGTGGCCATTTGAATGCAGTTTCCATACGACCATACCCATGACAAATAGTGTACCTCTTTCTCTCCATGAAAAGGCAATAATAATCCGAACATCTCACATCGTCAATTGTTTCCAACACATGTATCTACTGGTGTGAGACTCGTCAGTAAATGACCAGTATCGTTAATAATATTTGTAAGCCAACACCTGTCTCTCCATTTCCGATTAACCTTCCTTATAACTCCAAATCGACGAGCAACTTCAGTACCGAAACAATGGAAACTGCATCATTTTTTATTCAAATGCACTTAACCCTACCCATGAAAAAGAGCGTACAAAAACAGTAAATCTAAAGTGTACCACTTCTTTCTCTCCATGAAAAGTGTCTGGAGTTTCTGTAAGGCCATGTGTTTTGAACTCGCCATCGCCACCCTTCCGCGTTGAATGTTCAGATTTTATATTTTACACCATCTGAGATTCGAATTAGCATATCGCAATAACTACTTGTTCTACCCCATAAAAAGTAACTATTTTCTGAACGGTAATCTCACAAGGAATCCAAATATGCTATTGGAATAAAGAATGTTAAAAATTATCGATAGATATAGTATTTTTACCACCCGGAGACGTTTTTGTGTCTGATACAGGGTCAAAAGGTCACAATCCCTATACGCCTATAGAATTTGATCTTTTTACCCTGTACAAGGCACAAAAACAACTCCAGGTGGTAAAACTACTATTTTCTGAACTCTTGTGTTCTGACGAACAATTTGAGATATCGGTTGTCAAAATCGGAACAAGCAAGCAAAGGTCAACGACCTTTTCACGTTTCGCTCAATATCTCAGTAACCACACATCGGAAGTGTGGCAAACTATACATATATGGCAAAGTGGTCTCATTTGCTCTATGCACTCAAAATGCATGTATTTGGCTATTGGATAAATTTCGTATTTCTGCACAAAAATGGTTGCTGAATGAAAACGGTTTAATGTAAATTTAAGTAGAACATTGCATGCTGATCTGTATATATCTGTTAATAACATATTTAAAATTCAAAGAAATCGATGGTATCATCTCGTCGGACGAGCGTGCACAAGTAGATAATTTCATTCCGTCATCCCAAATTTCTGTGCACAAACATAGCATAAAGTCATTGTTTAAGCACTGTGCACACGGATAGGCCCCACTTCACGACTCTCCCATTACTTAAATAAATAACCTTTGACCAAGTAGGAAGTTGCAAACTCCTTCACATGTATTCTTGCCGGTTATATAATAAAATGGCTAGGATTGGTTGGGCATTTTTGTCGGACAGAGAGAAACAAAGAAACCCTTAATTTTTCAATCCAATCCAATTTACCGTTACGTGAGGTCAGTGTGCACTCAGCGTGACAATCAATACAAAAGAAATCTCATTGTATTATTCAGTAGTTTTTTGTGTGCGCTGACATGGAGCATTGTAAACACAACAGTGTACACGTACGGGCTTGTGGAGAATGTTTTAAACGGAAAACTGCCTATAACCTTTCCATAGTCGGACGGTTTTATAATCCTTGTGCTCAGACAAACAATTTGGTGTGCTTGTCAGCTTAATTAAAGCAATTTGAGTTTTTGATCCCCCAGTAATACTGGGGGGATCAAAAATTCAAATTGCTCTCAGCGCTGTCAACTCTCCCGCATTAGGCGGGAGTTTCCCGCCTAGACACTCTTTCTCCCGCACTCCCGCCTAGCATATCAAATCTCCCGCCTCATCAAAATTACCTCAATTAAAATGTTCATCAACACCTTTATACTACCTTCCGTCACGGTACATTTGCGATTTTGACAGTGCAATTTTCGTGCGGATTTGAGAAAAACATCATCGCTACCCCCCCCCCCCCCCCCCCCCCCCCCCCCCGCCACCGCTACCACCCCTGACTTTCGAAATATAATCAATCATATTCTCAGCCAAACAGTTATAGAAATACTCTACTATATTTAGTTGTTGAGTTAAGAGCAGTTGCATAGCTCAGGGGGGGGGGGGGGGGGGGGGGGGGGGGGGGGGGGGGGGGCAGGGGGAAAATGCCCCCCCCCCCCCCCCCCGACTGAAAAAAACCATTTGTGCCCCCCGCCACCCCCTCTAAAATAATTAAAAAGGGGTATAAGACAAACTTTAAATTACCAGATATTTTATGCATAGATTGATTATACAGTAGTTGGCTGTAAACTTTATACAATTAAAGACAAATTTATTTGGCTTTCAGATGCCGTTTATTTGATTGTGTTTCCTTTTCTCAATCTACAGATATGTTTGATCAGTAACGTACTCAAAATCGGGCATTTGCCACTTTTAGAAAAAGATGGTTTTTTTGTGGAATGTGTCATTGTCATCATTAAACGTTTCGTATTTGGATTTGATATCTACACTAACTTCAAGATAACTAAATAACCTTTCATGCCGTTTGTTTTGTCGAATTCGCTTGAGTATAACCAAAGATATGCTTGTTTAACCATGAGAAAACAAAATCGAATTTGTGCCATTTTTAAAAAAGAAATCATCCAATGTGTAACATTGCTGTTATGTTTAACGCTTTGAAGCATTTTCTTCTTAGCAAATGACACAAATTTGACATTTAGTGATCAACTTTTATCAAGCATATTTTTGATAAGTTAAAGCAAGGAGTTATTATAGTTAATATAATAACTCCTTGGTTAAAGTAAATGAGACAAATCAAACGGCATTTGAAAGGTAATTGAGTCATATTGATCATCAATTAGTAAATACTTAATATTAAATGAGCAAAATGACTCTTTCCACAAGCATATTTTGTTCACCTAAAAAGTGGCACAACCCGTTATTAAAGGCATATTATATTCCAGGGAGCGCCCTCTATTCATGATTTTTTTTAGAAAGTAGATTTTCTTGCAGATTTACATTTCGGATCATAAATATATTCCAAGTTACAGAGCGATACGATTCCTAATTTAGAGATAAATAAGTTGTCGGCGCAGACTCCGAGAGTTTATTTTCACTCTTAAACCATGATTTTGAAGTAATTAAGAATCGTATCGCCCTGTAACTTGGAATGTATGTACGATTTATGATCTGAAATGTAAATTTGCAAGAAAATCTACTTTCTAAAAAAAAAATCATGAATAGAGGGCGCTCCCTGGAATATAATATGCCCTTTTCGAGGATTGAGGTTGTTCCCTGGAAAAGATCACATAATATACCTTTAAGTGCCCGTATGATTGATCAAGCATATTGGATAATTGGACAGAGCGATTACAATACAACCAACGGTATGTGAAAGCCAACTAAATTATCTTTAATATTATTTAAAGTTTACAGCCAAATACTGTGTAATGAATGAGGGCAATGACCCACGTGAATCCTTTTTTAGGGACACCCTGTACAAAAGGATTTCATCATATGCGGGAAATAGTCAACTAAGTCAGACAATTGATATACACACTGATTTTTGTTCAAATACAAACCATTATTGCGACAAATCTACAGAGACAGAAATGTGTACATTGTTTAAAATAAAATGTATAGTTTATAAGAATTAACATTGAACCTTTTTTTTGGATAAAAGTGTTTATCCTCTGGATCGAACCATGTTAAATGACGGATTGCAAAGTGAATTGTTTTTACCATCTAGAAAATGTGTTTATACCCTAAGACTTGTTAATGATTATGTTAGATGTTTAAATCCCCGATTTCTGTGAAATGGGTTCGACTGATCTGTTTATGACTGATCATGTTTAATTTTAATTTCACATCACTTTATTAGCATATAGGGCCTCACATACAATATCGATACACAATAAAGGAAAAACATGTAAATCCAAGATCAGTTCTCCATTAAGGTGGACGAACGTAGGGATATTTAGGTGGACGAACGTAGGGATATTTAGGTGGACGAACGTAGGGATATTTAGGTGGACGAACGTAGGGATATTTAGGTGGACGAACGTAGGGATATTTAGGTGGACGAACGTAGGGATATTTAGGTGGAAGAACGTAGGGATATTTAGGTGGACGAACGTAGGGATATTTAGGTGGACGAACGTAGGGATATTTAGGTGGACGAACGTAGGGATAATGGAGGAAATATACTGAACACAGCAAAGAAAAAGAAAAAGAAAATAGACATTTAAATCATTAAAATAGATATCCGTATTAAAGGGACCTGCCCTGCATTGATGATTGCACGTTGAGGGATGAATTATTGTCCTATGTTTAAACCATCAGTTTTGTTTGATTTCCTAAAAGTTATCAATTATTTCCAGTAAAATATGCAACACCTAGCAAAACATTAAAAATAGTAATTATTATAATTGTTCATTGATTGTATCGTACTGTATGTATTACATTTTAGCTAGATAATTATGAGAATTGCAACAAATTAACTTATCCTTGATAAGCATGAATACAAATAGTGAAACATAATTTGTGTATGAAAAGAAGAAAACAAGATTTGAAATGTACAGGGTGTCCCTAATTGATTCCTCGGTATTTGTTTATAATATTTAATCGTAAAGATAATTTAGTTGGCTTTTGAATGCCGTTGGTGATTGTAATTGCTCTTCCCAATCTAACGATATGCTTGATCTATCACGGGCACTTATCGCGGGCACTTAAAAACGGGTTATGCCCCCGTTATGCCACTTGTTGGAGAAAAAGATGCTTGCTTATCCTAACTAATGCTTGATTAAAGTTGATCACTGAAAGTCCAATCTGTGCTATTTTATGATGAAATGCTTCGAGTGTTATACAATAACAGCAATTTGACACATGGATGATTTCTTTCAAAAAATTGCCCAATTTTGATTTTGTTTGCTCATGGTCAAACAATCATTCTTTGGGTAGACTCAAGAAAATTCGAAAAAACAAACAAACTGCACACGAAAGGTTATTTAGTTATCTTGAAGCTTGCATTAAACACCAAATCCAAATCCGAAATGTTTAAAGATGAAAATGACACATTCCCCAATAAAAATCCCATTGAAATGGAGAGGGGGCGGTCAAAAGGAAATGACGATATGAGGCAAATAGAAAGAGCCAAAATAGCAGCATGATAAATACTGCTTTGCTAACATTGTGTGGCAGAAGAAGCAATCGCAAGGTGATAATTGTGCAAGATTCTCGCGTGGCATTACTGGAAAGCAAAAACTTCTTTTTTCAATGTGCCAACAAAAAAAAATCATTATTTTTTATTTTTTGCTACTTTACTCTCATTTTGTGGTGCCAGGTCATCCCCCAAAACATTTTTTTGTGTGTAAAAGTGGCACAAGCCTGAATTTGAGTGCTCGTTGTAGATCAAACATATGTTTAGATTGAGAATAGTAAACACATTAAGATCAACTGCATTTGAAAGCCAACTAAATTATCTTTCAGATTATATAAATATTATAGGCAAATACTGAGTATAATCAATGCGGGCGATGACATGGAACACGTGCACCCTTTTTTAGGGACACCCTGTATCAGGATTTAAACTATACAAATTACTTGCTTAGTTAAGATATCAAATATTTGACTATACTTATTGGAAATACTGATACTTGTTTAGGGTAATGTAAAATACTTGTTTAGGGAGTGCTTTTTCACATTAATGCAATTACTTATCTAGGGTATTTTTTGAAAGTCCTTGGACGCGCTTGTTACCCCCATGTTATGAACACTGAGGTATAATGAGCTTTAATCAAAATATGATTTTTTTTTTAAACATTCTTAATCATAACAAGTTAGCATAGGTCCTATCTAAATTCCAGAATAACATATTTGTATTCCTTATGAGATTTCCGTTCAGAAAAATATACTTTTCATGAGATAGAACTAGTTATTGCGATGCTAATTCAAATCTCAGATGGTTTAAAATGTAAAAATCTGGAAATGCAACGGGAAGGGTGGCGAGTTCAAAACACATTGCCATATAATATATCATGAGTAGGCCTACATTACCTAATCAAATTATGTATAAGGCTAAACAAATAAAATAGTTTGTCTCAAAGCTTGCGCACGCATTGGTTTTGAAAAGCCGAAAATACCGCATCTGAAGTGCAGGAAATTGTATTTTTTTTTTTTTTTTCCATTACAATTTATTTTTCAATTTTTTATCAACAATATCGGCAGATTTTACTTTTCTCAAACTTTTATTATCTTTATTGTGCTTCCATTCCACAACTACATCACAATAATCATTTAAAATTGAAAAAACAATATTAGAAAGTGTCAACGGTTGCAAATAGTAAGAGAAAAAATTGACACACAAATAAAAATTGTAAACAAAAAATGGAAGGAAATAAACCGCTCGCGTCGCAGATTTGTCCAAAAGTCTAATATTCAGTGTTGCGTACTGCAATCTGCAATTATATTCACGCGGGTACATGTACAGGGATGATCTCTTACTTCATCATCGACTACTGTTGGCTAAAAAGTAACAACAACATGAAAACCACGCAATTAGTAATGGGCAGCGAAATTGGGCCGAGAGTTTCCTTGATTGCGGGGACAGAGAGTCCTATAGTTATAGGTTTTTGGTTGATTGAAAATTTGATTACTGCGGCGGTGCACGCAGCTTTGCACAAGGCCTAGAAAAATAAGAAAATCTGTCTCACATGCACATAACCCGTGCGCATAAGACAAAGTCACTTTTGCCGCATAACCCTATGATATGAACCTTTGTGTGTTTTTTTGTGCGAAAAAAAAGAAGAAAAAAGAGCTCCGAAAGAGTAAAAAACCACCAAAGTGCGCCAAAAACATTAACAATATTAAAAACAGAATTTCCGCATTTAGCATAGATATTTTTTTTCAAAATTCGCATATAGATATTTCCCCAATGTATGTGAGACAGACCTTCTTTTTTGGGGGCCTAACTGCAAATAATATAATTATTCTTGATTGTCAGAGCGTATGTGCCCGGGGTAGTAATCACATTGACCATATACAGCGTGTCCCAGAAAACCTGCAACTTATTTTCCAGAGCTCTAGTTCCACTTTCTCACCATGGATTTCAATCAAATTGGTATTTTATGGAAACCTTATCACCCGAATAAAACTTTAAACCAAAAAAGATTAGGAAATATTTCAATCTCAGGGCGCAATATTACTCTGAACCAAAAACATTCAATATTAAACATATGTTTAAATCATTGAGACGACTTAAGTCAATATTTCGATCGTTTCGACGTGGTTTTTTTTTAGGATGATTAATAAAATACAGGAATCATTGTAATCATGTGTCACAAATATTAACTGGGATTTGTCGATTGTGAGTGGTGCGCTGAGAATTATAGCTTGTTCTTTCGGTGGTCAGAAACCAGATAAAACTTCATCCAAAGACAGGTGGACAGTGTAAAAACACTAACAGGGTTTACTTCGTTCATTTATATTTTTTGGTCAATATCAACGATTCCTAATCATGACGCCTCTCAATGCATCGGTATGCCACCATTTCGTATCTGCGAACGAATCGATATGGTATTTACGGACTCATGGCGAGATCGTGCTCTTAACAACAGTAATTCCGATAGTAGTATCTTTTGGATTGCTTTCCAACTTGTCCTTCTTTTTCGTCCTGTATCGAATCAAAGAAATGCAAACGGTTACCAATTTTCTTCTTGGTAATTTGGCGGCTGCAGATGTGTGTCTTCTTATCACAGGAGGGATACAGAGTACGGTCAGCTACATCAATTCGCCAACGTACAACCTCGGCTGGTCATCATTGCGTACAACATGGAGCTGCGCTGCAGCGTCTGTTCTTAGTAACGCCGCCTATTTCGCCTCCGTTTTCTTTGTCATGCTGGTAATGTTCGAGCGTTATATGGCAATATGTCACCCCCTTAAGCATCGAATTATAAGAGGTAAAGGTAGAGCCATACGAATGTGTGTCATTACCTGGATGATTTCTTTATGTATGGCAGCCTTCAGTTCGTTAAGTTATGCCAGCACTTGGTGCATTCAAGGGCGAGACGGAACAGGTGCCATTCAATTAGAACAGATTCCAGTATGCGTGGAGTACCCGTTCGTCGCAATAGCGTATACTGTCATTCTGTTCTTAGACATCGGGCAGTTCATATTAGCCATCACCACAGGAGTTTATATGATGTTTCGCATCATAATCACTTTAAGCAACAGAAATATCACCGATGAAGATGCCAAGAATGCAACTTCTGCTGTAAACGCGCGGAATCAGGTCGCTAGAATGTTGATTATCAATAACATTATCTTTTTCATCTGCTTGATGCCGTATGAAATCAGTAACATAGATTATGCCATCCACCACTTTAACGGAATCCACATTATTACACAACCTATTGTTTTAGATGTAGTGCTTGGATGGGGAGGATTCTCCACATCCATGTTAAATTCTTGCATTAACCCGATAATCTACAATATGACCAATAGTCGCTACAAAAATGCATTTAAGAAGGCATTTTCATGCGATGCAAATGATAAAGACAAAGGTAAAAAAGATGTGGTGTCGACTGTCGACCTTGCCGTGTGAAAACACTTCTCATTCGACGATGTTATATTAACACGATATTTTCAACATAATAATGTGTATATAATATATATATAACGGACATCAAATGCAGCGCCCACTAGCAACCAGCTGAAAAATAGGAATCGAACCACAACTAAACATCAATGGTCGCTTGCTCTGATGTCAATTGTCCAAAGCTAACTATTAGTCTCCACTATATTAGAAAATTGACATATCAAAATTGTTGTTTAATGGTAGGATGTAATGAATATTAGTCAAACCTCTCTTATGAATGAGATGAGAGCCAAATGCCATTCCCCTGCAACATAGCAAGTCGATACAGATGAGTGAAAATTAACGTGTCGCCAAAAATTTAAAAATTCAACAAAAAATGAAATGTTTACAACTTTCATATCCAGATTTCTCTGTAATGTGTGCAGTAAAGAGAATGATTTCGTTCGTAAGACTTATTTATGCATCAAGAAATATTTTGATAGCTTACTTATTGAAATTAATTCAATAAATCGTCTAATATATCAATAATTTTAGTTGTTCAAAAAGGATTTTTAATTTCCACCGACGCGTTTTTTCTAAAGATAGTTTAATATTACAGACAATTACTAGTGCCCCTGTTGAATACCGGGCTTTTCAAACATGCGAGTCATACTCATATAAAACGTGTGCTATATCTGTCTCAGACAGACATAGCACACGTTTTGTACAAAATTTCAATAGACGATAATTCCTTCTTTTGATTATCTCTGTTTTATCAGTCCAGGCAATTGTCCAGATCTAGAAATCGGGATATATTTCCAAATCTGGAGATGCAGTGATAAAATAATTTTGCAGGTAGTTGTTTTTGTAACTTGCCAAAATGCTTCAACTTTGTGGATAATTAATTTTTGCAAATATTCATTTTAGATATACTACCATTTTTGTAGGTAATTATTTTCGCGAATTTACGCACTAGCAATTTTTGCGAAATTAAATAATTCACAAAATTAGCAGTTTTCTGCCCAGGGACACGTTGTTATAAGAAAGGACAAACTCATTCTTGGTAAATCATGTTTGAAAGATAATTTACTAAATCATCACCGTGGCGTTTAATTATTGATCGGGGCATTTTAAAAATAAATGAATTAATTGATTAATTGATTAATTTAACTAGCATTAATAAGTGGATAAATGGTCGTCGGGTTATTATTTTTGCTATTTTATTATTTTGTAGCTATGTATAATTCATCTTTAAATTAAAAAAGTACATATTATTGCTGAAATCTATGTAATAATCAAGTTTGTAGTTTTTGAATCTGACCATTATGTGCAAATCATTGATTTCTAGATCAGGTAATCGATTTTCAGATAAAACTAGCAAAAAATATCGTATGGCACTATGGGGTAATACTGCCCAACAAGAGAGACTTTCTGAACAAGCTATTGGCCTGAACACGAACAATGGCGTAATGCAGAGTTGTTGAGCCCTCAAATACTTGATTGCAACAATTCCGCTTTCTATTGGTATGTGACGGTTTCTATCATGTTTATGAATCGGGTAAATAAATCATATAAATTATGTTAAGGAACGAATTACGAACTACATATGTTGAGGAGTTTGCCAGCTGAGTATTGTATACATTAAATTTTAAAAGGAAAACGTTAAAACTTACTTGATGGATGATAGAGAAAGATCTAAGTTTAGGCAGAGGAGTGAATGATCTCCCAATATAGTCCATGCTAGAGGCCACGGAACCTTGTTTTTTCCTGTATGAACAATGTTTTTAATAGACCCTTTACCGTTTTTACCTGTTGATTCTGATTCTGATGGGTGCCAGTTACGAAACCTTGAGCAATTTTGTATAATACAAAAATCCAAGATCGCCACCAATTTTTTTTCCAATTATAGAATTGCTTACCATTATCCAAATGTTAGACGGAAATATTCATCAAACAATGGGAAATTTAATTATAGGATTATCGGAAGCTCATCGTGTATTTTGGAAGTTTTTACTCGCTTCAATTCCAAGATGGCCGCCACCTAGACCGTCTTAACTAAATTCATCAAAATACTAGTTTAAAGAGTACTAAATGCATAAAATTCACCATGTTAGACGCTTTACGAGACCACTCTTATTTTTATCGTAAACAAGACAGAAACACACAAAAGAGTTATTGTTCTGTATTTATACTCTCAAAATGGCTGCCAATTAACTTGAATGACCAAATAGTGTGTTTATTATAAGAATTGAGTGTATAAAAAAGCAAGATGGATACCAAATGGTAAAAGTGATCACGAAATGGTCAATAATAAACATTGCTTGGTGAACTAGTGAATTCAGACGAGGAATGTATGAATGATGTGAACAAAATGCAGATTCAATCATAAAATGTAATGTTTATGTGACTTAACATTCCTCCTTGGTGATATCATTCTAAATGGTAAATATGGCTGCAAATGAACACCATTACAATATTTTTCAATCGTCCAAAATGGCGCAAGCAAGCATGCCAAGAAAGATTGCCTTACTAAAGACAACATTATACCTCAGCTGGCTTGGTCCTATACGTCCCCCTATAAGCCTAACCAAAGTTGTGATGCCCTTTTCACCATTTGGCAGCCATAATGGATATTTTGAAAACCTTTGGTCATATCCTCTAATTTCTACCAATATGTTATTTGAAAATAATAAATCAATGTTCCATCCCCTCAAATGGTTTGGTTTCTACTATAAACGGGTAAAATACCGCTATTGTATTGTTTTTTCTAGTCCATTACCCGTTGAATTTTGAAGAATTGAAAATGTTTTAAAATGTCAGAACTATGTGTATGTATTTTGTTTAAAATAATACGACCAGACACTTGCCTGGTGAATTTAATGCAAACTATACTTTCCAAAGGTATTTCCCTGATTACGGTGGCCATTTTGGTGGCCATCTTGTATTTGATGAATTTTAAGCAACCCGAAATACTTGATTTAAGTTTATAAATGTAAGATCATACTGTGATCTTATGACGAGGAAACTTTGATTCGAAATGGCGTTTGGATGCCATCTTGGATGTTTTCATTTTTACGAAAATCAGATTCAGAATCAGCAGGAAAAAACTGGTGTTGAAACGATGAAAAGCCTTGTATCATAAAACAAGGTCAAATCGAAATCGAAATTACCATTGTACATTGTAGCCCGAACTGAACGATCGATCTTTGTGCGCTTATTATAATATAGCCGGGAAGCGATTTCCTGTTTCGTAACCAAGCGCAATTATTATTTTTGATTATTTTCGTTAGATCCAATTACTTGTTGCAATGCAATACTGCAAATAATACACATTTCTCAAAAATTATCAAACAAGGTTCTGCCACACCGGGATTCGAACAAGTACCGGAAAAGTGTACTTTAGGTCACAGATACTGGTATACCAGTTTCTCCTATTAATAATTTGAGAGTATCGTTCGATACTTGTACGATTTTACTGTACCAGTATCGGTCGAAACTGGAACACATTTTGGGCTCAATATAATACCATAAATGTCAAGAGTTAAAGGTATATTATGTGATCTTTCCAGGGAACGCCCTCAACATCGAAAACAAAATTGAAAGAAGATTTTCTTGCAGATTTACATTTCTGATCATAAATCGTACATACATTCCAATTTACAGGGCGATACGATTCTTAATTACTTCAAAATCATGATTTTAGAGTGAAAATAAACTGTCGGATAACTCCGACAGTTTATATTTTTACTCTAAATTCACTCTAAAACCATGATTTTGAGGTAATTAGGAATCGTATCGCTCTGTAACTTGGAATGTATGTATGATTTATGATCAGAAATGTAAATCTGCAAGAAAATCTACTTTCTAAAAAAAATAATGAATAGAGGGCGCTATCTGGAAAAGATCACATAATATGCCTTTAAATTAATAGTACTAATCATAAGCACAATCGGTAGTAGTGCAATACCCCTCAGTCATTATTTTGACAATTTATTTGGTTGTTTTAGCTTAGTACGACAGAAAAAATATAAGGAGGAATGGCAGCCACAACCTTCTGGTTAGAAAAGGATTGATGATAAAACGATAATTTAGTGATTTCTTCATTTGATACATAATTTTTAAGAAATTAAACTACATGTATCATCAAAAAAGTAACCAGGTACTAAATGTGCTTGTAATCTAACAGTATTATAAAGTTGTTGAAGGATTTCCCCTGTATAATTTGAGATACTGCACGCTATTGGTAATTGAGGAAGTTACGATCAAAAATGTAAGGTTAAGTACGATTTTCATTTTCGCATTTTTCTTATCAAGACGGGGAAATTATATTAGGTAACGCGTATTTACCGTATTGATCCATCGGAACAATGCGGCTTACTTGTGCATGTATCACCAATTGATTACCAACCATTGAGTAAGCACTATCAGTAATCAAGAACTGAGTCCGCGTGTAGAAAAGCAAAGTACTTTAACTTCCTTGATATCAAACAAATCTTCACATACATACATACATACATCAATTAATAATTTATTACCTGGTAAGTTTCTTTATTATGACTGTAGGCCTATATTAAAAGTGAGGATTCACTACTTTTGGGTCTAGTGGAAAAGTGGATGAGAGCTGAGGATACCCGATTCTGTAAAAACTTACGGTGACATTCACATTCAAATTCCATAAAAAGTGCTAGAAATTGATAATATTTGACTGCCCGTCAGACCAGTTTTCTTTACGAACTTAGCGTTAAGATTTACCGGGTGGCTGTTTCTAGTACTGGGCAAGTTAGCGGTAATAACCGTTACCAAACCTGCTTTTTGCAGGTTTTAAAGCAGGTTTTTGCCGTTAGAAAACTTAGCGTTAATTAACGTTATTTGACCGTTTCTGCTGAGCAAAAAGGTCGGTTGGTACCGTTAATTACCGTTAAGTTGCCCGGGCCAGTAGAAACACGCTCTATGGCTCCAGGGGGACCATGGCTTCTTTCACATCGGAATCTTCTCTAGTTGTATAGCACCCGTTTACATGTCTCGCTCGCCATTGAACGCACCAACTACTGGCATCTGAACTGAACGAACCGAAGGCTGCCATACATAAAGAAATAATCAAAGTAAACACACACTTTCGAATGGCTTTTCTCTTATCCCGTACCTGAGTCGATACTAATAATTTACAGACTACCTGATAAAAGACAAAGAAATGTGACCCAGAGTACATTACATAATCATTTACCGACTTATTTATTTGTGAATAGAAAATTGTATATTATAACCATTATTCATAAAACAAATTACTTTAAGTGAATATATTGAAATTAGCGATAACTTCTTCGTTAAAGGGCCATTGAGAGATGTATCGATATACTAAATGAGCAAATAACGTAAAGATAATTATCAACATAGCCCAAATCCCCAAAAAAATACAATTCCGACATCGCCTTCATGCCAAATAAGCAAATAACGGCACCGTCTGGGTTGAGATTTGCCGCGAAAGTCCGTGAGTAAAACGATAGCATAACTACCGAATTCAGCACCTAGTTTCGATATAATCAGATCGAAACTAAGAAAATCATTACATTTTATATAATAAACGGCAGATGTTGGTAAACTGTTTCAGATGGTAGTTAGTATATGCCTAAGTATTACTTTGATGCAAAAAAACCCTGATTTCCAGGATAATTGAGGCGCACTCCCATACGTATCTCTCAATGCCGCTTTAACTCGAATTCTATCACTACCGAGTTAATTAATGACAATGAATGATACATAAACAAAGTCGTATAAATTTAACTAGCAACATGTCATAATATTTGCATGCGTTAATTATGTCGGAATTTCATATTGATATTTTAACGTCGAATAAAAAGTTTTTCTAACGGTTGTAGTTGACACATGTTTTCGCACATACTAATTAGCCTTTTACCATATTTATAGACTTCTCTAGTTGTATGGCACCCGACGGGTCTTGTCATTGAACACCCCAAGTTTTGGCATCTGAACTGAAAGAACTGATGGCTTCCAGGTAAGAACACTTTCGTATGACTCTTCTCTATCGCGTATCTGACGCTAAACTTTTTTACAGACTATACTATCTGATACAATAAAATGTATACAGCGTGTATCAAAAAGAACGCAACACTTTTTGTCGAGAGCTGAACGGTCACAGTAAATAACAAATCACTCTAAAACTTGTACATTCTGTTAGGTCTACTTATTGGCTATCACATAGTCAAATTACAACGATATCAAATATTTATTCGCTGAGATATTAAAGGTATAAGTAAAGAAGTGCAAAACACGTTTTACATCGTTCGTTCTAAAAACTTGGATTTTCTTGTCCGATTAGTGTTATGGGTTAACAGTTTAATAACTATGTAACCTTAATGTCTGGAATGGTTTATCTTAATTTCCTTTGTTTCAGTAAGGTGGTACATAAAATCATTGAATCGTGTAATCTGATAATCATTCGACCATTTGAATACGTCAATCACCCTTTTTAAGTTCTGAACCACCGATTGCTATGATCGCCACAAGTCTATGGTACGTTCTTTCATAAATTAAAAATCATAATCGATGCATCTTAAAACAAGGACAGCATTTTGAGGGTCGAGGAGCACCATAATGTCCCATTCCCATTCACAACAGACTAACAATGACTGATTCATACAAGACAATTACTACCTTCACTGGACTATTCCATTTGTTTATCTTTTGAATAATATGCCATACTGTTTTATTTATGACATTAACGAGAGAAAGAGAGAGAGGATTTGCAAACAGACTTTGTAATCTGGATTTTCAAGTTGTGTCATTAACTATCAACGAATTTATTGCCAGGTTTAATTAATATTGATATGATACTGTAATAGCCAGAAAATTGATACCTTTAACATGACATATTCTTCTCAGAATGATGAGTTTGATTCCAATTATTTAAGTACAATGCTAATATTCACCTGGCAAGAAATCAGGCATACAGGATAAACGATGTAAAACGTGTTTTGCACTTGTCTACGTGTATCGTTGATATCTCAGCGAATCGATAATCGATATCGCTGTAATTTGATAGCCAATAAGTACACCTAACAGAATATAAAAATTTCAGAGTGATTTGTGATTTGCCGTAATCGGAGAGCTCGCGACAAAAAGTGTTGCGTTTTTTTTGATACACCCTGTACATGTACATGTCGTATGTCCCTATCGAGGGAAACATTACATAATCATTTGGTGCATTTGCTGACTATATCGAGTACTATTTGTGAATAGAGAGTCGTTATTAAAGATAAAGAAATGTGGTTCCAAGACGAGAGCATTATAGGCCTACCTATCGTTTACTGAATACGTTATTTGTGAATAGACCATTGTATAATGACTATTTCGACCGAACATTTATTCGTAAAACAAATATCACATAAGTGAAATAACTAAATTACGGATAACTTCTTTTGTTAAATCATCTTAGCATTATGACCAGGTTCATATATACATGTAAATGCTACATTATTATTTATATGGGCCTTCCAAACGGTACAATAAAAGTGCGTATTTAATATTGTGCACCAAGTTCCCGGATGCGCGTCCAATATTTAAAAAATATTGCCGTCCAATTTTTTTTTGCGGCGCAGAAGATGTGCGCGTGAGTACATATACGCAGAGAAGGCCAGTTCGGGCTAACTTATTATAGTTTTTGGGAGGCCATAGTTTTTATCAAAACAGTCTGTTATAAATAATAATAATATTGAATGTCTTATTTTCGGGTGATACAAGAATATATTGCACTCGCTATAAAAATATTCTTTTAATCGTTCAAATACACTAGTAAACCTTTCATAATTTCATAATGATCTCACTGATTTTATTAGGTCTCAAATTGCAAAGGGTAATTTTGTTGGGATGTTACTACTAGATGTGCAAAAAGCTTTTGACAGCGTAAACCATCAAATTCTCTGCAAAAAACTGGAGGCCATGGGAATCGACCCCAGCTGGTTTAAATCATATCTATCTAATAGACAGCAGCTGGTGTGCATTGATGGCATCAATTCCAGCCTTAAGCAACTTTCTTGTGGTGTACCACAGGGAAGTTTACTGGGCCCTCTTCTCTATCTTTGTTACAGCAATGACATGGAAACATCAGTGCACAACAAGCTGCTTCTATATGCAGATGATAGTGTTATTATCTTATCCCATTAAGATCCTGAGGTCATTTCCCGCAGTCTGAGTTCTGATTTAAAATCCTGTAATGTTGGTTGATTTCTAATAAGTTATCCCTTCATGTAGGGAAAACAGAGTGTATTTTATTTGGGACCAAAACTAAACTTGGTAAGGTCACTGATTTTCAGATATCTTATAATGATAAAATCATCAAGGCCCAAAAGTCCATCAAATACTTGGGAGTGACACTTGACCAAAGCCTCTCTGGAGACTTAATGGTTTCCTCTATTATTAAAAAAGTTACTGGCAAACTCAAATTTCTCTACAGACATTCCAAATACCTTAACCAGAAATTACGGGAAAATCTATGCTCTGCTCTTCTGCGCTTCTGCAGTGTCATATTGACTACTGTTGCACTTCCTGGTATTCAAGTCTCAACAAATCATACCAGCGCAAATTTCCAATTATCCAAAACAAAATGGCTCGTTTCATTCTCAACTTGTCTCCCAGAGAACATATTGGTCAGGTGCATCTGGATTCACTCAAATTGTTAAAAATCCATGACAGAGTTAAACAACTCCGTCTAAATCACATGTTCAATGTTTTCCACTCAAAGGGACCCTCTTATTTAAATCAATTTTTCACCAAAACCACTGCTGCTCACGCATACCGTACATAAGATCAAGTTCACACAATTTTCATGTCCCAAGAGTCACCAGTCTTGCTTCCAACTCATTTTTCTATCATGGTACCCTAGACTGGAATTCTTTACCCATTTACATAAGATCTATAACAGACAAGAGTTCCTTCAAATCCCATGTCAAAAGCTATCTGTCCACTGAGTCGATGAACCAGGAATTGGCTGTATATGTGTAACTTATTTCCTTTTTTGCCCATTGATTTTGTTTTGTCTTCTGTTCTTTTCATCACCTTTTGCAGGCACCTTTTTCCTTTTGGGACCCCATTATTATTATTATTATTATACAAGGCATTTATATAGCGCTCTTACACAATGAGGTACCACAGCGCTTTACAGATTAAAATACATATAGAATTAAATACATACACGGTAAAAGGTAAAAATACATACTTGGTAAAAGGAAAAGTACATAGTTACTTGGTAAAAGGTAAAAATACATATACAATTGGAAATAAGTTGGCATATTTAGCTAACTTTATGGGTTATCCTGGCTTATCGACTTGGTTGTCTGAATATATTTGTGAGTTTATATGTTATTATTATGTGCTTGATTATTTTTGTATTGTTGATGTCGATTTTGCCGAATAACAAATAAATAAATAAATGTGTTAAATAGTGATTATAATAATAATAATGTATTTACAGTCCTCAAAAAAGTAACTGATCAGGTAATTAGTATGCTCTCAACTCCAGAACTATAGCTTTTACGTAAACATATTAATTTATAAAGTTGTAAGGATATCTCTTTTCTTCAATTTGAGATATTACACGTGAAGATGAAATGAATATTAACTCAGTAATGTGCCCAAAACAAAAACATAGTCAGTATTTCATTTTAACATTTTGTTAGTCGACACGGAGCCTCGGACTAGCAACAGGCAGATTATTGATTAACTGGTAGCGATAACTCACGGGTCGATAGTAAGATGAGGATTGGGGAAGCTTCAATTGATCAATGCACCATACACACCCCTGTCACACGGTCCTGCGTGTTCAAAACCCATGTGTGAATATATAAACTGCACTTTGTTCGATTCTTATCAATGTAGTGTTCTCAATTATTAACCGATCTTCATGAACAATGTCTCAAATTGAAGAAAGAAATTTCCTTACAACTTTATTTTTAATATTTTTACGTAAAAGCTATAGTTGTGGAGTTAGGAGTATATTCATTACCTGGTCAGTTACTTATTTTGAGGAATGTATAATGCGTCATCTATCTATACAACCTATTCCGAGGGGCAAACATTAAAACAAATATAAACAAATAAATAAATCGTAAATACAGTTAGATAGATGACAATGAGTCAATTATCATAAGTAATCTTAAACAGATGTGAGTTTTTACAGTATTTTCAAAACTGTCAAGTGGTCCTGCGTGTTCAAAACCCAAGTGTAAATATATAAACTGCACTTTGTTCGATCCTAATCAATGTAGTGTTCTCAATTATTAACCAATCTTCATGAACAATGTCTCAAATTGAAGAAAAGAGATTTCCTTACAACTTTATTTTTAATATTTTTACGTAAAAGCTATAGTTGTGGAGTTAGGAGTATATTCATTACCTGATCAGTTACTTATTTTGAGGAATTATGTATAATGCGTCATCTATCTATACAACCTATTCCGAGGGGCAAACATTAAAACAAATATAAACAAATAATTAAATCGTAAATACAGTTACATAGATGTCAATAAGTCAATTAAACATATGTGAGTTTTTACAGTATTTCTAAAACTATCAAGTGAATCGCAAAATCGCAGATCTGAAGGAAGCGACTTCCAAAGTGTGTGCACAAGCATTGAAAGTCCGGTCTCCATATAGAGAAAGTCCGAGGATCAGAAAGAAGCTGTTTATCCGAAGATCTGAGGTGACGTGTTGGAATAAGTAGATTGTGAAGTTCTCTGATGTACGAAGAAGGTGCCATGTCACGGACGGCTTTCCAGGTGTGAAGGAGTTTGAAATGAATGCGATACCGAATTGGTAATCAATGCAGGCGTTGTAAAACAGGTGAAATATAATGAAATTGTCTAATCCGTGTGATCATGCGTGTAGCAGCATTCTGACCTTGTTGAAGTTTATTGAGTATGTTGAACATACCGTGTTGATATTACATCGTCGAATGAGAAGTTTTTTCAGACGTCAAGGTCGAAACCACACTTTTCTGTTTACCTTTGTCTTTGTCTTTTGCATTGCATGAAAAAGCCTTCTTAAATGCATTTCTGTAGCGACTATTGGTCATATTGTAGATTATCGGGTTAATGCACGAATTTAACAAGCTACTGGAGACTCCTCCCCATCCAATCACTAAGCTAATCGTAGGTTGTGTAATGATGTTGACTCCGTTAAAGTGGTAGACGAAATAATCTAAGTTGTTGATTTCAAACGGCATCATGCAGATAAAAAAGATAACGGTGTTAATAATCAGCATTCTAGCGACCTGGTTCCGCGCTTTTACAGTTGCATTCTTGGCATCTTCATCGGTGATATTTCTGTTGCTTAAAGTGACTATGATGCGAAACATCATATAAACTCCTGTGGTGATGGCTAATATGAACTGCCAGAAGTCCATAAACAGAGTGATGCGATTCATGATTGCAGCGATTGGGTAGTCAGCGCATACTGGAATCCGCTCTAGTTGAACGGCACCTGTTCCGTCTCGCCCTTGAACGCACCAAGTGCTAGCATCTGAACTGAACGAACTGAAGGCAGCCATACATAAAGAAGTCATCCAGGTAATGACACACATTCGTATGGCTCTACCTTTACCTCTTATCATTCGATGTTTAAGCGGATGGCATATTGCCATATATCGCTCAAACATAACCAGTGTGACAAAGAAAACGGATGCGAAATAGGCGGTGAACCCAATAAGAGGTGCTGTCACGCAGCTCCCTATTGACCGGAATGAGTATAAGCCGAAGAAATAGTTGGGCGAATTGATGAAGCTGACGATGTACTGTGTCCCTGCTATGATAAGAAAACACACATCTGCAGCCGCTAAATTACCAAGAAGAAAATTGGTAACCGTTTGCATTTCTTTGATTCGATACAAGACGAAAAAGAAGGATAGGTTGGAAAGCAATCCAATAGATACTACTATCGGAATTACAGTTGTAATGAGCATGACCTCGCCATGAGTTCGTAAATACCATATCGATTCGTTCGCAGATACGAAGCGGTGGCATTCTGTTGATGTATTGAGAGGCATCATGCTTTAGAAATCGTTGATATTGACCGAACAATATAAATGAACTACTATTAAAGTAAAAGTTGTTAGTGTTTTACACTGTCCGCCTGTCTTTAAAACAATCAGGTTTTTATATGTTTTCTTATCATTGAAAGAACGAGCTATTATATTAATTTTCAGCGCATACTCACATTCGACAAATCCCAGTTGACATCAATAACACGAGATTACAATGACTCCTATTGGTTGAATTTTCAATTGTCATTAAACGCAATGATAAACAATAAACTATTTGTCATTACTCCTACAAACATTATTGAAACGATCGAAATATTAGCTAAGTCGCCCCAGTAACTTTTAATATTGAATGGTCGAGTATTATTGCGCACTGAAATAGAATACTTCATATATTTTAAAGTTTTATTCGGGTCAAAAGCTATTTTCTTAATAAACGCAAAATGATTATGGGCAGCAGGAATTCATATTCAAGGTTTTTCTTCTACAATTGATCAAATACGCCCAGACGATACTCCAGCTTCATTTAGGTGTAAGCTAAGCTACATTCACTTCTCTGGCGCTGATCAGTAAAGTGTGAAAGGTTTGTGGTTTTTAAGAGGCTTCGGGAACTGCATTCGTATGCAAAGCTATGCTTTTGGAACTAAATTCGCCAAATTGAGGCCATGGAATAGAAGAGTTTCATGCATTAGTGATTTTTGGTTGAAATGGGAATGGTAAAACGGACACATTATGCAAATGGTGGTGGTCTTAATAGGGAACTGCAATACGCGTCTTTAGTGCCGCGCCTGGCCAATTTTAGTATATAAGTACCACGTTGTCTATTTTTGTGTGTACTTATTATATATTTGCTCTTTGTGTATTGATTGCTTTGTAATTTTTTGTATTGTTTTGTCAATTTGCCAAATAAACAACAAACAAACAAACAAACAAACTTCATGTTGATATATCACACCAATTATTTGTCTCCTTAGCAGTAATTGGTAATAGAGAACACACTAAAAAAACTGTTCAAAACAAATCATAAATTAAACAGACTATACACAATCTAATGGGGCCCTCACATGTATCCGTGTGAGCTGAGCGGCCCCTTACCGTGTGAAAAATGGGTGCGGACGGCGGCACACACGGTGGGCCGTTTCCCGTCCGTTGAACACGTTCAGGGGACTTTGCCGGCCACCGGAGTTTTGAACATGCTCAAAACTCCTGGCGGGTGAGTAAAAGCGGCGGCGAACGATGAGAGCCCGGTATGAAGACGGTATAAGGACGGCGCACCCGTTCGCACCCGTTTCGCACCCGTTTCGCGCCCATTCGTAGGGCGGTGATGGACGGTGGTGGACGTCGACCATCTTAGCGACGGACTCCGAATGGCCGCATGCAGCCTGGTAACCGTTCACGGAACGGACTCTCAGCAGGCATGTTGCAACTCTCTAAATGTAAAAGAGCTAAAACTCACTCTTTCGAGAGCTCTAGGAGGAACAGCTCTTTTTAGGAGTGAAGTTCACTCTTAAAAGAGCGATTTTCACTCTAAAAAGAGTTAAAATCACTCTGAAAAAGTGGAAATCACTCTTAAAAGAGTGACCAATCACTCTGAATAGAGTGAACTTCACTTCTTAAAAGAGCCGTCCCTCCTAAAGCTCTCGAAAGAGTTAGGTTTAGCTCTTTTACATTTAGAGAGTATTATAGATGTTGGTCGTACGAATTCCGGAATGCAAATGAAGCGGCGACTTGAGCGCTCAGCTTGAAAAGGGCGATTTGATGATGTAATCAAGACGTTTCGGCCGGTACCCAGGCGTTTCGACCGGTTAGGAACCGGTATGGAGGTGGTATGCACACGGTGAGGATACGGTGAGAACGGTAAGCTAGAACTGTATGAGGCCGGTGAGAACCCGGGACAGACCCGGTGTAGAACGGTATGGACCGAGGACCCGGTGAGGAGGTGTTATGCACCAGGTAAGAACGGTAAGCTAGAAATGTATGAGGACGGTGAGCCCGGTGAGCCCGGTGAGCCCGGTACCCGATCGGTGAGGACCCGGTATAGACCCTGTATATAACGTTATGGACCCGGTAGCCACAACAAAAGATGAATGCGCCCGTTTACATTTTTTACTGATTGTTTGGACTCTGTTGTTTTTCTATTAGACGGTAAGGTGGCCGCCTACCATTACCGCCATGAGAACGGGCGCGAAACGGGTGCGCCGTCTGTATACCGTACTCAAACCGGGCTCTCACCGTTTGCCGCCGCTTTTACTCACCCGGCAGGAAACGGCAGGAGTTTTGAGCATGCTCAAACTTCTTGCCGGGCGCGGATGGCCGGCAATGTCCCCGGCAACGTGTTCAACGGACGGTAAATGGCCCACCGTGTGACATCACCGTGTGCCACCGTCTGCACCAATTTGTCACACGGTAATGAGCCGGCCAGCTCACACGGATACATGTGATTACGAATGTATTTTACAGACATTCCCAGAATGTGAGCGAAGCGGCGAGCTTGAGCGCTCAGCTTATACAGGGCAGTTTGATGACGTTATCAAGGCGGTTCGGTCGGTACCCAAGCGTTTCGGCCGGTGAGGACCTGGTGAGGAGGTGGTATGAGCCCGGTTCCAGGCCGATAAGGACCCGGTATAGAACAGTATGAACCCGGTGACAAAATAAAAATCAATGCGGCCGTTGACATGTTTTGCTGATTGTTCACCGTGTTGGACTCTGTTATTTTTCTATAAGACGGTAAGGGGCCGCCCAGCTCGCACGGATACATGTGAGGGCCCCATAAGACATGGGACCGTTAATCACAACGACACGTTTTGACAGGTAAATTTACAATATCTTAATTACATTTTTGATGGACTGCAGACTTTTGATTGAATTGTGACGGATGAAAACCTGTCAAATATGTGATTGTGATTAACTGCCTAGAGTATAGACAATTGGATATGTTTTGAAATTGTCACTTTATGACATAATTCATGATGTGGTCTGGACTGTGGGCATTGAATGGTTCGTCTAAATTTAATTAATAATGTCTATTTGTCAATGTGCTTTTCCCTATATTGCACGTTATAAGTCATCAACAGCGTTGGGTGTACCAACTTGGTATATTGCACAAATACAAAAAAAAGTAGGCTACCCCGGGCAAATACGCTGTTATATAGTTCTATAAAGCAAATACGGTACCGCCTTTGTCTAAAGATTATATTCCGATATTTGTGTTTTTATTTAATAATGTTTCCTCCTCGCTACATTAGGCCTCTGTTATAAGAATCAATATTACTAAAATTGCTTTTTAATAATTGTTGGAATTCAATGACAATTTGGTGCGGCATTTTAAGAGCATGTTTGTTGTTACAATTTGTTTTGCAGTTCGCCGTAGTTATTGATTGAAGGAATGAGTTTATCAATCAGGTTGATCCAAATTTCAGCTATTGTAAGATTGTATTTTACTATGTCTGTTATAGATAAGGTTCAATTTTCTCTACTAAAGGTTGATTTGTTACGAAATACTTTCTCCGTCAACTTAAAATGAAATGCCCAATTACAATTACCAGGCAGAAGGGTTCTTCTTTGTTTAGTGAAGAAACAGATAATATGCAACTGCTCAAAAGGTTACTTACGACGACGAGTTGAAGCGAAGACCAGTAACTATTACGGAGAGGGAGTCCTCCAGTAATCGATATTATTTAATTAATACATGGGAACCGAGGTCTGCCTTTCTTTCGCTTCCCTTCGATTACGCCTTGTTACCCTTGCGTCGCGCATGTTTTTTTTATGGTAGGCCTAAGGGTTCAGCAAAATTAGGGCTGACGTTGATTGGTTCACGGCAAGGGGGGATCTCAAAGTTCATCCTTCCTATCCTATACAAGGGGTCAACATCTGAATCCGAAAAGCATACTAACTTGTTCGTCTGAATACAAGGATTCAGAAAATGTATAGTTTTCTCTACATGTGACGTTTCTTTACAGAGCTATCAGGCAAAACGTAAAGAGGTTGTTGACCTTTTGCATGTGGGGTCAATCATATGAACCATTTGAGATATCAGTTGTTTTAATAAATTTTTGACTCCATTGTACTTAAGGTCAACGACCTTTTACGTTTTGCACGATACCTCGTTAACGGAACATCGACTTCCATAGACCCCGTACTTACGCGTGCATGGCACTCTCTTGCTCACGACGTAAAGCTAACCCAAAATAAGTTCATTGAATCTCATAATTATTATCATGAATCACTATGGGTGTAAGATTGGTAGTTGTGTCATATTTTAAAATAAATAAATAATCTTATCCCGTGATTGTGTAAAATAATTTCGCTGAATATAGTAGGGGAGAGCGGAGAGTGTTCGCCCCATTTGCATTTTAAATGGCCTAGAGACGTCAATTTTAAAGATTGAATGAACCTATTGACATTAGGCCTACATGCAAGATTAATATATTGGCTTCATACGACCACAATGTCAGTACCCTAGGCCTTATTGTAAAGGGATGAGTAAAGGATAAAGGACAGGTGTCAAATGATAAACTTGCCCCAACCCCGGGGCAGGTTCGTCCATAGGCCGGGGCAAGTTCGACATGGTCTCACAATTAGGCTTCATAGAGTAGTATGTATCAAATAGATATATACACATTTGTTAAGCAATGTGATTTTCTTCCAAAATAACATTTAGAGAGTCCACAATTTAAGGATAGGATCATTTTTTTACGGAATATACTCGTTTAGAATTTTAAAATTATAATAAATTGCACCTTTTAAAATATCATCTTCTAATTTTAGTGCCACTCCATTCCAGATAGCTATTTTTATAATTACAAATAGGCTGCAGAAGGTGAATTCAAAAAATTCAAGATGGTCACCAAAACATTTCCAATTATAGTTTTGCTTACCATTAGACAAATATTAGACGGAAATAGTCATCAAACAAGGGAAATTTAATTCTAGGATTATCGGAAGCTCATATTATCGTATATTTTGGCAGTTTTTACTCGCTTAAATTCCAAGATGGCCGCCACATCGACCGTCGTAACTAAATTTATCAAAATACCTTAAAACAGTACTAAATGCATTAACCATGTTAGACCATTAGACGTTTTAAGAGAACACTCTTATTATCATTTTAACAAGAGACACAGAAACACACAAAAGAGATATTTTTCTGTATTTATACTCTCAAAATGGCTGCCAATTGATTTTAATGACAAAATGTTGTGTGTTTTTTTATGCTCGTATAACTCTCATTATTGTGATTTTTTTAAATGAATTTATAATAGCCTCTATTGGAGATATTTGAAAATATCCTAAATGGCCGGCAAATGGTACGAGATCATAGCGTTATTGATATTAAAATTACCAATCGTACCCATTGTAATTAGTAATTTGTTGGAAAATGAATACTATGTTTATTATATAGGAATTGAGTGTGCAAAAAATCAAGATGGCTACCAAATGGTAAAAGTGATCCCAAAATGGTCAATACTATACATTGCTTGTCCACTAGGGAATTCAGACAAGGAATGCAATGTATCATGGATGATGTGAACAACAATACAGATTCAATTATAAAATTTAATGTTCATGGGCCTTAACATTCCTCCTTGGTGATATCATTCTTAATGGTAAATTTGGCTGCAAATGACCACCATTACCGATCCGACCACCATCAATCGTCCAAAATGGCACAATCCCCTTATAGGCCTAACCCTTTCGATGTCCTTTTCACCATTTCACCATTTGGCCGCCATATTGGATATTTCGAAAACCTTTGATCATAACCTCTAATTTCTACCATTGAATCGATGTTCCATCTCCTTAATTTGTTTGGTTTCTAATATAAAAGGGTATAATATTATCAGTAAAATGCCGCTATTTTATTTGTTTTTTAGTCCATTTTCCGTTGAATTTTGAAGAATGGAACATGTTTTATGTGTGTGTATGTTTAAGTTTGCCTGTTAAATTTAATGCAAACTTTACTTTCCAAAGGTAGTTCACTGATTACGGTGGCCATTTTGATGGCCACCTTGGATTTGATGAATATTAAGCACCCCGAAATACTTGATACAAGTTTATGAATATTTAAGATATAAATATCACATTGTTTATCATATGTATTTAGATCATACATGCATACTGTGATCTTATGATGAGGAAACTTTATTCGAAATGGCTTTTGGATGCCATATTGGATGTTTGCATTTTTACGAAAATCAGATTCAGATTCAGCAGGAAGAACTGGTATAGAAGCGATGAAAACAAGGTCAAACGAAATCGAAATTACCATTGTTCTTACATTGCAGCCTGGACAAAAGAGATTATTTTCGTTGGATCCAATTACTTGCTGTGCACAATGCAATACTGTAACTAAAACCCATTTCTCAGCTGAAAAAATATCAAACAAAGTTTTGTAACACCGGGATTCGAACCAGATTACGGAAAAGTGTACGCTAGTTCCCAGATACTGGTATACCAGTTTCGTTCATAATAAGCCTGACGGCGGTAGTGCAATACCCCTCCAGTCATTATTTTGACAATTTATTTGGTCGTTTTAGCACGACAGAAAAAATATAAGGAGGATTGGCAGCAACAACCTTCTGTTTAAAAAAGGATTGATGATAACACGATAATTTAGCGATGTTTACATTTGTAATGAGAACTTAGCGTGTAAGGTTTACCGGGCTGCTGTTTCTACTGGGCAAACCTCCTTTTTGCAGGTTTTTTGCTGTTAGAAAACATAGCGTTGATTAACGTTATTTGACCGTTTCTACTGGGCGAAAAGGCCTGTTGGTACCGTTAATTACTGTTAAGTTGCCCAGTAGAAACACGTTCTATGGCTCTCGCCATTGAACGCACCAACTGATGGCATCTGAACTGAACGAACCGAAGGCTGCCATACATATAGTAAACAAACATTTTCGAATGGCTTTTCTCTTATCGCGGAACCAGTCGATACTAATTCTTTAGAGATTACCTGATATAAGAAAAAGAAATGTGACCCCAGAGAACATTACATGAACATTTACTGATTTATTTATTTGTGAATAGACGATTTATATTACGACCATTATTTATATTAAAAAAAATGTTAAAGTGAATATATTTAAATTAGCGATAACTTTCTTTGTTAACTCGAATTCTATCACAACCGAGATAATTAATGATACATAACAACGTCTTATAAATTTAACTAGCAAACATGTCATAATATTTTCACGCGTTAATTATGTTGGAATTTCATATTGATATTTCAACGTCGAATAAAACGATTTTTCTAACGGTTATAGTGTATACAGTCATCAAAAAAAGTAACTATACAGGTAATAGATGGGCTTCTAATTCTAAAAATATATATCCTAGCTAAAAATATTAAATTATAAAAATTCATCTTCTTTAATATGAAATATTGCACGCTAGAATCGGATGATTATTGAGGAAGTGACATTCCAAAATGTAAGGTGGGGTCCGATTTTCATTTTCACATTTTTATTTTCTACACGCGGATCCATCTACAGGTACCTTATCGATTACCGGTAGTGCAATTGGGGGATGCATGCGCAGGTTGGACAGTCGGCCGTATTGTTCTGATGGATCAATACGCCACACACACGCTACCTGTCATACTCTCCCCCGTGTTGTAATGTAAAATGTGAAAATGATATTGTGACCCTTACATTTTGGATTGTCACTTCTTCAATATTCAACCGATATTAGCGTGCAATACCTCATATTAAAGAACATAAATTTCTAAACAACTTTATGATTTAATATTTTTAGGTAGGATATATATTTTTTGGGTTAATAGTCAATTTGTTACCTGTATAGTTACTTTTTTATGACTGTACATGTTTTTGCACATGCTTAGCCTTTTACCATATTATAGACTTTCTGATTAGGAAAAACGGTTTGTCTCGGAAGAAACCTGAAAAAGGGCTATGTGAAATGTGATTTTTAAAAAAATAGTCAAAATTCTATGCGAAATGCGGTATCTTTTGAGATGGGTTCTACGAAATTTATATTTTAACACTACCATTTTAGGAACAAAAAAAGTTCAAGAAAAAAATGGGGGAAAAAGTAATGCTATGAAATGCGAATTTTAAAAGCTACGCACGCACGGTCTTCTGAGAAAAAAACTTTTATGTGTGTGCCTTAAAGATAAAGAAATGTGGTTCAAAGACAAACACATTACCTAAACGTTTGCTGAATATATTATTTGTGAATAGACGATTGTATAATGACTATTTCGTCAAAGCGTTATTGTAAAGCAAATATCAGAACAACAACTATAATGGTGTGTTGATAATCAGCATTCTAGTGACCAGCTGGTTCCGCGCAGAAGTTGCATTCTTGACATCTTAATCAGTGACATTACTGTTGCTTAAAGTGATAATGATGCGGGACATTCATGTATACTCCTGTGGTGATGGCTAATATGAACTGCCAGAAATCCATAAACAGTGACGCGATTAATTGTTGCAGCGTTAGGGTAGTCTGCGCATACCGGAACTTCTCTAGTTGTATGGCACCCGTCGAGTCTTGCCATTGAACACACCAAGTCTGAGCATCTGAACTGAAGTCATCTAGGTAAGCACACTTTCGTATGGTTCTTCTCTTATACCGTGTATTTGATGCTTAAAACCTTTACAGACTATTATCTGACTAAACGGCTGAGTGCAACAATGGCGAGTAGCTGAAGAATAGCGCTACCTCGCTAGTAACTGAGGCGTAACCCAACATGTTGAGAGCACCAAACCGGGGTAAGCTTCTAGGCTAGTTAGTAACTGGCGAGTAATTTACGCTAAATCTTATACCTGACTGGACCCAAGAGTAAGTTGGGGCATAACGTGTTATGCCACAAGTCAATCGATGTAGCAGTGGCGTAAATTTATTGTGGACATTGGAGAGGATGGTTCGATGATGTGGTAGGACCAATTGCACTTGCATGCACAGAGGGTGTCTATCTGAGGTGGGATGTGACCCCCTCATAAGCTGAAAGATTTTGTATTTTTGAAACTCCATTCATGCAATTTGGTGAATACTTTTAGTCAAAATTTAGATCAACTCCTTTTGCCCATTCAAACTCTAATCGCATCGATTTTGGGTCATATTTTGACCAAAATGTACTTATTGTCCAAGGATTTTAAATAATGACTAAATAAATAAATTAATAAATATACTAATAAATAATTAAATAAATAAATAAACTTATTATTGTTTTTATTAATTAAAAACTGATAAAGCCATAATGTGAGTGAAAGGTTAGAAGAACAAAAAATGCGGGGATCGAACCGGGGTTCTGTGACTCACAATCGAAAGACAAGGTATCCACGCCACGGAAGTATATGTGTTAAGAGATGTGTTACATGTATAATTACCATTTAACTACTTGCTTCCATTGGGTGCTTGTGTTTGTCATTAAAATTGTGTTTTTTGGTGCAATATTTGTATGTGTCCCTCGCCCAAAATATGTTTGTAATGTCATGCTAGTCCTAATTTTTGAAAAAGCGGTAAACAACTTCGAAAATTTGGCCAAAAAAATAGCCCAACGTGATTCTTTATTTACACTCACCTATGACCTAGCGAGTGACGACACATTTGAAATATAACGGAGGACCATTCACGTCAGAATTTTAGAGTAAAGTATAAGTTGATACTTGGCATATGCAACAATTAATTTTATAAGGGGACGATGCTGATTAATGTGGATATTTACTTCGCTAGTTACTATTCTGTTGTTTTTATAATGTTACTCGCCAGTTTTGCTCTCAGAATTACGGTAAGTTCCGCTACAGTTAGGGCATAAATAAGTTTTGCCAGCTTGGTGCACTCGGCCGAAATAAATGTGCCCCTATTGGGTGCTTGTGTTTGTCATTAAAATTGTGCTTTTTAGTGCAATATTTGTATGTGTCCCTCGCCCAAGAGGAAAGCATTACATAATGATTTGGGGCTTTTGCTGACTATATTATTTGAGAGTCGTAATTATAAAGATAAAGAAATGTGATTCCAAGACGAGAACATTACCTAATCGTTTGCTGAATATGTTATTTGTGAATAGATCATTGTATAATGACTATTTCGTCCGAACATTATTCGTAAAACAAATATCACATAAGTGAAATAACGAAATTACGGATAACTTCTTTTGTTAAATCATCTTAGCATTGCTACACCAGGTTCATATGCTTCATTATTTAACCGTTTAAATACACGTGTAAACCTCTTATGATTTTGTGATAATAATAATAATATATATATAGGCCTATACGTACATACAGCCTATTTAAACAAATATAAACAACTAATTAAATCATAAATACAGTTACATAGAAGTTACTTATCATGAGTCAATTATCATAAGTAATTTTAAACAGATACAATTTACAGTCTTTTTGAAACTACCAAGTGAATCGCAAAATCGCAGATCTGAAGGAAGTGACTTCTAAAGTGTAGGTGCACAAGCATAGAAGGTCTGGTCGTCATATAGAGAAAGTCCGAGGCCCAGAAAGAAGCTGTTTATCCGAACATCTGAGGTGACGTGTTGGAATGTATAGATTGTGAAGTTCTCTGATATACGAAGAAGGTGCCATGTCATGGAGGGTTTTCCAGGTGTGAAGGAGTTTAAAATGAATGCGATACCGAATTGGTAACCAATACAGGCGTTGTAAAACAGGTGAAATATAATCAAAGTTTCCAATCCTTGTTAGAATGCGTGTAGCAGCATTTTGACCTTGATGAAGTTTATCGTGTATGTTGAACATACCGTGTTAATATTACATCGTCGAATGAGAAGTTTTTCTAGACGTCAAGGTCGAAACCACATTTTTCTGTTTACCTTTGTCTTTGTCTATTGGAGCGCATGAAAAAGCCTTCTTAAATGCTTTTCTGTAGCGACTGTTTGTCATATTGTAGATTATCGGGTTAATGCAAGAATTTAACAAGCTACTGGAGATTCCTCCCCATCCAAGCACTACGTAAATCGTTGGCTGTGTAATAATGTGGACTCCGTTAAAGTAGTGGATGAATTCATCTAAGTTGAAGATTTCAAACGGCATCATGCAGATAAAAAAGATAATGGTGTTAATAATCAGCATTCTAGCGACCTGGTTCCGCGCTTTTATAGTTGCATTCTTGGCATCTTCATCGGTGATATTTCTGTTGCTTAAAGTGATGACGATGCGGAACATCATATAAACTCCTGTGGTAATGGCTAATATGAACTGCCAGAAGTCCATGAACAGAGTGACGCGATTCATCAGTGCAGCGATTGGGTAGTCAGCGCATACTGGAATATGTTCTAGTTGAATGGCACCTGTTCCGTCTCGCCATTGAACGCACCAAGTGCTTGCATCTGAACTGAACGAACTGAAGGCAGCCATACATAAAGAAGTCATCCAGGTAATGACACACATTCGTATGGCTCTACCTTTACCTCTTATCATTCGATGCTTAAGTGGATGGCATATTGCCATATATCGCTCGAACATTACCAGCGTGACAAAGAAAACGGAGGCGAAATACGCGGTATAGCCAAGAAGAGGTGTTGCCACGCAGCTCCCTATTGTCCGGAATGAGTATAAGCCGAAGTTATAGTTGGGCGAATTGATGTAGTTGACGATGTACTGTATCCCTCCTATGATAAGAAAACACAGATCTGCAGCCGCTAAATGACCAAGAAGAAAATTGGTAACCGTTTGCATTTCTTTGATTCGATACAAGACGAAAAAGAAGGACAGATTGGAAAGCAATCCAACAGATGCTACTATCGGAACTACTGTTGTAATGAACGCGATCTCGCCATGAGTTCGTAAATACCACATCGATTCGTTCGCAGATACGAAACGGTGGCATTCTGTTGATGTGTTGAGAGGCATCATGCTTAAGGAATCGTTGATATTGACCGAACAATATAAATGAACTACTATTAGAGGAAAAGTTGTTAGTGTTTTACACTGTCCGCCTGTCTTTCAAAACATCAGGTTTTATCTGGACCTATTAATTCTCAGCGCATTCTTACATTCGACAAATCTTAGTTAATATTAATGACACGTGATTACAATGATTCCTATTGGTTGAGTTTTGAATTGTCATAAAACGCAATGATGAACAATAACTATCTTTCATTACTCCTAAAAACACAACGTTGAAACGATCGAAATATTGGCTAAGTTGCGTCAGTAATTTTTTTAATATTGAAGGATCGAGGTCTGAGTATAATTGCGCACTGAGATAGAATATTTTAAAAGTTTTATTCGGGTCAATTTTTTTTATTTATTTTTAATAAACGCAAAATGATGTTGGGCAGGCAGCAGGAAATCCATTTCAAGGTTTTTTCTTCTACAATTGATCAAATACGCCCAGCGGATACTCTCCTTTATTTAGGTGTAAGATATACTAAGCTTTTCTGGCGCTGATCAGTTAAGTCTGAACAGTTTGGGGTTTTAACACTTCTCTTGCGCTGATCAGTTATGTTTGAAAAGTGTGGGGTTTTAACACTTTCCACGCGGCCATTGGTTTAACCATTATACAACACGGATTTGTCAGAAACCTTATCCAACTTTCAATGTCTATCCAAAGGATTACAGAATAAATACTTGGCATGTTTGTATCTATTTTAATGCATTTCACATGGTGATTCCAAATATGGGGATGATATTGATTTTTTGGAAATGTCGTCTGCGGACGCCTGCCGCGTGGAAAGTGTTAAAGGGGCTTCGGGAACTGCATTCTTATGTTTTTGGAACTACAGTTGCCAAATTTGTGGCCATGGAACAGACGAGTGTCATACATTTGTGATTTTTGGTTGAAATGTGAAGCTTGGAAAACTAAAACATGATGCAAATGGGTGGTGGTCTTAAATAGGGAACTGCAATACGCGTCTTTAGTGCCTGCCGTGCCTGGCCAATGTCAGTAAGTACCGCACCTAGGCCTCCGGGAAAATTTATATTTTATGTAACGATGTAATGAACTATTGTGAAGTGAAAGTGTTTAATAAATAATAATAATACTACATTATATCATTCTTAGAGCTATAATTACACCAAACTTCATGTTGAAATATCACACCAATTTTTTGTTTCCTGCGCAGTAAGTCTAGAGAACACACTGAAAAAACTGTTCAAAACAAATCATGAATTAAACAGTCTAGACAAACCAAGACATGAGACCGTTCAATGACACGTTTTGACAGGTAAATTGATAATATCAATTAAATTCTGATGTACTGCAGACTTTTGGTGAATTGAGATGGATACAAACCTGTCAAATGTGTGATTGTGATAATAATAATAATAATAATAATAATAATAATCAGTATTTATATAGCCTGGAGTCTAGATAATTGGATTTGTTTTGAAACTGATATGATGTGGTCTGGACTGTGAACATTAATATCCTCTATTTCTCAATGTGCTTTTTCCTATACGGTATTGAATGTTATGGGCCCCTCACATGTATCCGTGTGAGCTGGGCGGCCCCTTACCGTCTTATAGAAAAACAACAGAGTCCAACACGGTGAACAATCAGCAACAAATGTCAACGGCCGCATTGATTTTTTTGTCACCGGGTTCATACTGTTCTATACCGGGTCCTTATCGGCCTGGAACCGGGTTCATACCACCTCCTCACAAGGTCCTCAACGGCCGAAACGCTTGGGTACCGACCGAACCGCCTTAACAACGTCATCAAACTGCCCTGTATAAGATGAGCGCTCAAGCTGGCCGCTTCACTCACATTCCGGGAATCTCTGTATTATTCACATGTATCCGTGTGAGCTGGCCGGCCCATTACAGTGTGACAAATTGGTGCAGACGGCGGAACACAGTGATGTCACACGGTGGGCCGTTCCCCGTCCGTTGAACACGTTACCGGGGACATTGCCGGCCATCCGCGCCCGGCAGGAAGTTTGACTGTTCTCAAAACTCCTGCCGGGTGAGTAAAAGCGGCGGCAAACGATGAGAGCCCGGTTTGAGGACGGTATAAAGACGGCGCACCCGTTTCGCGCCCGTTCGCAGGGCGGTAATGGTAGGCGGCCACCTTACCGTCTAATAGAAAAACAACAGAGTCCAAACAATCAGTAAAAATGTCAACGGGCGCATTGATTTTTTGTTGTGGCCACCGGGCCCATACCGTTATATACCGGGTCTATACCGGGTCCTCACCGGCCGGGTACCGGGCTCACCATCCTCATACATTTCTAGCTTTCCGTTCTCACCGGGTGCATAACACCTCCTCACCGAGTCCTCGGTCCATACCGTTCTACACCGGGTCTGTACCGGGTTCTCACCGGCCTTGTCCCGGGATCACCGGCATATACAGTTCTAGCTTACCGTTCTCACCGTATCCTCACCGTGTGCATACCACCTCCATACCAGTTCCTAACCGGTCGGAACGCCTGAGTACCGGCCGAAACGTCTTGATTACATCATCAAACCGCCCTTTGCTTCATTTGCATTCCGGAATTCGTCAAAGTACACACCAAATCGCACCAATACCAATTCTGAGGGCACTGCACGACCGTGCGATTATTTTTTGTGACTTCAAACAAAATGTGTGTTGTTACTTGTTTTGCATTTCGCCGTAGTTGCTGATTGAAGGTTGATCCAATTTCTAGTTATTGTAAGATTTCTTTTTTACTATGTCTTTTATAGATGAGGATCAATTTTCTCTACTAAAAGTTTGATTCGTTACGAATTACTTTCTCCGTCAACTTAAAATGAAATGCCCAATTGCAATTACCAGGCAGAAGGGCTTTCTAGATTAGTGAAGAAACAGATATGCAACTGCTCATTGGTTCTTCTCATGCTCCCTGGAATGCGAAGCATATGCCAGGGGTGTGCCACTGAGCTTGACGATCGGAGGCCACTTTTAAATTAAAATTTGGTCGGCATAGAACTGGTGGCGCTATACCGATCAGGCGTGATTGTAGCAGACGACACGACGCTGGCCACGCGTCTCTCAGACAACCCAATATGTCAACGGGAGTGCACTATTTTGAATTATTTTTAACAGTCATCGCCCGGTTAACGATGACAATTCTTCTAATTATGATGAATTTGTCAAAATGATAAGATTAACATTCGCGATTACGTGTTTTCACTACGTATTCAACATTTAGGTTTCGCGTGGCCACCGTCGTCTGTGTAAATCCACAGCGCCCTCAAACCTATGCCGACCAAATATTACGTTAAACCTGGTTAAACATTGGTCATGTTTTTTATACTGGGTACAATTTGTGTTACATGTCCCTTTTTCCATAAATTAGGTTCCTTTTTCAGTTTGTGCATTATATCTGAAAAAGTTTACATTTAAAGTTGGTAAAAGTATACATATTCTGAAAGCATATACTGTAACGGATGCAAATAGCATACAATCAAGTTGATCATACAGGGTGGTCCGAAATTGTACAGGGTGTAACAAGCAAAATCTTCTTAAAAAAGAAGGGTTACAATAATTACTTCCACTATGTATATGAAGTGATGAGAGAAAAGTTCAGTACAGATTTAAAGTAGTTTAATAAAATACCCATCCAGACATATGCAAATTAAATTTCATTACGAATCTGAAATTCTACATACAGGGTGTCTACAAATTTGTTTATTTAGTTCCAGAAAAATGCTTCTATTACTACATACATACAAAGACTAGTATTTTAACAAAATTCAAGTAGATTTCAAATAAAAGTGCATCAATTACATGTACATGAACATTGATTGATTTTAAAAGTCACCCTTTTCTAACATATAGGGTGTTTAAAACATTAATTTATAGGTATACATGATTATTCACACAACTCATTAAATTGAATGAATTTATATTTGCATCTGAAACATGATTTTACATTCCAATTTGATGTGGCAAATGCTTTAAAAAGTGGTATGAGTTTCAAATAATGTTCAATAAAAAGGGGCCCTTTAACTACAGGGTGACTCAAATTGTCCCAATGGCACATATTTAGTGGCATACAATTAATTGCGTTCATTCTTCTTGTACCTTCATGATGTGCAAAGCACATTCAAATGAACAAATTAGGTTAGTTTCCATAATGTTTGAACCCAGTATTCAAATTTCAAGAGTCTGATTTAAGTTTGAAATATAATTGTTTTCGTTTTAAGTTGTATTCAACATATAGGGTGATCCAATGTTGATTGGCAAACTGCTTATGCTGGTCATCCTATACTAGGTCAGGTCAGTTGCATTCCTAAGAATTTAATAATTCTCCTGAGTTTACAAGCTTGATGAAAACCAGCAGTTTTTTACTTATTTGGTAACACAGTTAAAAACAAGTAATAACACCACACTTAAACGCATTTAACAAAATGTGCTAATTAACATCCAGACAATACAGAATACATGAGGTTAATTACATATCTTCTTTTAATTTTTAATTAAATAGTTAAATTTATTTATTCAAAAGGGTACCTCAACCTTTCTATATTTTTAAAATGGACAGTTTGGTGCAGGCAAATGTTTGCATACATTTGCAAACTGCGACCAACTTACGTTTCTTAACATTTATTTGAGCTTCTTATTTAATGCTAATTAATGATTCCTTAATTAACTAATTATATTTTTAATTCAAATATACTTCAATAATGTTATGTTTTCAATATAGAATTGTACCAAGAGTGAAACCAGTGCATTTTATGTTTGCCCAATGTATATTGCACCATACTTGTTCAACTATGCACTCCTCCTCCTCCACATACTCCTCCTCCACATACTCCTCCACCCCTGACTAATTAGGTTTAACGAACTATTGTAATTAACAAAACCATGGTAGTTTATATTTTTCTTTTTAAAATAAAGGCCAAATACTTTCTCATCAAAATAAGACCAAATTTAAGTATGTGTGATAAAGAATAGCCAAAATATATGCATGCAAAGTAATAATATGTAGTGCAAATGTAACAGATCCACCTTTTTTGGGTACCCAGTATAAAAAACATGACCCATTGTTAAACGCGTTAAACGCCGGTCACCGACACATTCCGATGATTACCATAATTTATGTAAATATGCAAAAGGGACCGTTTTCGCTACGTACGTTAGTATAGGACTTTCCTATCCCCAAATTAATAGTATCCCTGCATATGCCTCCAACACCACATCTCGAAAACAGATATGCTGTTATGGTTAGCTTTTGAAAGAGTCCAAGTCTCGCAGGGATACAAAGGCTTGGACAAGCCGGGTTTTTGTTGCTCTGGTAATTCTTCCGTCAGCCCAGATCTTGATTAGGTTTCATCATTGCTGATCTAGCCATTGCCAAACGATGTCTGATCTCTTGGCTGCAGTCACCCACTTTGGAAAGGACATTTTACTGGGAGACTGATTCCACCTCATTGCCATCTATTATGAGAGGCTCTTCCGCACCATCTGGACCTATAGCCATAATCTTTGTCTCGCTGACATTCAGACATAAGCCAAGTTGCTTACTCTCCACTTTGACTTTCTGCAGGAGCTCAGCTATCTCTGCCATATTTATTGCAAAAACAAGGTTGTATCATCTGCGTAACGTAGATTGTGTATTTGGTATCCACCGACTGAAAGGCCCCCGGTAGCCTACTATAGATTTGCCGCTAGCGCGCGGCAACCTACGTTTAGAGCTCTTTTCAGAGCCACCATCTCTGTTCAGCTGACAAGGGTAATTTAGAACGATTGTAAATGACCGATAGGTACGTTTTGTCTCTTAGAATTGGCCAAATGAATAGCACTTAGGAGACATTTGGCTGTTTTCTATCCGTTTCCGTCGCACTAAATGACGTTTGGTTTTCACTACTTCTCTATAAAAGTAGACTCAGAACAGTCTACAACAAATCTGTAGCTGAGATCCAAAGCTACAATTGTAAAATATTTCATACGACTGGCATACATAATAGCAAAGTTATGCGGTACGAGGTAGAACTTATTGAATGACCCTCGTATTATAATAATTTGGTCCTGAAAAAGTCAGAGCTAAGCTTGATAGTTTTAAACTTATCCGACAGCGAACCTGTTAGAGTCTTACCTATTATTATGAATACCTGTCGTAAAAGCCTATCTCACAATGTGATATAGACATGTTATTTTTATTTTGTTAGCATATTTTTAACTTTTTAGACATACCTTCCTTTTACATGCGATCAATTTGAAATCCTGTGGAGATCTTTACGTTTCCAGAATGAATAACCATGATTAAAATCCATGATGTAAAAGTCAAACTAGAGCTCTGTCAAAAATAAGCTCTGTGTATAATATCAGTGGCCAGTATGTAGAGATAATGCATTTCGTACCAAATGTTTGTTAAAAGCAAAGTTGAACTTGATTCTGTATCTTCATGGTAGGCCTATAAGGATTCAGAATTGGGGTTGATTTTTTGTGTGTTCACGACAAGGGGTCTCTGCGTAATTAAAAATTTCATCCGAAATGTCCTATACAGGGGGCGTCACTACTTTTAGAAGTGGAAAAGTGGATGAGAGCCGAGGACACCCGAAACTGTAAAAACTTTTACATTAAAATGTCATGAAAAGTGCTAGAAATTGATAATATTTGGCTGCCTGTCAGACCAGTTTTCTTTACATTGCAAAACATGTTAAAAAGCACGCAATTCCGGGTCATCGACTCATCATGGGTATGAGAACTTAGCGTTAAGATGTAACGGGTTGCTGTTTCTACTGGGCAAGTTAGCGGCAATTACCGTTACCAAACCTGTCGTTAAAAGACCATTTCTACTGGGCGACAACCCGGGCCAGTAGAATCACGCTCTATGGCTCCAGGGGGACCATGGCTTCTTTCACACCGGAATCTTATCTAGTTGTATAGCACCCGTTTATACGTTTCGCCATAGAACGCACCAACTGCTGGCATCTGAACTGAACGAACTGAATGCTGCCATACATAAAGAAGTCCTGCAAGTAAAGCAAACACTTTCGAATGGCTTTTCTCTTATCGCGTATCAGACAAAATATATAGAAATGGTGGTGTGGCCCTAAAGAACATTACATAAACATTTTCTGACTTATTTGTGAATAGACGATTATATAATAACCATTATTCGTAAAATAAATTACATTAAAGGCATATTATGTAATATTTTCCAGGGGGCGCCCTCTATTCATGATTTTTTCAGAAAGTAGATTTAGTCTTGCAGATTTACATTTCTGATCATAAATCATAAATATGTTCTGAGTTATAGAGCGCTAATTACTTCAAAATCATGTTTTTTAAGGGTTGAAAATAGATTGTTCGCTAGCGAACAGTTTATTTTCACTCTAAAAACCATGATTTTGAAGTAATTAGGAATCGCATCGCTCTGTAACTCAGAACATACTTATGATTTATGATCAGAAATGTAAATCTGGAAGAAAATCTACTTTCTAAAAACAATCATGAATAGAGGGCGCCCCTGGAAAATATATCATAATATGCCTTCAAGTGAATGCAGTATATGGAATTAAATCGAATTCTATCACTACCGAGTTCATTAATGTTACTAACGTTTTATAAAATAACTATCAAACATGTCATAATATTTGCATGCGTTAATTACGTCGGAATTTCATATTGATATTTTAACGTCGAATAAAAGTTTTTTCTAACGGTTTAATAGTCGACACATGTTTTCGCACATACTAAGCCTTTTACCATATTTATAGGCTTCTCTAGTTGTATGGCATCCGATGGGTCTTGACATTGAACACCCCAAGTCTTTGCATCTGAACTGAAAGAACTGAAGACTTCCAGGTATGCACACTTTCGTATGACTCTTCTCTTAAGTAAATGTGTTCCGACAACAAAGATCCAGACAAAATCAGACAAGCTCTTTGCACCAATCTGGAAAGCTGTAATAAGTGGCTTATTGAAAACAAATTGTCTTTGCATACGGGCAAGACTGAGCTGATCCTTTTTGGTTCGAAGCGTAAAGTAAACAAACATAAAGATTTTTCAGTTGTACTGAGTGATGGTCATGTCATTGAATCAAAGCAGTCTGTTGTTTACCTTGGCCTTGAGCTAAATCAATACCTGGATGGGGAGCAAATTGTTCTTAACATTATAAAGAAAGTTAATTCTCGGCTCAAATTTCTTTACAGGCAGGCAAATTTTTTTAACCAGAAAGTAAAAAAATGATCTGTTCAGCTCTGGTGTTATGTCTTTTTGATTATTCAATCTCATCCTGGTATGAAGGAACTTCAAAGTATCACAAACAACGATTACAATGTGCTCATAACAAGGTTATTAGATTCATCCTCAACAAAGATTATATGTATCATATATGCTGATTTCCAATCACTTGGTTTGTTGAATATCAATACCAGAGCTGAACAACTCCGTTTGAACCATGTTCATAACATCTTTTGTGACACATGTCCAAACTACATGAAAGACAATTTTATAAAACTTTCAAGTTTACATCATTATAACACAAGGGGAAGTGATTTTAATTTTCAAGTGCCTACGATCAAGACCCCAACTTCTTGTTCTTTTTATTATAATGCAATCACAGATTGGAATAGGCTGCCTGACAATGTTAAATCTATTTCACTGAAATCCATTTTTAAAAAAGATGCAAAAACTCACCTTTTGAATCACATGAATGTCTAGTTTTATATTTCCCGTTTTTAAAGTGAGTGTGGTGTTTTGATAGTATATATGTAGGGTCATACCTTTTCTTAATTGTAATATAAGGACCCTTTGGAAATAAGTTTCTTTTAGCTTAAAGGGTTATCCTTGGCATGTTATCATTTAAATGTTTGATGTATAAATGAATGTATATTTGTAGTTCTAATAGAGTTTTTATATTTGTATTCCGTGCAATCCTATTTTTGTATAATGTGATAATATGCCGAATAAAATAAAATAAAATAAAATCAAAAGTATCGCGTATCTGATGCTAAACTTTTACAGACTACTATCTGATAAAATAAAATGTAAACTGCGCCAATAAAGTATCTAAACACTTACAAATGGTCAGATTCATCGGAACCTGAAATAGTATGCAAACAAATAATTAATCAATTCGATTTACAGTTTTCTTCTGCGCATTTTGACACCTCTTTTGTTGCGCTACGATGTTGTTTGGCGGATTTATGGGCACCTGAGTGGCTTAAGGTCAATTTCAAAAGTTGCAAAAGCCCCTTTATTATTGGCACAGTTTATATGTCCCTATTTAGGAAACATTACATAATCATTTGGTGCATTTGCTGACTATATCAATTATTATTTGTGAATAGAAAGTCGTTACTAAAGATAAAGAAATGTGGTTCCAAGACGAGAGCATTATAGGGACTTATACATGCATTTTCTAATCCTTGTATGCATGCGTGTAGCAGCATTCTGACCTTGTTGAAGTTTATTCAGTATGTTGAACATACCGTGTTGATATTACATCGTCGAATGAGATGTTTTTTGAGACGTCAAGGTCGAAACCACACTTTTCTGTTTACCTTTGTCCTTGTCTTTCGCATTGCATGAAAAAGCCTTCTTAAATGCATTTCTGTAGCGACTATTGGTCATATTGTATATTATCGGGTTAATGCACGAATTTAACAAGGTACTGGAGATTCCTCCCCATCCAATCACTAAGCTAACCGTAGGTTGTGTAATGATGAAAACTCCGTTAAAGTTGTAGATGAAATAATCTAAGTTGTTGATTTCAAACGGCATCATGCAGATAAAAAAGATAATGGTGTTGATAATCAGCATTCTAGCGACCTGGTTCCGCGCTTTTACAGTTGCATTCTTGGCATCTTCATCCGTGACATTTCTGTTGCTTAAAGTGATTATGATGCGAAACATCATATAAACTCCTGTGGTGATGGCTAATATGAACTGCCAGAAGTCCATAAACAGAGTGATGCGATTCATGATTGCAGCGATTGGGTAGTCAGCGCATACTGGAATCCGCTCTAGTTGAATGGCACCTGTTCCGTCTCGCCATTGAACGCACCAAGTGCTAGCATCTGAACTGAACGAACTGAAGGCTGCCATACAGAAAGAAGTCATCCAGGTAATGACACACATTCGTATGGCTCTACCTTTACCTCTTATCATTCGATGCTTAAGTGGGTGGCATATTGCCATATATCGCTCGAACATTACCAGCGTGACAAAGAAAACGGAGGCGAAATAGGCGGTGTAGCCAAGAAGAGGTGTTACCACGCACTTCCCTATTGTCCGGAATGAGTATAAGCCGAAGAAATAGTTGGGCGAATTTATGTAGCTGACGATGTACTGTATTCCTGCTATAATAAGAAAACACACATCTGCAGCCGCTAAATGACCAAAAAGAAAATTGGTAACCGTTTGCATTTCTTTGATTCGATACAAGACGAAAAAGAAGGACAGGTTGGAAAGCAATCCAATAGTTGCTACTATCGGAACTACTGTTGTAATGAACGCGATCTCGCCATGAGTTCGTAAATACCATATCGATTCGTTCGCAGATACGAAACGGTGGCATTCTGTTGATGTATTGAGAGGCATCATACTTTAGAAATCGTTGATATTGACCGAACAATATAAATGAACTACTATTAGAGGAAAAGTTGTTAGTGTTGTACACGTCCGCCTGTCAGGTTTTATCTGTTTTCTTATCATCGAAAGAACACGCTATTATATTAATTCTCAGCGCATACTCACATTCGGCAAATCTCAGTTGACATCAATAATACGTGAATACAATGATTCCTATTGGACTGGTTGACATTTTTAATTGTCATAAAACGCAATGATAAACAATAAACTATCTTTCATTACTCCTTATACAAACACACCTTTGAAACGATCGAAATATTGGCTAAGTCGCCTCAGTGAGTTTTTAATATTGAATGGTCGAGGTCTGAGTATTATTATTGCGCACCGAGATAAACGCAAAATGATTATGGGCACCAGAAATTCATTTTCAAGGTTTTTCTTCTACAGGGTGTCTCAATTTTTTTTTACAACGTACCATTAGGCGATCATAACTTCTTAATAAGTATCTGAATTTTACAATTCAAACGGTAAAATGAGGCCAAATTAGTTTCTACAATGGGAAGAAAACAGCGTTTAATGATTACGTAAAAGTAGTCACGGAACACTTCCATCCAAGTTTGCATATTTTGACAGATTTTCACTGGATACTGGCGACTGGTTACTTACTCATTAATGTTCAATTAGCCAGCACTGTTTAATACTATGATAAAAAAGTTCAATTTGTGATCTAAGAATACTGAATAATCGATCATAACACTCAGAAAACTCAGAAAACCAAAAACAATACAACTCATTGTAAGGAGAGAGATATGACCATACTCTGTTAATGTTTGTTTTCAATTGCGATACTAATAGTAATAATTTGACCCTCATGCGCAAAATTGGCGATAATTTTATAATATACATGATATCAGCCTTCAAGTTGAAAATGTGAAGACTAGAAGCTTGATAAGTTGTATGCGCGATATTATTAGTTCTTGAACTTGGTTTAATAACGACAATGTTCATATTTACTAAAATTACTATAATTTTGTTTCCAATTGTTATAAAAAGATTGAACTTATCGTCCAAATTTTTTAAATGTTACTGTTCTTATATAAAATGTGATGAATATAATCTAGACAACTTTTATTTTATATTTTGTGTTAAACTTTTGGTCTCATCTGGCATATTATTTGGTGTAAAATAAAATCTAGGACCATAAAAACACGTTAAGCCATGTCATTTTGTAGAGAAGTATTGATTTCATGTATGTGCTGTCTGAATCACTCAATATGAGCAAACTTGGATGAAAGTGTTCCCAGACTTATGTTACGTAATTGCTCATTTCTTTGGAATTTAATACTGAACAGAATCACATCCAGTTTTCTTTAAATTATAACAAACTAGGTATTTTGCCTTTATTTTGTTGTTTGAGTTGTTCTATTCTGACACTTATTCAGAAAGTTGTAATCCTCTAAAGGTGCGTTGTAATTTTTTTAGACACCCTGTACAATTGATCAATACCCCCGGGAGGATACTCAATCTTCATTTAGGTGTAATATATTTACTAGACTACATTTACTTCTCTTGCGCTGATCAGTTAAGTCGGAAAAGTTTGGGGTCGTAAAGGGGTTCGGGAATTGTCTTATTATACAATGCTATGCTTTTTGAATTACGTTTGCCAAATTCATTAAATTTGAGGCCATGGAACAGCAGAGTTTCATACATTTGTGATTTTTATTTAAATGTAAAGCTTGAAAAATCTGAAACATGCTGCAAATGGGTTGGGGTCTTAACACTTTCCACGCGGCTATTAGTTTTACCATGAGTTCAAAACTGATTTTTCAAAAACCTTTCCCAACTTTCAAAATATATCGCAACGGGATTACTGAACCAATACTTGGCATGTTTGTACTTATTGGAATGCATTTCTTATGGTGATTCCAAATATGATATTTTTGAAACACTTTGTTGTGAAATTTTGGAACTGTCGTCTGTAGACAACTGCCGCGTGGAAGTGTTAAATAGGGAACTGCAATTTACGTGTCTTTAGTGCCGTGCCTGGCCAAATATGTCAGTTAGTACCGCGCCTAGGCCTCCGAGCAAATATATATTGTATGTAACGATGTAATGTAATATTGTGATGTGAAGGCGATTATTATATAAATGATAATACATTTTATTGCACCAATACAAACATAGAAAGTAGGTTACCCGGAAAAAATACGCTGTTATATAGTTCTATAAAAGCAAAGACGATACAGCCTTTGTCTAAAGCTTATATTCCAGGTTTTTAAAATCTTATTTAATAACGTTTCCTCCTCGCTACATTAGGCCTCTGTTATGAGAATCAATATTGCTCAAATGTCTTTTTAATCAATGTTGGAATTCAATGAAAGTTTGGTGTGGCTTTTTAAGAGCATGGGTTGTGTTACAACTTGTTTTACAGTTCGCAGTAGGTATTGATTGAATGAATTTATCAATCAGGTTGATCCAATTTTCAGCTATTGTAAGGTTGTATTTTACTATGTCGTTTATATATAGCCTATGGGGATCAATTTTCTCTACTACAGGTTTGATTTGTTACGAATTACTCTCCGCACACTTGAAATGAAATGCCCGATATCAATTATCAGGCAGAAGGGCTTTCTAGATATAAGCGAAGAAACAGATAAGAATGCAACTGCTTTAAAAGGTTACTTAGGACGGGTCGTTCCTGTCATGAATGACAGCTCGTGACTTCGCTGCTGATAATGCGCCACAAATGACGATTTTCAGCAAAAGGAGTAACAATCACGGAAAGGGAGTCCTCCAGTAATCGATATTATTTGATCAATACATGGGAACCGAGGTCTGCTTTTCTTTCTCTCCCTTCAATTACGCCTTGCATAATAACCTTCTCTAAGTTGATACCCTTGCGTCGTGAGATGTGACCAAAGCAGCTCAGCATTTGGGCGTTGATAGAGTGAAGTAGTCGTTGATAGGCTCCTCACATGTATCCGTGTGAGCTGGGTCCCTTACCGTGTGAAAAACGGGTGCGACGTCCGCACACAGGGTGAGCCATTTCCCGTCCGTTGAACACGTTCAGGGGACTTTGCCGGCCACCGGAGTTTTGAACATGCTCAAAACTCCTGGCGGGTGAGTAAAAGCGACGGCGAACGAGGCGCACCCGTTTCGCGCGCGTTCGCGCGCAGAGCGGTGATGGACGGTGGTGGACGTCCACCATCTTAGCGACGGGCTGCGAACGTCCGCAGCCCAGCCTGGTAACCGTTCGCGAAACGGACTCTCAGCAGGCATGTTGTATTATAGATGTTGGTCGTACGAATTACGGAATGCAAATGAAGTGGCGAGCTTGAGCGCTCAGCTTAAAAAGGGCGGTTTGATGATGTAATCAAGACGTTTCGGCCAGTTTTCAGGCGTTCCGACCGGTTAGGAACCGGTATGGAGGTGGTATGCACACGGTGAGGACACGGTGAGAACGGTAAGCTAGACCTGTATGAGGCCGGTGAGCCCAGTACCAGGCCCGTGGCCGTGAGAACCCGGTACAGACCCGGTGTAGAGCGTTGGACCGAGGACCCGGTAAGGAGGTGTTATGCACCCGGTGAGAACGGTAAGCTAACAACGTATGAGGACGGTGAGCCCGGTACCAGGCCGGTGAGGACCCCGCATAGACCCGGTATATAACAGTATGGACCCGGTGACCACCAACAAAAATCAATGCACCCGTTGCATTGTTTACTGATTGTTTGGACTCTGTTGTTTTTCTATTAGACGGTAAGGTGGCCGCCTACCACCACCGCCCTGCGAACGAGCGCGAAACGGGTCCGCCGTCTTTTTACCGTTCTCAAACCGGGCCCTCAACGTTCGCCGCCGCTTTTACTCACCCGGCAGGAGTTTTGAACATGCTCAAAATTCCTGCCGGGCGCGGATGGCCGGCAATGTTCCGGCAACGTGTTCAACTGATGAGAAACGGCTCACCGTGTGTCCTCACCGTGTGTTGCCGTCTGCACCAATTTGTCACACGGTAAGGGACCGGCCAGCTCACACGGATACATGTGAGTAATACAGAGATTCCCGGAATGTGAGTGAAGCGGCGAACTTGAGCACTCAGCTTATGAAAGGCGGTTTGATGACGTTATCAAGGCGGTTCGGCCGGTACCCCGGCGTTCCGGCCGGTGAGGAGGTGGTATGAGCCCGGTTCCAGGCCGATGAGGACCCAGTATAGAACGGTATGAACCCGGTGACAAAAAAAAATCAATGCGGCCGATGACATTTTTTGCTGATTGATCACCGTGTTGGACTCTGTTGTTTTTCTATAAGACGGTAAGAGGCCGCCCAGCTCACACGGATACATGTGAGGGCCCATTAGACACGACAATTTCTTCAATGGTACTTCTCATGGTCCATGAGATGTGAAGTATACGTCTCCAACACCACATCCCGAAAGCAGCTTTTCTGATTTGGTCAGCTTTTAATAGAGTCCAACTGTCTCGCAGGGATATAAAGGCTTGTCCAAGCCGGGTATTTTTTTGCTCTTGTCAGCCTTGCTCTTGTCAGCCTTAATTAATAAATTAATAAATTAATAAGTTAATAAGTTAATAATTAATAAATTAATAAACTAATTAATTAATAAACTAATAAATTAATAAAATTAATAAATTAATAAATTAATAAATTAATAAATTAATAAATTAATAAATTAATAAATTAATAAATTAATAAATTAATAAATTAATAAATTAATAAATTAATAAATTAATAAATTAATAAATTAATAAATTAATGAATTAATAAATTAATAAATTAATAAATTAATAAATTAATTTGAATTACTTGATTTAACTTAATCGATTTGAGCAATTTAATTAATGTCATCAATTATTTCATTAAAAAAAATCAACAACAACGACAACAACATGAAAATGTTGAACATGTTAAAGAAGATTCATTGACCTCTAATGTGGTCACCCTGGCATCTCAGCAGCATGGCAAAACAAATGCAGCAGTTCAGTTCAGTGAACGACTTTACATGACTTTGATGTGATAGGTCTATTCTTAAAAGGTGGATGTTCCGATCGCCCTTTTTTACCCATCAACATATTTTGATATCAGAAGAAACCCCATATTTTTCTCATTATTTCTGTAAAATGTTTGGAGCAAGATATGTTCCATTTATGTCTGATCGGCCAAAATACAGTGATTTATTGGTTAAGGTGGTTAACCACTCGGCCAGCAGTTTGTACTCAATGGACAAATTTCATGTCGCCTGGTGCTTCTATGATAAGAACCATTGGAGTTATGCAACTCAAACTGTGGAATACAACTATTTTAAGGATGACTCTTCATGTATTATCATGAAAACATCAAGTTGAAAATCGGGCCAGATATCGGAACACCATTAACATGTTTCAGGGTGTGACTTTCACCAATCTTACATCACATTTCCTCTTCATTTAACGAAACATACTCGCGGTCGAATTAAATTAAATTAAATTAAATTAAATTATGTGTAGGGGTTATCAATTCACATATTATCAATCATGTTCCAGTTTCATGATCATTCGGGACATGAAATAAGAAGCAATTTATGGGCTCATTTGAAACTTTAGCAGAAGACGATTCGCAAGTGCTCTTGGGAGTTACATACGGGATATTGTTAAAAAGATGGCGGCAGCTACGCTAGACGATATTTCAGTTTTTTAGCTAGCCCCATTGACAACAATGAGAGTTATCGTTTGTTATTAAGAAAGTGCTTTAAATTATTTTTGAAACTCACGATATTTTCGTTAAACACATCATTGTACATTGAAACTAAACTATTTGGTTATGTAATCCTCCCATTAACCTTATTTTAAGAGTTTTAAGAACCAGATTTCAGAAGAAAAAGTGTAAATAAACACTTCATTTTTGTTGTTGATTTGAGCGAATGATAATATTATAGAAACATCACGAAGAAGACTTCGCTCGCATACTCACCGTAACTATTTTGACCTATAATATGGAACAGTTTAGATGGATTTGTGAACCTTTTTGATGGCAATTACGACAGATACAATGACAAAAAAGGAAATAGATGACATCCTGAAACGATAGCTTTTGATGGTAGAAGATCAAGATGGGATGTTATTGCGAAAAAGTATGAAGCAGTTTCATATGAATCGATATGGGAATTCGACAGCTATGCATGTATAGGCTAACGTGTGTTCTTGCCTGAAATAATGTCCAAGTCCGTGTGTAATTTAACAATAATACGGCTTGGTTATTAATTCATGTTGTTCACGCACTTACATCAAGTGAAGAATCAGGGCTCAACTTCATCATTTCATGGAATCATAATAATCCCAATCATTCAAAGTAAGAAATTGTATTTCATGATTTTAATTGCTAGCGTTCTATACGTCACGAATTTGGTAGAAAATCCCTCTTCTACAATGGAGCACCAACCAAGAATGTGTTGTTGTTGAAATAATCCTAAAAATATCACTCTCTGACGTCTTTTGAAATTGTTCATGGGTCACTATCAAAATGAGGGCAAAACCTTTTGTGTTCGTGTAAAGACCTTTATTTGACCTTGAACACACAAAGTAATTAATCGCAGCACTGATGCTATAAATCATAATTTATATAACTATTTTTTTGAAATACGGTATTCTAAAAATATCTCTCTATGCAGGACGTATTTTGGTATGGGTCACTCTCGAATGAGGGCATAACGTTTTGTGCGTGACCTTAAAAACACCTTTACAAAGTAATTCATCAAATATAAAATTTGCTTCATGTGGACGTGACTTATAATATTCACGAGGTCATCAGGGGTACCATTCTGACGCGTCTGGTTGTCCTGGACCTCTCACTTTCTTGTAGTGACGCATCAGGTTTCAAATTAGAAAGACTTGCGGGTCCCGATCAAAATTGAAGGGACCCCTCCTTTTTGTTGTAGGGGTGTGCCGTCCAGTCCAGGGTCTAAAAAAATGGGGCTTCGGAACTGAACTGAGAGAATTTTATGACAACAAATAGGGTCTGATTTTCTCGAAAAAGTATGTCTTAAGAACTGGTTTGTTTTTTCAAATTTGATTAGTAAGAACGCACATTTTTCGAAACATTGGGCTTTTGAATGAACATATTTCAATAAAATGGGGAGCCGATGCAGGCTCAAGGGGGGGGGGGGGGGTTGGGGGGGGGGGTCTTAAGAGCTAGCAGTAGAGGGTGAAAATGGGGGTCTCGTCAGGGCGGCACATACCTATACTCCCTTTCAAATGTCAGTGCCCCCCCTGACCGAGCCTCTTATCCACCGTGTAAAGAGCCACAAGGAGAACCACCCGCTGAGATTCCCGGTGAACATTATTCTCCGTCTCCCTGAGAAGAGCCTGGTAAAGTATGCCACCTACTGTACACACCTCACCAAAGGAGACGTCGTCCATGCACATCATAGGGTGCCACTTCGTAAATACCATAAGATGCACTTTATTCTACCATGCATTCCTGGGTCTTATAATAATTGGTAGTTTAATATTTGACCGTTTTACTCAGGGCGAAATGGCCGGTTAATTCGTGCCGATAATTACCCTTAAAGTTGCCCGCACTGCAAAAACTGCAGAACGTGTTGTTGTTGTGTTGTGATGTGTTCTGAACACGTTCAGAACATATCCAGAACACGTTCAGAACATGTTCTAAATCTGTTACATTTTGAACATGTTCTGGAACACCTGGAGAACACATCGTGAACATGTTCTGAACGCGTCATGTGTTCTGCACTTTTTGCAGTGCAGTAGACACACGATCTATGATATGGACATGACAGACATGAATAACAGAACCTTAATGATCCATTGTATTTTAAAATTTTAGTTTTGTGTTTGTGAGGGGGGATTTGTTAATTGAATTGTAAAATTGTCAAGAATATTTTGAAAAACCATCCCCCCCCTGAAGGGGAGGGCAAGGAACAACTAGCTGGGTGTGTGTGGTCACCTATATGACACGTCTACTGCTCGGTATGTATCGGCTGAGTAGTTTGGAAATTCGGTCAAATCTGTTTAGGCCCCTTTGATGTTTTTGTTGATCAAAGCATTTGTTATACTAATTTGGTTTTGATCATCTTGAAATGGAATAGAAATAAAGTAACGGTTTTAGATTAAATTAATTTTAACAAAGCGAAAATAATATGGATCATTGTCATGACTGTACACCGTAAAAAATCATGTCGAATTTACACTAAAATACTGTAAAATTATGGAAAAATGACAGTATTTTACCGTTTCTAAAAAAACCGGTCAAATACTAAAATATATTTTTGACACTTGATTCTTAAGGCCATCGTTGATTAAAATGAAAAGTTAGCTAGTGGCCTTAACATTCTTAACATTAGCTACACACAAAGACTTGTCAATTCTATGACCAAGTCCTACTATAAATTTCATTTTTTTTAATTTTACGGTAAAATGTTGTGCAGCGAATCTGCCAACAAACGCGGGTAAATTTTACTTTGCACTGTAAAAAAAGCAGTAAAATACTGTGAAATATACTGTACAGTTTATTGTTTTTTTATGAATTTTTACAGTAATTGGTATAAGAAACTGTAACATTTTACAGTGTCCCGTTAAATTTGACAGCCATTTACTGTAAATTTTTACAGTACAATATACATTTTACAGGGGTTTGTAGGCAGATTGGCAGCCAGCATTTTTACCGTTAATTTTACAACATTTTTTAAACAGTGTAGCTCTATCGCACGCCCCATCACATTGACAAGTTGCCGACAATTTAACAATACTGTGGGGAATAACACAAATTTTACTTGCAACTTCACACAATTTTTGGTAACTTAGGAGTGCACATCACCAAACAAATTTTGCATTTTGGCCATACACGTATAACGGCAGTGTTTGAAATTAAGATTGATCCCATCATATAAATCTAAATTTAACACCTAGAAAAGGTAAAAAGTGCTGTAAATGTACCAAAATGTTTCATAATTTTGCATTTGTAGGTTACCGTATTTCCTCCACATTAGGGCCAACATATCTCTAGCTTTTTCTTGAATGGTATCATTTTACACGATTTCACTGTTTCCACCAATTTAGAGCTAAAACCCCTGATCTAAGAATATAGGCAGCCTGTTCTACCTAAGATATATATCAGTGGCCCGTAGAGGAGAAAAATGCTGGTTAACCCCCACAAAAGTGATTGTTTTTAAGCAGATCTTAAATAAAAAAGATGATTTGAATGAACCAGTTTGCTCTAAAGGTGAAAAAAATTAACACGAACTTGACCTCTTTACCACACAAAGCAATAGGGAACTGATTTGGTGGTATGGGACCTTAGCGTAATTTGTGCAATATTTGGGAATTTTACGATACTTTGTGAAATTGTCGACAACTATTGAGTGCAAATTTAGGCATTTTTAAAAGTAACTTTGTGAAACTTTCGGCAACTAGGCCTATATAGTGCAACTTTAGAGATTTTTAGAAACTCCTTGTCCAACTTTAGTGCAATTTGTCGACACTTCGGTGGATTGTGTGTTACGATTTTGGACCACGAATTTCCCCCTGTGACATGGCCTAATCTCAGCGAACCATTCACATGTATTATAGGCCTAATACTCAAAAGTTTCTTCCTGTCGCCAGAAAAATAAAATAATAAAATACATAGAGGTGTCCTGGATTCAGTCAACTTGAACCCACGCTAGAACGTGACTTTGCCCATCCGCCCCTGGACATAGCTTAGCATATGATATAATTGCTTTTGTTTTTGTTGACCTTGTATGAAATTGACCGACGTCAATTGACGTAACAAAAATAAAGGCCTATACACTTGAAAACAATCGGATTGCATGGTAGGCTCCTGGTGGGTCCTGGTATACAAGTGAACACAACCAATCAGAGAACTGGGAACTGTTGACGTAAAGCAAGGCATAACCAATCAGAGAGGAGAGAGTATCAAGGTGAACTCAAACAAAGGAAAAAAAACCAGTAAGAATCTACCGTTAAAATCCGGGTTTGGAAATACTTATAAGTGGCGTATTTCAGACCCTTGCAGACACGAACAACCTTCACACCGTGTTATACCTGTGACTGAACTGCGAGACTTGTTGCAAGATTGTCTGAAGATCGACTTCACCTTCTTTCGTCAACCAGGTAAGTTTTCTAACAATTTATAAAATATGAAAAAGGGGTCGGTCAGGACCGTATAGAACAGGTTTTGTTCGTAGCCTTATCGGTATGCAGCTTGAATTACTATCTTCTGCAGATAGCATGCATGACTGACACACTTGGCATTATCATTTTCAAATAGCTTTGTTGCGTGTAGGCGGCCTATACAAGTGGGTGTATGCTCATAGAAACTTATTTATATGCCCTATAACATCTATGATATTATGGAGGCTATCCATGTACTCTCTTTATTCCAAAGATTGAAAATTCAATCTAAAAGATTGACTTTTCAATCTTTCATAGATTGCCGTGAGGGAACAAACTTTTAAGTCTGACATTCAATCTTTTTTGGATTGGAAGGTTTCAATCTGGAATAGATTGAAGGTATCAATATATTATATTGATATGTTTTATCTAATTTAGATTGAAAATGTTCCAATCCAGAATTTAGATTGAACTATTCAATCTATTTCAAGTTTTCAATCTGTAGTAAAAGATTGATATTTTCAAACCTACAGATTGATATTTTCGTACACAGGAATAAATGACTGGCAATTGGAAGAACAATTATATCATTGGGATTTTTATTAACATTCTCCCAAAAAATTGTTCATGTGTACAGTTTTTTTGCGAATTAATGTTCTTACTTGCCATTTAATTTTGAAATAGTTTATGATGCAGATCGAATTATTTGTTGAAATGTACAAATATACAATCCAAAGTGTTACGAAACCAATATGATCTACCTACATGTAACTGCGCATGTGTTGAATTCAATTTTTTTCTTCTAGATTGACACTTTAGACGAGATTGACGGTACAAACACTGCTAGTGCAGTAATATGTATCAATCTTTTTCCATATTGACTCAAAGCTACTCATTGTCACGAGTTTGATCATGTTTTCAATCTAAAATCAATCTGTAAAAGAAGGACATTTTCAATCTTTTGATTTAAGGGAAGTGTCAACCCTAATATTTTGATGATCAACTTTTGCTTCTAAGTTTGAGAATATTGAATAAAAGTACATAAAAGTATACATTTTTACAAAGGAAATTTGATAAGGAATCCGATGGTGATATCAATGTGATACTAAATAATCTAAATTTTGAGAAATGAACCAAAGAGAGATTTTTTTACCCCAAATTTTTCAGACAGCATAACTAAAAAATAAAAAATGGTAATTTGTTCTAATAAACATTTTTGTAAACAAGACAATTTTGTCTAGGAGGCAATTTTTTCTTTTACCAAAATAAGGCTTGGTTTTGGAAATATAGCTAAAAACATCGGAAAAGTGTAAAAGTCGTGTTTTTTTGCATGCATTTTGCTAGAAATGGATGCATATCTCGAGTTTAAAATCCATAATCGAAAAAATAAAAATTTGCCTCCTAGCGCTGAAAGTCCTCTACACAATGGTAGTAAAAGCTTACCTGATAGTTTGATATATTTTTAGTTATGTTGTCTGAAAATTCGTAAAATTCCTTCAAATTTGAACTTCTAGAAAACATCGATTTAGTAAAAATATTGACATTTTCCACCATTTAAAGCTAAATGTTCACGGAATACAGGGGCGTGTGACCTAAAAAGCGAGTATACTATTATGAACAATCATTATAAACTATCAGATTCAATTTATATTGTCACAATGTGAAGAAATTGGAAGAAAACTGAAATTTAAATGATCGTAAGATTGGCCTTTGTTTACATTTTTAGACATTGTTTTGCGCTCTTTTGTTTTTCGCGTCTACGTCGCGGATATCAAGCGGCGCGTCTTGTATTACGCGCGGGAAGTTTCAGCGCGCGACGCAATGATCGAACAGCTGTCGCAGCATTTGAAAAGCGCGGAACTCCGCTTAAATTCCCGCCAAATAACCATGCGCCTCTTCCTGACTCAAACTTACCAAAACAACAATTTAAAATCACCCAAAAGAACGGGAAATAATCGCTCCCGATTAGTAACTTATGATGGTAATGATAGAATACATATAAAAGTATTAAATAATAAAGAAATATGAGATTCAATTTTTGAAACAAGTGCCGGGTTGACACTGCCCTTAACAGAGTATAGCCATGCGCAACGGGCTACAAAGGAGAATCGCACCCGGCCTATTCTACATCATTGAATCAATTCATTGCATGGACCGTGTTACCAAACGAAAATCTTTAGTTACGGACACGCATGAGTGAACTGAATTCCCCTATAATTCTGTACCCATACCCATGTAATAATGACCGACACAATCGGTTGTATTAGACGTCAAATCACCGTGTTCTAATACGGTCGGATCGGATGGACCGTTGAAACATTTTATTTTTTATTTTTAAATTTCATTTCTACATTTTCGAAAGAAATAATAAATGTAAAATTCGGAAAATAGAACCGGTCGGATGAGACTGGACAAAAAATGTATTAAATCTTGTAAAAATTGTTGAATCATGTTTCCTTTGATCAACTTGTTTGACTAAGCCTGCGTAATATTCCCTTTTTCAGATTATTCCGGAAAAGCAAACATACCATCAGCAGCATGGGTTCCTTAAAGGTAAGGTTTATCAATATAAAGCTCAATTATTTTGGTTTTTGCACCGATATGACCAACATTAAAGTTTAGAAACGGAAAGCAGGTTTCCAAATCTCCGATCAAAATGAGTTGCATTTGTTTAAAAGTGTTGGATAAAAAACGCTAAAAAGCTTGTCTTATCCACAATTAAACAACGCAGTCTCCTTGAAAATGACAATCAGTTTATATGATGATAGAGCGTGTTTCTACTGGGGCACTGAAAAATTTACGCCCTAAGTTAACTTAACAGTAATTAACGCCAACTTTTTAATCCCCCTCCCACCGTTTCTACTTGCGAACAGTTACCGCAAAGTTTATAAGCGTCCTAATCGATGGGCCATGGCATTTGACCTTTTGTTATACCAACAATGCGTGTATACTTCCGGGTCACAAGAACTAGCGTTAAGATTTAATGGGTGGCTCTTTCTACTGGGCAAACTAGCGTTAATTACCGTTAATAAACCTGGTTTGTGAAGGCTTTTGCGGTTACAAAACTAAACGTTAATTAGCGTTATCTAGCTGTTTCTACTGGGCAACTTAGCGGTAATTACCGTTAAGTTCCCAGTAGAAACACGCTCATAATGAAACCACATCTATATTCAGCCAATTTTTCAAGAACGTAATGAAGCAGTGCATTGAATGGTGAGTAATATGTCAAGAATAGTCTGAATATGAAAGAGACTAGCTTGCTTAAATCCAATGCAACTGATAACAATCTGGTATTTTAAAACAACACGAGCCGGGGACTATTTGAAATTTGGCAACAGAGAACTTGCAAAGTTGATACTTAATTAAATCATTCTTTCTTAATATTTTCTATCAAATGTTAATATTTAAAAAGAAAGTTGCGTAACGATTTTAACAGTTATATGAGGGTTCACTGTTAGAAATATCCATACAATTACGGACTCCGTGAATGAATATTCCCTATTCCCCCATATGCAATCGTTCCATCCATTTCTAGGCAGCGGATACCACACCGACTTGCCAAAAAGTAACACAGGTCGAACGGCCCGAATCGTTGCAGTTGACTTCAATCCAACTCGTGCGTGAATGGGCGTTCGATTTCGAATTGCTGTGAGCGATTTTTATGCCATAGTCCACTTGAACGACTCCAAATCGCCACAATCTGCGAATGGCTATGTAGGCTAAAAGTCTGTCGTTATAGTGGGGATGATATGTCACGCTCTCCCCTGCATTGAAAAATTGCCCATTTTATGATTAATTTTACGGAGCTTGGTAGTAACAATTTGTTTTATTATTTTTCATTATTAATAATACAGGTAGTTCATCTGACTGTGTTTCTATTCGTCTTTGGTGCAATTGAAGTCAACTCAATATCATTACGGGAAGCTGCCGATGCCGGGCGAATAGAGGGGAACGTGTGTATGTAAGTGTACACTATATTTCAAAGTATGTTCTCTTTTATCAGGGCGATGTCACCAATTTTGAAAATATATACATTAGGGGATATAAAATCAATACCCCGAAAATGATTAGCTAAACAGCTCATTAAATTTACTGATATCTTTAAGGCTAACGGATGCAAAAACGTGGATTTAAAAGAAAGAAGAAGTCTATTTCGGCTCAAATATCGAAATGAGATCCCCCATCAGACCAAGGGACAATCGCATTACAGAGAACCGACCGATTGACCCAACCCGAAAATGTTTGCATTGATAGTGTTTTAAAATTTAAACCCGCCCAACCAAGAATATACCTCACCACAGTGAGTCTTTTTTGTCGTCTGAGCAATACAAATTGACTAATACTACCCCAAAGGGGGTGAAGTCAAACAAATTCGCACGGACACAAAATTTCGCAGTCCAAAAAGCACTGTAGTCAATGTTTTATGAGTAGTTTTACTATCATTGAAATTTGAAACTAAGAAAAACGCAATTTTTACCTTAAAAACCCAACGCACCCCCCTTCTGACGGCCCTGCATCCCGTAACCTCACATCCACTTAGTACCCCCCCCCGGTAAACAGGTCAAGGTGTTGTATCCTATAATCATTCTATTTGAAAGATTGACTGTTATTGTAATGGTTTGAAGCAAATTTGAAGAAAAAACATTCGGAGATAAATAAAGTTATGTTACGACCAGTATACCACCGCATCATCACTCTGACTAATGACATGAATAATTAATCTATCAAACATGTTTTTATTTTTTTATACATATATAATAGCTTTAATGACGACCCGGACTCAGAGAAAACATTTGCGGCAGCGTTTAGTGAAAAAGAACCTAAGGAGCAGGCACCTTCGTCACGTAATGCCCGACAAGAACGCCCCGAACTTTGTGAAGAAACTTGTAGATGGAAACCTCTAACTCAGACTTATGGCACGTTTGTCAGCATCACCGCAGGCACGGTTTATCCAGTCCACTGGGGAGTCAAGTACCAGTGGTTCAAAGAGTGCAGATGTCCTAAAGATGTCATGTAAGTATTAAACCATATTACCCAATAATGTTATGAAAATAATTATTATACTAATAAAAGACTGATTTTAGATTCACTAAAGACTCGGGTAAAGCTGTTATAGCCCTAAACATGCTAAAGGCATGAAAGGGCACGTCCGATGTGGTGTTTTTCGCTCAATTTTAGTGAGCCTATTCTGTACTAAATGAATTTAAAAGAAGCAGAAAATTAACATGTTGTCACTGAAAAGTGTAATTCTTAAATGGGCTTCTCCTCCCATTACCCCTGGACAAAATGTGGGCTTCTCCCCGCACGGCCCTTTTATAATCCGTTTCTTGTGCGGAACACATCTTACCGATTTAATGTGACCTCTCGCTTTTTGTAACTGTCCCATCATCATCCATAAATCAAAAAATGAGTGCCCCCCCTCCCCTCGGCTTTTGAAATTCTCCTCGACATTTTCAAAATAACGACCTGTTGATGTCCTCGTCCTCATTGGGCTATTCCATTTGAAATCCATACATATACCTATATCATGCCTATAGGGGTGTATGGATTTTAAATGGAGTAGCCCATTGACTAGGAGGGTAGTGGCGTAACTATGGTCTTCATTCCTTTTATTGGGGGGGGGGGGGGGGCATGGGGGGGGGGGGGGGTAATGAGGGGGACATGCCTGGGATGGAAGGGGGGCATAATCGACTATTTGTTGTTAATACATAGAGTTTGTCATTTCATGGGGGGGGGGGGGGGGGGACAAGCCTGGCAGGGAGACGAATGCCCCTGCCACCACTAGTTGCAGCATTGTGAGAGGGGCTTGTGTTTTATCATCACCCGTGTAAATATCTTAATTATTCATTCGATTCAGGGGACAGCCATGTAATTGGGATTGGTCCTCATTGGGCTATACCCTGATATCCATACACCCACTATAATGGAAGACATTGCCGCCTTAATCTTTCCCAAAGGGCGTGTGAATTTCAAATAGGGTTGGTGACTCCATTTAAAAATCTTCACTCCCTTTGTGCTTGGAAGAATAATGTCACGCCATGGGGTCATATCTTCCAGTGGGTGGACGGATTCCAATTGGGGTGGGGGGGGGGGGGGGGGGTGGGGGGGGGGTGGGGGGGGGGTAGCCCATTGGCTGAGAGGGGCTTGTATTTCATCACCACCTGTATAAATATCTGAATCTTTCATTTCAGAAATCAGCGATGCAATCCTGCTTTGATCGAAAAGGACCGTTTCTGTTGTGTACAGAAGACAAGCTGGATTCTTGTTCTTGTAGTGGACTTACAGGGGTGCTGGGGAGGCTGGCAAAACGTCAAATGGGATTTCATCAGAGTGAACACCGGTTGTTGCTGTGAATACATGGACTAATTATCAATCATGATACCACAACTCCATTATCATGATTTATATTTAGACAAGAACAATATAAGCTAATAGTCTATACTACTACTTGTACGACTACTATTAATATTAATAATAATGCATTTATAATGCGCCATCTAACTAGACAACCTATCACGAGGCGCAAACATAAAAAAAATAAACAAACAATTAAATTATAAAAACAGTAATAGAAGTCAGTATTGAGTCAAGTCATCAGCAATCTTAAACAAGATGAGTTTTTAAAAGTCTTTTTGAAACCATCACTAGTGGATCGCTAAATCACAGATCTGAAGGAAGTGCTAGGCTTCATCATGACCGTTGTAGTGGTTGTATTGTAATAACCCATTTCCTGTGACCCGGTTTAAATAGACATCATGAAGAAATCATAAAACATTGTTTCGACATCACTGAATGTATACCTAATTTGATTTGTAAAACGTTGTAATTTTGATCCATGGTCAATGGCGAACGTCTCGTGACTTAGCACACTTGGGGCGACGTATTGGTCATAACTTTTGACGTAATTATACGATAGGGCATTCTGTTAGCTGTATTTTGATATTCCATTTGTTCTGAAAGACTGTAAGGACCTAAACCATCAAAGATTGGCAACCATTTTTGAAAAAAATGACGAAATTCCAAATAGTACAATTCAATTCACGCACATACGACAATGAAAGATTCTGGAACCCTGTGGGCAGTGCACTATGCCAAGCTTGACGTGAAACGCTTTTTCTGACTCAACCTGTAGAATAGCGTAAGTTATATATAATTTGAAAAGGCGTTAATTTTCATAAAACAGTATTCAACAATGTTTATTGATTTCCCTATCGGGATGTCAAAATGCATGCTAACAACATTCTTTAAACCTAATAATACGATCAGATTCAGGCGATTTTGGAGTCCTCTATAATGTCAGTATTTAGGTACGATTATCCGATCAACACATTAAATTTGCAAGACATTTCGGTTGACCTTTGACCCTCAAGTTAGTCCAAATAGAGACGAAGTAACTGAACAGAAAAGCACTGAATCATAAGCAATAATTACGAATACATGTACATATCACGTGGGTTCCTGTAGTTAAGGATGGTTCTTGAAATTTGAGCGGTTATCAAGTTGTAAATAAACTAGCTGTTCTGTATAGACCTATGCCAACCATCGAACATCATGAATATTAATTAATGACGTAGCATTTGTTTTGATGTATGACAGGATGTTAGTATACCAATTGGCTTTAGACCAACTGGGCTGGGTGTTGTGATTGGCACTGGTGTCCTTTATTATGATTATTATTTATAACGTATAGGCCTATAGAATAAATATATTTTAATTAAACTTGGCTGGTCCAGTTTAAAAGCTAAATTCATATTTCATATAATAATTTATATATAGTATATCAGCAAAGTTACATGATATGTATAATAAAACTGTATATAAGAAAATGTTTCAATTATTTTCATATCTTTATGAGGAGCCGGTAAGAGCTATAGTACGGCGTCCATACGTGAAATTCGTGTTGCATGTAGAGATGAGGGGGCCGAGATGAGTGCACTACTTGAACGTGCAGGCCGGACTAAAAATCCAGGGGACTACATCTCTTTCCGCATCTGTTTGATACTGCATGTGCACATGTTTGATACGTCAATCGTTTTTCTTAGCTAAGGTCGTCGAGGCTTATGTTTAATTTTCATGCAGAGCCTCTATTCCCATTTTTATCCTATATATCCCAAATTCTAGAAACAATGGATGGCTGAACGAGGTGTCCTGCAAGCACAACAAATTGCATTTTGTTCGAAAAGTGATTATTTAGTCCAAATTGCGTATAGTCATCTTACTATAATTCACCGTATGTTGTATGTATGTATGTATGTATGTGTGTATGTATCCTGAAAAGGCTTTCTCAATTTGCATCTTAAAGCCGTGAATATTGCACTGATAATAGATGATGTCTTGAGACAGGTTATAAGCTATAAATGGCCGAAAACCGTACAGAATTGACCGAGATATGAGCAAAATGATGTCCAATTTAGGCCTTTTCAGCCCGGCTTTTGAGACTAATTTCTACGGGCCATGTTTGTTTTTCTCTGCGTACACTGTAACCATGCAGTCGGCGCGCGTTACACATAGCGCGCAGCAGTGCGCCATGCAAAATAAACGCGCACACGCACTACACCCACGCACCCCTACACACGCGGGCGGGCAAATATTGGAGAAATACGCTGCGCCACGGGAGTTGGTTTCGGTTTAGGCCTTGGGGTTGCATAAGCCACGGGGCGGGGGCGGGGCGGTTAGGGGTTGTGTGTAATGATCCCTTTAGGGCCTAGGTTATGTTATGGTTATGTATATAGTTTGGGATGGGTTAATAAAGAAATGTATTATTAAATTGCGTAACGATGGTGTCAGATGTGGGATTTGATACTGTATGTGACACGCGGGCGGACAAATATTGGAGAAGTACGCCGCGCTACGGGAGATAGTTAAGGTTAGGCCTTGGCGTTGAGATAAATTGCGGGCGGGGAACTTTGGGCTTTGGGCTTGAGGTATGCCACGGGGAGGGGCGGGCGGGGCGGTGACGAATGGGGGTTGTGTGTAATGATGTAATGTGGTTTGGGAGACAGGGGGTTAATGAAAAAATGTGATGCTAAATTGCGTAACGGATATGCCACTGGACGGGGGCGGGCCGGGAGGGACAGGGAGGGGGAGGGACGGGTGGGGTACGGGAGATGGTTAAGGTTTAGGCCTTGGTGTTGAAATATGCCACGGGGCGTGTGCGGGCGGGGGGGTAATTTTCAAAAAAAAATTAAATTGAAATTTAAAAACTTTTGAAATGTGTTTCGTTATAAATTTTCAACACTTTATTTTTGTAGGTGTCTATCTGGTAGGCCCTACTCCCTAGCGGGAGAGCCCGTCCGCAGGACGGGCGTGCCGCTTCTTACTATAATTCACCGTATGTTGTGACTATGTATGTATGTATGTATCCATAAAAGGCTCTCTCAGTTTGTAACTAAATGCCGTGAACTTTTGCACTGATAAAAGATGATTATAATGTGAGTGTTATAAGCTATAAATGGCTGAAAACCGTACAGAATTGACCGAGATATGAGCAAAAGCGGGAAATCAAAGGCCTTTTCAGCCCGGCTTTTGAGACTATTTCCGTACGGGCCATGTTTGTTTTTTCTCTATGCATACACTGTAACCATGCAGTCGGCGCGCGTAACACTACGCGTCGCAGTGCGCCATGCAAAATAAACGCGCACACGCACTACACCAACGCACCCCTACACACGCGGGCGGGCAAATATTGGAGAAATACGTTTAAACGCGCACACGCACTACACCAACGCACCCCTACACACGCGGGCGGGCAAATATTGGAGAAATACGTTGCGCCACGGGAGTTGGTCACGGTTTAGGCCTTGAGATAAGCCACGGGGCGGGGCGGAGACAGGGACGGGCGGAGACGGCAGGGTGGGCGGGAACGGCGGCGGGTCAGGGGAGGGGCAGGACGGCTGGGGTGGCGGGCGGGAGCGAGGGGGGTCTAATGAAGAAATGTGGTTTGGGAGGCAGGGGGTAAATGAATAAATGCGATACTAAATTGCGTAACACTAACAGGGAAGGTCACGAGGTGGGGGTTGAGAAGCACACTGCAAAAACACCGGTGTTAAAAATAACACCGTTCGGTGTTCTGAGAGGTCCACACCAATTGGTGTTATTTTAACACTATCTTGGTGTTATATTAACACTTACAGTGTTACATTAACACTTACAGTGTTACATTAACACTTACAGTGTTATTTTTCACACTTGCAGTTGTTAAAATGACACTACATGGTGTTGATATAACACCAAAAATGTTAATTTTTTTTGGTGTGGACCTCTCACAACACCAATGGTGTTATTTTTAACACCGGTGTTTTTGCAGTGCACGAGGCGGGTGGGGGGCGGGGGGTAATGAAGTAATGTGGTTGTGGTGGCAGGGGGTTCATGAAGAAATGTGACACTAAATTGTGTAGAGGGTCACGAGGTGGAATGAAATAGTATGGTTCCTTAAAAGTATAAACCATAGGATATAGCTTGGGGTAGTGACGGGAAGCATTCAATTTCAGTTAAGGAAATAGGCCTATACATTATATTTTAACTCATAAATGAATTATTACCAATTTCGCGATAAATAATCGTATAGGAACTTTATGTGTTATTTCATTTTGCAGGTGTTTTATCTGGTAGGCGCTACTTACTAGCGGGAGCCCGTTCGAAGAACGGGCGTCCCGCTAGTCTTACTATAATTCACCGTATGTTGTATGTGTGTATGTATCCATAAAGGGTCTCTCATTTTACGTCTAAAAACCGTGAACGTTGCACTGATAAAAGATGATTATAATGTGAGTGTTATAAGCTATAAATGGCTGAAAACCGTAAAGAATTGACCGAGATATGAGCAAAAGAGTAAAATCCAGGGACTTTTCAAACTGTTTCTACGGGCCATTTGTTTATTTTTTGTGCGTACTGCAACCATGCACTTGGCGCGTAACACATAACGCGTCGTAGTGCGCCATGCAAAATAAACGCTCACGCGCACTACACACACGCACCCCTACACACACGGGCGGGAAAATATTGGAGAAATACGCTGCGCTACGGGACTTGGTTAATTTAGGCCTTGAAGGTTTATAAGCACGGGGCGAGCGGGAACGGCGGAAGGGGCGGGACTGCGGGCGAGGGACGGCAGGGGGGATGGCGAGGGGAGGGCATGAAGTAATGAGGTTTGGGAGGCAGGAGGTTAATGAAGAACGCTACAGGAGTTAGTTAATCTAGGCCTTGAAGGTTTAGATAAGCACGCGTGGGCGAAGGGAGGCCATGAAGTAATGAGGTTTTGGGAGACAGGGGGTTAATGAAGAAATGCGGGGGTGGTTGGCCGGGGGCAGAAGGCCGGGCGAGGTTTTTTTCTAATGAAGTAATGTGGTTTGGCCGGTGGCAGTGGGTTAAAGATAGTTATAAATCAACTTGATTGGGGGTTGTAGGGGGTTTATATGGCCTTTAGGAGGGATATGGTTATAAAATCAACCTTTTTAAGAAATAAAAAAAATGGGGGGGGGGGGTTGTAGGGGGTTTATGTGGTTTCAAAGGTAGGTAATGTGGCGTAACCCTCTAGCGGGGACCCGAGCGCAGCGAGGGTACGCCGCTAGTCTTACTATAATTCACCGTATGTTGTATGTATGTATCCATAAGGCTTTCTCATTTTGCGTCTAAAAGCCGTGAACGTTGCACTGATAAAAGATGATTATAATGTGAGTGTAATAAGCTATAAATGGCTGAAAACCGTACAGAATTGACCGAGATATGAGCAAAAGAGTAAAATCCAGGACCTTTTCAGACTGTTTTCTACGGGCCATGTTTGTTTATTTTGTGCGTACTGCAACCATGCAGTCGAGCGCGTAACACATTACGCGTTGTATTGCGCCATGCAAAATAAACGCTCACACGCACTACACCCACGCACCCTACACACGCGGGCGGACAAATATTGGAGAAATACGCTGCGCTACGGGAGTTGATTAATTTAGCTTGAAGGTGTATAAGCACGGGGCGGGCGGTAGGGGCGGCGGGCGAGGGACGGCAGGGGGATGCCGGGCGGGGGCGAGTGGAGGCCATGAACTAATGAGGGTTGGGAGTCAGGGGGTTACTGAAGAACGCTACGGGAGTTGGTTAATTTAGGCCTTGAAGGTTTAGATAAGCACGGGGCGGGCGGGGCAAGGGGAGGTCATGAAGTAATGAGGTGGGGGGGGGGGGGGTTAATGAAGAAATGTGATGCTTACTTGCGTAACACTATAAGTGGAGCTTGGGGAGATGGTTAAGGTTTAGGCCTTGGGTGTTGAGCCACGGGGCGGGGGCGGAGACGGGGAACAGGGAGGGGAATGGCGGGGACGGTTGGGGTGGCGGGCTGGGCGAGGGGGTCTAATGAAGAAGTGTGGTTTGGGAGGCACGGCCTTGGGGTTGAGATATGCCACGGGCGGGCGGGGCGGGGGCGGTGACGAATGGGGTTGTGTGTAATGATGTAATTTGGTTTGAGAGGCAGGGTGTTAATGAAGAAATGTGATGCTAAATCGCGTAACGGATATGCCACGGAGCGGGGGTGGGTCGGGGGAAGGGCGGGGGAAGGGCGGGGAGTGACTGGTGGGGTACGGGATATAGTTAAGGTTTAGGCCTTGGAGTTGAAATATGCCACGGGGCGTGGGCAGGCGGGAGTCGTTTTAAAAAAATTAATTGAAATTTGAAAACTTTTAAATTATACAAAACCTTTTGATTTAAAACAAAAATGTTTTAAATATTGTTCTATTCCTATGTGTAAATTTTCCAACACTTATATGTTGTTTTCATTTTGTAGGTGTTCTATCTGGTAGGCCCTACTCCCTAGCGGGAGAGCCCGTCCGAAGGACGGGCGTTCCGCTAGTCTTACTATAATTCACCGTATGTTGTATGTGTGTATGTATCCATAAAGGCTCTCTCATTTTACGTCTAAACGCCGTGAACTTTGCACTGATGAAAGATGATTATAATGTGAGTGTTATAAGCTATAAATGGCTGAAAACCGTACAGAATTGACCGAGATATGAGTAAAAAACCATGAAAATCCATGGATACGGGCCATGTTTGTTTTGTTTATCTTCATGCGTATTGCAACCATGCATTCGGCGCCTAACACATAACGCGCCGTTGTGCGCCGTGCAAAATAAACGCTCACACGCACTACACCCACGCACGCCTACACACGCGAGCGGGCAAATATTGGAGAAATACGCTGCGCGCTACGGGAGTTAGTTAATTTAGGCCTTGAATATTTATAAGCACAGGGCGGGCGGTAGGGGCGGGGCGGGAACGGCGGGCAAGAGACGGCAGGGGAAGGTCCCGGGGAGGGGGGGGGGGGCGTTGGCGAGGGGAGGCCATGAAGTAATGAGGTTTGGGAGGCAAGAGGTTACTGAAGAACGCTACGGGAGTTGGTTAATTTAGGCCTTGAAGGTTTAGATCGCACAGTACGGGGCGGGCGGGCGAGGGGAGGCCACGAAGTAATGAAGTTTGGGAGGCAGGGAGTTAATGAAGAAATGTGATACTAAAGTGCGTAACACTAACAGGGAGAGTCACGAAGTGGAAGGAAATAGTGTGGTTAAAAGTATAAACCAGGGGATACAGCTTGGGGAGATGGTTAAGGTTTAGGCCTTGGGTGTTGAGATAACCACGGTGCGGGGGCGGCAATTTCAGGTAAGGAAATAGGCCTATGCATTATATGTATTCTTACCAATTTCGAGACAAATTTTCGTATAGCTACTTATGTGTTATTTCACCGGGGTTCTGTCTGATAGGCGCTACTTACTAGCGGGAGCCCGTTCGAAGAACGGGCGTCTCGCTAGTCTTACTATAATTTGTCTTATGGTGTATGTATGTATCCATAAAAGGCTCTCTCAGTTTGCAACTAAACGCCGTAAACTTTGCACTGATAAAAGATAATTATAATGTGAGTGTTATAAGCTATAAATGGCTGAAAACCGTACAGAATTGACCGAGATATGAGTAAAAAACCATGAAAATCCATGGATACGGGCCGTGTTTGTTTTGTTTATCTTCATGCGTACTGCAACCATGCATTCAGCGCCTAACGCATAACGCGGCGTAGTGCGACATGTAAAATAAACGCTCACACGCACTACACGCGCGGGCGGACAAATATGGAGAAAATAATACGCTGCGCTACGGGAGTTGATAACTTTAGGCGATGAAGGTGATAATCACGGGGCGGGCGGGAACGGTTGTAGGGGCGGGGACGGCGGTAGGGGCGGGGACGGCGGTAGGGTCGGGGACGGCGGTAGGGGCGGAGACGGCGGGCGAGGGACGGCAGGGAGGGCGGGCGAGGACGAGAGGAGGTCATGAAGTAATGAGGTTTTGGAGGCAGGGGGTTACTGAAGAACGCTAAGGGAGTTGGTGGTTAGGCCTTGAAGGTTTAGATAAGCACGGGGCGGGCGGGGCGAGGGGAGGCCATGAAGTAATAAGGTTTGGGATGCAGGGGGTTAATGAAATGAAGTAATGTGATACTAAATTGCGTAACACTAACAGGGAGGGTCACGAGGTGGAAGGAAATAGTGTGGTTAAATGTATAAAGCAGGGGATACAGCTTGGGGAGATGGTTAAGGTTTAGGCATTGGGTGTTGAGATAAGAACGGTGTGGGGCGGCGGCCGGGGGCAGCAGGCCGGGCGGTATGTATGTGATATGGGGTAATGACGGGACAAATTCAATTTCAGGTAAGGAAATAGGCCTATGCATTATATTTAAACTCAAAACGTATTCGTACCAATTTCGCGACAAATGTTCGTATTGCTACTTATGTGTTATTCCACCGGGGTTCTGTCTGGTAGGCGCTACTTACTAGCGGGAGCCCGTTCGAAGAACGGGCGTCCCGCTAGTTTAAAATAATACATCATACTTATGACAAAAAAGAATAAAAACTGCCATCTCTCAACATGCAAAGTCCCGGTGTCGATGAAGTCATAGTTATACAATGCACTTGCGCAAATTTGAGCACCAATAACCATGACGTCATCGACACCGGATCTTTCGATCGCCGCGAATTAAAAAAAGAAGCCTGTTGAGGGATGGCAGTTTTTATTGGTTTTGTGATATAAGTATGATGTTTTGTTCTATATATAACTACGCAATTTGGGCTGGCTCAATAATTATTTTTCTAACATATAATTCACAATGCTTTCCTTGCAGGACAACTCCTTTAAGATTTTGTCAACCAGCAAGCCAGGCAGGTAAATTTCAAAAATACCTGCCCGACAGAATCCATCATCAGCCAGTGTAACTCACTTGCGCTGTGAGTTTAATCTTTTTTACCTGCCAGTCGGTCGGGTACTTTTACATCTTTACCTGCCTCGCGCAAAATGTACCCGCTATGGGCAGGTGGGCGGGTGCTATTTCCAGGCGTGCACCAATGTTGATCCACTATCTATACCAACTTAAAATAGTTACAGTATGTGACAGCGACCATCGATAATTAGTCAGGTTTCCAAAATGGTGTCTATTTCGCTCAATCATCTCAACTGATAAGAAATATTGAGGTGTTTAACTGTTACCGAATTTGGAAAGCTTCAGACCAAAGTAGATTGTGCGCACCACTGACTGAACTCTCAATGTATTTGTTTATTTGTATCATTTGAATTTGAATTTTAAAGGTGTACTAAGAGATGTTTAAGATTTGTTTTGTTTTTTACAAAATTTACTTAATATTAAAGATAATCATTATAATTGGCCATTATTGTTATTTCTACGCACCAAAAAAAAGCATTATATTGAAACTTTTTAAAAAAAACCTCCCTCAATGTAATATCGTATGTAATTTGAATCGAAAAGAAAAATAGCGTGCTGTTTACCATAAAATGCTGGTCGACCCAGGGATGGAATTTTTTGAAACGACGTTTTATTGCATAAAGACAGCTGATTTTTCTTAATCCTTACTGCTGTAAAATGTAGAAACCCCGGTTTTTATCCTAATTGAGGGCACAGCCTTCAACGCATCTCTTAACTCCTTTAAATACGTTGGTAGCGGATATCATCTTTCTCTTTTGACTTAAGGGGGGACTTAAGGAAATTTTTTGTTGAATTTTGTTAGTGCTGTAATTATTGAACCATGACTCAAATGTATATAAAAGTATACCTTTTTGCAAAGGAAATGGATCAGAGAATCCAAATTTGGCATCAATTTTGACCAAAAGAAAATCACAAACAAAATCACATTTTTGACCCAATTTTTTTGAACAAAGCTAACAAACATAATTTTGAGTTAAAAATGGCCAAATCACTTGATGATAATGTTAAGACACCAATGAAGGGACGAATTATTATTTTTTTAGCCTAATCCAATATTTATTGAAATTTTGACAAAAAAGTGTAAAAAAAAAATTAAAAATCTATTTTTTCACGTTTTTTTGGCACTTTTTGGTCAAAATTTTCAAAAATATTAGATTAGGTTTAAAAAAAAAAAATCGTCCCTTCATTAGTGTCTTAACATCATTATAAAGTGATTTGGCCATTTTTTTACCCAAAATTATATTTGTTAGCTTTGTTCAAAAAAAATTGGGTCAAAAAAGGGAATTTTGTGATTTTCTCAAAAAATCTACTTTTTTGGTCAAAATTGACACCAAATTTGAATTCTCTGATCCATTTCCTTTCCAAAAATGTATACTTTTATATACATTTGATTAATAGTTCAATAATTACAGCACTCACAAAATTCAAAAAATCAAATCAAAAACTTCCTTAAGTCCCCCCTTAATCATGTTAATACAAGTTGATTTTTCTCTCCATGGAAATATAGTACATTTCCATGTAGCCCATTCAAGGAAGTTGAAAGTGGTTATTAATTTAAATTAATTAAATAATTAGCTTTTAATCTACCTCTTCTGAGTGATGACGGCCTTTTAAAAGACCCTTCTTGTTTAATAAGTTAATGGTCCAGTGAATACCATTTAGAGAATAAAGGTAGTGTTTTTAGACCGTACCCGTGTTATATTGTCTGACATAAAAGCGGACGATAGTATTATTTTAAGTAGAACAACGACGCCGTAGGCGGAGTTGTTCTACGCAAAAAATAATACTACCGAACGCATTTATGTCAGACAATATAACACGGGTACAGTCTAAAAACAATCCCTTTATTCTCATTCTTAAACAATCATACTTAAAACATTTATCAAAGAAATAAGTACATTTTATTGTCCACATTTGACACATTTTATCAAAGAAATAAGTACGTTTTATTGTCCACATTTGACAACTTTTACCCCTGCTACACTGCAAAAAGGTTGCTTAGTTTAGTTTAGTTTTATTTGGCATATCAAGACACAGAGATACAATACATCAGATCAAATATACAAATCTTAAAAACTTACAAAATTAAAACAACATATTAATACAAGAAAACATATAATGCCAAGGATAGCCCAAGAAAGCTCTGAAAAGGGCTTATTTCCATTGGGGTCCTTATTAAAACAGCACATTATAAAAACATCATATATATTTGCACACAAAATAATATTGCACTTTTTATGAAACAACTGCATATAAAAATGGATGAAAAATCAAGATAGAAAGTGACTCTTTACTGCCTTTTTGAACTGCCCGTGGGTTTTAGATGTTTTAACCTGAGTTGGTAGCAAGTTCCATTCCCGAATACCAGTAAAGAAAAATGTATTGCACTGCTGACCTTTAGCTTTGGGAACCAGAAAATTTGTTGCACTGCCCCTGGTATTGTATCTGTGAGTGTTGGACAATTTGGTAAATTGAGAATTCAAGTACTCAGGTGCTATTTCATTATATATTTTAAAAACATGATTGAGTTTAAGTTGTTTAACTCTATCTTCAACTTTCAGCATTCCCAGCTTCTTAAAATACGTTGCTAAAAGTACTTTTGTCATCCGTTGGTTGACGTGTTGATTAAAATTCATTCAATAAATGTAGAAAATTAGGCGTTGTATAAAAGTAAAAACAACCCAGCGTTGAGCAATTCGTCGAAAACAATGTCCTTAAGGGTACTGCACCACGGTAGAATTCCTCCTACAATTTTTTTTATATTCACCGTGAACAAAGTTTGAACGATTATAAGAACGAATCTCGAATAAAAAATGGGGGTCACCAGCTTACTTTTTTAGCTACAGCCATTTCAAAACACGTGTTTTTAGCCATTTTTGACTACTATTTAGTACACAATCCTATGGAAATAGAATTTTTAGGTCGAACATTTCTGTATTTAAAAAGAAAACCGCTCCGCCAATTTGTTTGTAATTTTAATAAAAGTTGCGCATTAATAGGCACTATAGATTAATGAAATAAAACAATAGGGTCACCAGCTTATATTTTGAGATAATTCCATAAAAAGGCCGATATTTTGGGGTCAACAATGTTGGAAAAGGAGAAGCGCGTTGTTGTAAGGCGTAGAACGCACAGTAAAACAACGCGGCAATAGCGCAAAACTGGTCTGAGTCGCGTACTCGCGTCATAACAGACCGCACTGTCACTGTGTCTTTACGCACGGCCATGACTTTCGTCACACATGGCTAGCGCCTCGATTTTTAAAGGATCGGGCAAACGGGCACTGCCGACAATTGGAGGGGGTGGGTGTGGGGGGCTGTGGGCCCCAAGTCAAGAAATGTTCGCGTAGTAAATCCCGACTTTAATGTATTTTTCCATCTGCTGAATTTATTAGCTTACGGCCGGCCATGGTCCCTTGTACACAGGAACACAATTGATAGTATATATATGAAAACTTGATCAGCTAGTAATCTTTAATGTATTCTAAGCTAATGTAAAGCGTAAAGCGTATGACACTGACCTTAAGGAAAATATGCGCAGTAGCGGTACTACAGGGGGCAAGGGGGAATCCCCCCCCCCCTACACACGTAAAGATTACTCCCCCATAGTTAAAATTAGAAAAAATAGACAATTACGATCACTGGTTCGGTCAGTTCTAGTGGTTTTTCTTAATACTATATGTAGTTGTTAAGACTTCTTTTCGTGTGGACAATATCAGATCATCTTTTGGATGTGGGGTGGGGGGGGGGGGGGGGGGGGGGTGGGTTAGGGCATGTTATCTCCGAAACACAGGCGAAAAATGTTTTTTTTAAATGGTTATAACGCATATGCATTACATCACGGCGGAGAGTGGGTGGGGCAAGGGGGGGGGGGGCACAAACACCTCTGTCAGGGGCGGCATTCCCACCCCCATGCCCCCGGTAGCTACGCCACTGCCCTTTTAATCCCCTTAGCCCCCCCCCCCCACCACCACCACCACTCACTTTTTAATACTATAATAAGCATGTTACAGCTTCAATTATGTTTGATTCTGTGCCTTTTCAATTAATTCCAAAAATCTTATTATGGCATAACAATAGCACGGTAAAGAATTATCGTAACTATAGAGTCTTTCAGCAGTGTTCAGGGGGGAGCATGAGTGGGTCAGCAGGCCTGTAATCAGGGGCGGGCACAATACATAATAGAGTTTGCCTTTTGGGGGGTGGTAGGTCGAGGGGCGAGCCTTTTAGCAGGGACCCCTCTAGTTCCGCCCTCCTAGTATTTAAGAACTTTATGCTCTTTGGCCTTCGGTGAAAGGGCATATCCAGCGCAAATAGACCTAAAACTATTTTTCACTTCTCCGTATTCCCTAGATGGTATTAAAATTCCTAAAATTAAATTACAGCAACGATGTGACTTACGTTTCAAAAGTTATTGCTAGAATTGTAGCTAATCTTTGGAACGCCTTACCCATTCATGTTAGATCATGCACATCCCTGGCACAGTTTTCCAGACGTCTTTAATAACTCATTTGAAAAAGGATGCTTTGTATTAAAAATGTGTTTTTGTTATAAATATATATTTCTTTAAATTTTAAATGGTATGTATTTGTAGTTTAATTTTTTGTGTAAGTTTAAATTATGAAAATGTATGTTGTAATGTGTGATATTTTATGTAACGCGCCTCGAGCACCATTTTGGTGGATTAGTGCGCATTATAAATCAACATTATTATTAATTATTATCAATCCAACCGGTCATGCGGTGTTTCGCGTGAGCATCTTGAGATTCTTGACAACATCAGCTCTTTCAGGCAGCGGTGACAACCTTACATGCATCAGTTGTGTCGTTATCCAACCGATATTCACGACGCGGTTACCTAAGCACTCTGGCCATACAGGTTGGGGGTTCGGAGTTTTTACCGAGTATGGGTCTTTAACTGTGAAATCATATCGCAAACTACTGCAAACAAACTGACCACTCTTTCTCCTCGGCTTCATTTTGAGTTTTCGCGGCATATGAACAAAATAGAAACAAGCGGGAAGATGCGCGTATAGCGCTTTTTGTCGATCGACGCGCATTTGGAATATTTTGAATTTTGTCAAAATGCGCTTGCGACGCAACGCCAGTAATTCACGCTCGCGCCTTTATTTGACGCTACGCTCGCATTTTCGAGTCAAAAAATCAGCTGGCACAGTGCCAGCGGCACTGCGCGTCGCTACCGTGGTGCAGTACCCTTAAAATGTTGGTGGAAACTGTTTCTGTTGCTAAAATATGTTGCGTAAAAATATTTCACTTAGGCAACTGTTGCATGAGCAATGAGGACAATCACGCAACAGTTGATGCAAGTTACGCACATGTGAATTTTAGGCAACTGTTGTCTAAAAAAGCCAATTTCGTGAGCTGTTGCATACTTGAACAACTGTTGAGTAAATATAATTACCTAACTTTTGAGTAACTAGAATTGTTCAACTGTTGGTGAAAACATGTTATCCAAATTTTACTTAACAGTTGAGCGGTTGCATACTTGAACAACGTTGTGTAAAATGTTGAGTAAATATTTAAGCAACCTTTTTGAAGCGCAGGCCCACAATTAGATTTATTCTGTCTTGGCATCCAAAACGGAAAAAATTGCTAACACTGACACAATATGTTTATGTATTATATAATATGGACTATTTATACCTTCATACCCAGATAGCAAGAATACGTTTGGCAAACGTTCACAGTCAAAACCACCAATGATAAGAGATTCAGATATTATATATATAGGCCTAGTTAAATAATATGTTAAAATAAATTACAGATTCACTTCCGAAAGGGAATAGTGTATGTAGCTCTGCTGCATCGCCTAGAATTCCCATTTCAAGTTACCGGTTCACTACCGGGAGGTAGTGATGTGTGTAGCTCTGCTGCATCGACCAGAATTCACATTATTTGCCTACCCCGTGTTGCTATACAAAAATGCTCAATATATAATAAAAACTTGTCACAAATAAAATACCCAACATATGGCTACATTTGATAAATTAAGAAACAGTTGCTATACAAAAATGCTCAATATATAATGAAAACAATTCACAAATTAAGCAACAGTCACAAAATTCCCAACAAATGGTTAATTAATAATACCCAACTGTTGTGTAATTAAAATTGTGCAACTGCTGAGTAACTGGAATTGTTCAACTGTTGGTGAAAACATATGTTGGGTAAATCTTACGCAACTGTTGAGTGGTTGCATACGTCAACAACGTTGTGTAAAATGTTGAGTAAATATTTAAGCAACCTTTTTGCAGTGTAGGATCGAATAACCCACAAACATTCCATCCAACGTAAATGGTGCCGATTGCTCTGAAAACCAATGAGATTGCTTTAACTTTCTTAGCTGTTTATCAATAACCTTTTTATGTATTTTGTGTCGCATAAATATTTATATCGGAAAAGTGCTATAATTTGATCAGTTCCAAATTGGCGAGAAATGTTTGCCCGGGGCGGGGGAAATCCGCCCCTGTTTGATTTGCATCTCTCCACGCGCAAAAGAAATCCAAGCAAGCAGACGCAATTATGGACACACGCACGCGGTTCTGGCAGCACGCGTCACGCATACGATGCAAAGTGCGCTTGTTACCTTGATCTCCCGCGTCCTTCTGTATTCATTTGCTACTATAATAAAGCTTCGCCAAGTTCTACCAAGCACATTATATTTTGCTTTCTTATAAATTTTTTTATTTGAAAAGTTGGACGTTTCTGACATAATTGCAAACCTTTTTATAAAAACGGTAAATTCCAAATTCGTCCAAAACTTGTCTGATTAGAACAGCTTAATATCACCGACCATGTTCATCAAAAAGGTCTATTGAAATTTTATAACAGCTTATTAGCTGAGTCGTGTTTTAATTTCCATTCTTATATAGTGGGTATGGTTTGGGATGTCAGCAGGCAATTTGATTGGTTTTTAGACGATACGCCCATACATTATGAGACATTGGTGTATAGTTTGGGGCGGGGTTTAATTCATTCGAATAATGACACCTTCAGTGCGTATGATCATCGCCTTAGCGTGCCATACACAAAGTTGCCGGTGGCAACGTTGTTCGTATAACGCAACGTTGCCATGTGCGTGTTTCCAAAGCAGGAAGTTGGTAAACAGCTGTCTGGATTCGCCGATTTTATATAGGGGGAAATTGGTTGTTGTTTGATTAAAATAAATCACAGAAATCTAACAAACTGCGTTATTTCATGATGAATGATCAAAATAACCAATAAACTAAATAAGAATGAGAATAAAACACAGTTCTTAGCTGTTTTACTATAACCGATGGTCTTATCCAAGTCATTCTACTACAATGCCATCTTAGACTGGAACGCCCTGCCACCACAAATCCAGACCATACGCAGGAAGATGGAATTTAAAAAGGCTGTGAAAAAACACCTGGCTGATTGCGCTCTGAAGCAGGAATCTGCAGATTTCATACGTGTGTAGGCTTATTGTCCAATGTGTCCAATGTCATTTTGTTTATGTTACTCCACGTCCATGGCCCTCTTGTTGTGTTGTTTTGGGACCCAAATGGAAATAAGCCTGCACATGTAGCTGGCTTTTATGGGCTATCCTGGCCTTGCAACTTTTGACGTTGTGGTGTGTTTTCCGTTCCAGTTTGGGATGGCATTGTGATATGCGTTATTTATTGAATGTTAATATAATTTTATACTCGTGTGATTTGTTATTTGTATATGTTGTGATGCCAAATAAAAACTAAACTAAACTAAACTAAACTAAACTATAATGTATAGGCTGTACCATATGTGTGTCGTCGTGTATGGCCGCCTGCAGCGACCAAACACGACTCCAAATATGGTACAGCCTATCCATCGTATAATAGCAAAACAGTTAAGAACTATATTTTATTCTCCAAATAAACATGCCGAAAAAGTTGATTGATTTCAATTGTTTGTACTGTTGTGAAGTAGGCCTAATAGCTGTATGACTAAGGAATTGTTTAGTTTGATTAATGTATTGGCCTATAACCATGATAACAGTCATTTCTAACATTTAGTCTTAGTGGTATTATATTTAATAGTCGTGAAAAATCAATCATTTAAAATGCACTGAAATTGAAAAATAGTTTTTCATCGCTGTTCAGCAGTGTTATTCCACAACTGAACACAAAGAGATATAACTTGATGAAATTGACAGAATACCAGGAGACATGTTACAATGTATCCATCATGTTCATGGTAATCCAGGTATTATATTGAAATACACTGTTGTATTTATATGTTTATATTTTATCAATCACGGTTTAAATCATTCTGGGACGCCCTGTATCCTTTTACTAAAAATCAGAAGTAAAAATTGAGGTTTTGCTAGAATCTTCTTGAGTATGTTGACTATTTGACACTAACGCCCACATTGCACTTCACGTTGCATGTGTATTAAACTTTCCACGCGGCTGGCGTCTGCAGACGACATTAACAAGTTTCACAAAATGTTTAACAAATGTCAACATTATTGAATTGCATTGCCATATTTGGAATCACAAGTACAAACATTCCTAGTATTGGTTCAGTAATTCTTGAGATAGTCTTTGAAAGTTGGGAAAGGTTTCTGAGAAATCTGTTTTGAAATCATAGAACTATTAGCCGCGTGGAAAGTGTTAAGAACAATGCAGTTGGCTATATCAGAGCAGATATTGATGAATCATGATACCTAAACATTGTTTTAGTTCAATAAATACCGTAGAAAGTTGGAATTGCTGGTATAAACATATCGGCCAGATTGCCAGCCTCCGCTCGATGGAATATAAAGTGTAGGATGCTTGTTGCCTTGACCTTCTGCATATTCGCTAAGAACGAGATACCCGCTTTTATAAATGTGGGTATTTATAAAATTGAGTTGTGATTTTCATATAACCGTTGAACACCTGGTAACCTTTTGTTTTATAAGGGTATAAAGAAATGCAAATTATGCGATAAAAAACTGTACACAATTACGTTGCACAGACTATACGGTAGACGCATTTTGAAGTTGTTTACGATAGTGTCACAATGATTTCGGGTAAGTAGATCTCAAGTAAATTTTAAAAATGAATGATATTTTTTGAAAACGTCAAAATGAAAATTCGCTGCTTTGTGCTGCGGTAAAATCAAAATCTTATTTAAAATGTGCGTGTTATAGCTTAGGTTTGTCTTAACGGTTGCCATTACGAAGCGTCACCTAAACTACCAAACAAACACCAGCTCATAATTGTTGTTTTTAGCCATCACTAGTCTAAGAAGCTCATTGAATCATTCGAAAGTGTATAATCAAAGACGGTAACAGTCATTGATATAATCATGATAACGCCGTGCTACGTGTTTCGTAGCACACGGATAGCGAAGATACGGGTAGGCATATTCAGTCCTCTATCACATTGTGAGATAGGCTTTTACGACGGGTATTCATAATGAAGTTTAAGAGTTTAACGGGTTCGCCGTCGAACAAATTTAAAACTGTCAAGCTTTCGTCAGAATTAGCTCTGACTTCTTAAGGACCAAATTATTATAATATTAAAGTAAAACATAGAAATAGCCACTTCTCTATTATTATCATCAGTTGGGCTGCCCCATGCCCGATGATTTGAGAATAGGTACCTCTTTCCTACTTGTGACCAATCTGTGACCAATCTGGCCACCAATCTTTCATGCTATTTACTGGTCCAAGATGTTGATCAACACTCTGATTCAAAACAATGGAATGAAAGCCTGATGGGTTACATCCTTCAACATTATACGGACAGTCAGGTAACTGTTGTGTTCAGGGGAATACGATTTAACAGTGAAAACCCCCCGCGATCCATTAAAATATTAAACTGAAAGGACCTCTATGGATTTGTATGGGAATCAGCCGATGATGACTGTTTGTAACTTCTCTTAAATAAATTCACATGATTCTGCCAGGAGTATAATTATCAATAAAGATTGGTATATAACTGTATTTGTATTCAGTGGCATTCAGAGTGCATGAAACATTCCTTAAATAGTCTAAAAACTCATAATAATAACATATTTAGGGGGAGTAAGATTCATAAGGCTACTTGTTTACACACATATTAGACCTAAACAAGAAAACCATTTAACAAGTTGTATTTTTAATAGCTCCCATATTGCTTAGTATTCAATGATACCATTCATGTTACTGCTTAATCAATATTGTATAATATGGCTGTATTCATTACTGTGTCATATGACTTGGATTAGTGCATCCATGCACGCCAATTGAATCAGCAACAATACAAACCCATTCCACATAATTAATAGCCATCCACTCAATTGATATATTTTCCGGGCCAATTTAAAATGGAAATTGTGTATGCAGCTTGAATTTTCTTCAGTGGTAATACTGTTAAGAAAACAAACTCCATTTCAGTAAAAAAAGTTGAAAATAGATGCTTCCCCCCCAAGAACCAACATGTCACTTTGTTTTAGATAATAATGTTTAACATATTATTCTACCAAAGTCACATGTTGGTTCTCGGAGAGGGGGGGGGGGGGGGGGGGGGGGGGGGGAAGGGTTGCTACAGAGAAAAAACGATATTAGCATTGTCTTCTATGGAAAAATTCTAAATAAATGCGATGTTTGTTGACCTTTAAAATATGTATATTGATTTTTTTGTATACAGGGTGCGTAAAAAAAAATGTACTCTGATTGAAAAATAAATAAAACATATTTCTGACCACAAAATTAAGGCAACCAATAATTTAATCAATCACGCCATTTATCTGCTATCATCGGCAAAAAGAATCACGGCAATATATGGTACCGTTTAGTAGATATGAATATTTCTGTAAAAGAACTGAATTTTGAAACCGAACAAATTTGTGATTTCACGCTCAAATGAGCGCTAATAATAATGTGTACTAGGATTAACATGTAAAGGATTAAACAGTCTATTTATTAAACCAATTAAATAAATAATAGCCTTGTTCATAATTTCTCCTCATTATTTAACATGAAATAAAGATAAAATATAATCACCACTTGTGATATAATAATGTTTTTTATATCATATATATAATATAATATAAAGCAGTTTACCAACCCACGGTGTTTACAATAGACAATATAACAAACAAATAATAACAACCACCGGCGAATGTCCCAACGAAAAATAAGCAAGGACATTCACCGGCGGGGATTTGAACCCCGGTCTCCCGATCTCTAGACGGGCGCCTTAACCACTAGGCCACCGATAACTTGCTGATAAACGGCAATTTGAATCAGTGCTAAGTGAATAAGCGACGGGGTTGTGAGTTAAAGTAATTGCAAGGATTTAAAATGATCCATAGATTTCATAAACATGATAAACAAGACGAGGACGCGGAATAAAAATGGCCAAATGAGTGACTATTTGATATTGTATAAAATATACAATAAAGTATTTTGATAAAAAATAATATTGCACCTATTTTTCATAAATATGTTCGATTAAGTAAATATTGTCCTCGATACAGTTAAAATATACGGTCAAAATATCGATGTCCACAGTGAGACTAGTAAAGTAAACGTCTCTCTCTTTTTTTCTACATGGACATTCATTCTGAAGACAATTTGTTTTCAGGTAAGTCCAGTAATCATGGTAATAGGCAAATAATCAAGCAGCTCTTCATTCTAGCTACGTGACCAGCATTATTGTTAATACAAAGTCTCGCTCTGGTCTTCATGCTGTTGATGGCGCGCCTGGAGATCCTTCTTCGACGCAAAGCTCTACATGCATTGTCAATACGTTGCCGTAGTACTTGAAGACTTTAGAACCTTTTGTCAGGACTGTAATTTGTTATTGCTTATAATACCTGATGATGATATTGAATTTGAGCCTTCGAAGATGGTACCTTGTTTGGATCTAAAAATGGTCACTTGTAATACGCGTAAAATGAGTTTCTCTTAACCAATTCTAACCAAATAAAATTCTTATTAAAGCTAATTAATAGGTCTTGGTTACCATTAAAATAATTTGGGTGACAAATGCTCATATTTCTTTTTTAAAATCCTTCAAGTTGAGTACACTTTTCTTTTTTGACTCACACTGTATATTATCAAATTTATGTATGTACTGTTAACATTACTGTTTTGACTTAATATGACTACATTTAAAATCATGTGTAATTTTAGGGAGCCCTTAGGCTGATTCCCATTCAAATATATACATACATACATACATACATACAAGTTTTGTATAAAGCGCAATTTCATTTAGATCACGGCGCTGCAACATCCAGGCAGCTGCTAATTCAGCGCCAAGTTGCACACAAACAGAGACAGACAATAGACGATGAGTTCCTGAAACCTAGGAATATGTGTGTATAAACACAGACCGGGATGATCCCCTACTCTTTTTACGAAGGAGTCTGTGACCTTTTAACGTGCTTGTGTATTGCTCTTCCGATGCATGGGACCACCATTACTACGTGACTTCCGAACCACGAGGCAATTGAGACTAAGTACCTTGCCCAAGGATACAAACATGATGGCCATAGCGGGGCTAGAACTCACAACCTTTGTATCGTGAGACCTGCGTGCTATCCACTACACCACACAATGCTCACATAGATTCCATAAAGGTCCTTACTGAATATCTTGTCTCAAGAAGGGATTGGGAACACTTGGAATATCTGATTCCCTGGCCTGGATTTCATGCGCGTCGGCACTGAATATGTCCTTAAAATGAAAACCGTTGGAAATCCTGTCTTCAATAAGACAAATCATGGAAATCCTGAAATGGGGGTGTGGGGGGGGGGGGGGGGGGGGGGGTGTTATCTGCCAAAAAAATAATCTAATTTGGGCTAATTTGGTGACGCATATGCCCTGCATTAATCATGTTGTAAATCGTACCTACTGGTAAACTAGCCTCTTGTATTTCACGAACAGCACAATCTAAGCAACCTATGACTGAATTGAATACAGAAACCGATGTAGTAGAGCAGGGAAACGGTATCTACAAGCCTAGCCAAACAGACGAAGATAATGTTATGACAATCAGTGCACCTGCTGCACAAAGTCATACTATCGTGCAATACGGCGTGGAAGACAGACCATCAGTTGCTCAAACTGTTCTGCTTGGATTCCAGGTATATTGTGCATGAATAAATAGGGAAGTAGGTGTGATGTGTGTAATGTGTGACGGCCGGTATTAACTTGATATCACGAAGTACCAAGTTTTCGGCGGATCTTGGTAAAACGGGACGTGGCGTGATTCAAAAATGTAAGATTTCATGCTATTTAACGCGCTTTGTGAGAGATATAACACATATGCATGCAGTAGCAACTACTACATCGCTGAAGTAAACCGAGTGACTATCAGCATTTCAATGAGTTTACAATGACGTACTGTCGGAGATGATCGCCTATGCTTGATAATGTATAGATCAAATTATACGAATATTTTCGTATTGCGAACATTGACTGATGTACATGTATGTGCTTAAAGGGCTGTCACACTTACGGCGATCAGGGCCTTGCGCTAGCACCCCTTTTCTAGGACTCCCTTAAAAGATTAATACATGACGTACGTTTCCTGTTCCAGCATTCCCTTAAGGTGTCACACCACTGAATAGTCTCCATATACTTTAGGTGCTTGAGAGATAAAATTAAAGTCTTATTTTCTTAGCTATCGAGCGACTGGTGTTGACCTGCATTCCCCCTCCCGACGGGACGTTCGAATACTAGTCCACTCTGCAAATCGCAGTCTGCTAGCTAAATTCGGTGCATTTGTCCTAGAAGAGGTGAAAAGAGAGAAGTTTTGTCAAATCTTACTATTAGAGAAAACACCAAGCCAAGGTTATTTGGTTAAATATTGAGTTTACAGTCTACAAATCACAAATAACACACATTTTTTTCTTCATATTCAGAGCACTTTTATATTACTTTTCTGTACATTCAAATTAATGGTTTATATTAAAAACACTGAAAGTGATTGGCGCTAGTACAAATTTATTTGGTGGTGATGGTGGGTGTGGAATCTTAAAAGATTACTAAATGATGTACGTTTACCTGTTCCAGCACTCCCTTACAAGATTACTAGATTTCGTACGTTTCCCCGTTCAAGCACTCCCTTAAATGATTACTTAATGACGTTCGTCTCCTTGTTCCAGCATTCTCTTAAAAGATTGCTAAATTACGTACGTTTCCGTGCTTATTTTTTTCTTAAATTGCACGGAAACGTACGTAATTTAGCAATCTTTTAAGAGAATGCTGGAACAAGGAGACGAAATAATCGTTTATTATGGTTTGTATTGATAAGTGTTTGCTTTAAAATGTATATTATGCTTTGTATTGGTTTTTATGCATGACAGTCTTTCAGTTCGTTCAGTTCAGACGGAACGGATGCCATTGCAGTATGTGCCGCACCGATTGCGCAGGCTATACATAATCTGCAACAATTAATTACGCCATTCTTGTGACTCTTTTCTGGCACGTTAATACTGACTGACTGATCAATATATTATACAAGAATGCTGATCGACTATTTAAACTTAATTAAATTGTGGTGATTTTTATTTCTCTTTAGCATTTTCTGACATTTTTCGGCACAGGAATTGCTGTTCCACTTATTCTCTCAGTACCCCTGTGTATGGCTGATGACCAGTTGGCAGTTAGTACGCTAATATCAACTTGCTTCTTCATTGAGGGAATAATCACATTACTTCAAGTGACATTCGGCATAAGGTACTGTAATGATTAATCATAACAGGTATTTATATAGCGCCTTACACATTTACATCGAAAAGATCACTCAACGATTTGTATACAGTACACAATAACAAGAATAAAGCATAACACCGGAACGATCAAAATGTGAATATATAGTGATAAAATAGATATATACTGATACACATGGAATGCATCAAATTAAATATAACATGGATAATATTTATAAAATAATGAATGCACGGACAATAATATTTCAAATAATAATAAAAAGCATGGCCTAAAATACAATACAGCAATACAAAGATCAAGATACAAACGCAAAGCAGCATATTAACGCTACACGCGGTAAAAGAACAAAATATTCTGGTTAAAGAGATAAGTTTTTAATGACGATTAAAACATTGCGATAGTCTTAGAATTGAAGATTGTTCCAGAGGTGTAGGTCCTTCAGAACAGGGCAGGTGGGCATCATGTGAACAACTTTTCTAATGTGATACGCTCTACAAACTAGAAATAAACAAACTAGAATTATAATCAAAATCAATTTCAGCGAAACGAAACGATATTATAAAATATCTGTTTAAACAGGTACTTGAATAATATTGCTCAAGTCTTCTTCAGGTACTTAACACTGCTCAAGTACCGCCATAACCACAGATACTTAACTGCTATAAAGTGTATGTAATGTTTGTTAATTAAACCGGTCGTTATTATACAGACTACCAGTTGTCCAAGGAGGAGCTATTGTCTTTGTGGCTCCAGCCCTTGCTATTCTTAGTAATCATGGCGAATGTCCAATTCAACTTACAGGTGGGTACAGACTGTTAATGATAGTTCAAGTTCTTAGCAAAATTTAATCCGGGGTTCTCAATTCCACCCAATTGTGTAACTAATTAAGAGGATTTATCCCGCTACTTCTCTTTTTCGTTTATCAAACGCACTTTCCAATTCTTTTGTTCTTTGGATACTACTTTCTCCGCTTTCTAAAGCTACGACATAAAGAACTAACATTCTCCAGATTACTTTATTATGACGTCGTTATGACCAGTGCTCTCACAATTCACAAGTCTTTATGCCTAAAATGAATTTAATTAATTATGAATTTTAGAAGAACATTCGGTTAATAATACTTGTGTGTTGCAACATCACCCCTGGTTAGATATGGTTAATTAATTAAATTCATTTTAGGCATAAAGACTTGTGAATTGTGAGAGCACTAGTCATTACGACGTCAATATTTCAGGTATACTCAAAACTACATTCAGTGATTTGAAACAAGATTGTTGTGTTGTCAAATGTCCTTCAAACCCATAGAATAGACTAAGAAAGGTCTATCGGTTGTGTTCCAAAAATGATCCTTAATTGGGGAAACCCCCTAAATCTGAAAAAATTCTAAACATACTTAGAATGAAACACTCTAGAATTAAAAAAGAAAGAAAATGGTCTAGACACCAAGTCAGTGGGTATTGCGGAAGCCTGGTTCATTTATTTGCATAACGATTCACGATTGGCCTCTTTTCTTCTGACCACGAGTTATTACATACGAAATCATAACAAGAAACACCAAACCTCATTTTTCGAGAACAATGAGGGCGTTTCTCCGTGTGTAATGACTCAGTGCGCCTTTAAAGTATGTATGCTCCAATCACTTTTTTTCTTCCGATTAACATGTTTTGGTATCAGAAGAAACCCCATACTTTTCTCATTATTTCTGTAAAATGTTTGGCGCGAGATGTTCTATTTAGACGATATAGGCAAAAATGTGGTGAATTACTGCCCAAGGTGGTAAACCATCCTGCCAGTTTATGTACTAATGCAGTCAAAGGGCAAAGTTCACGTCACATTGTGCTTCTAAATAAGAACCATTGGAGTTATGCAACTCAAACTTTGGAATATGACTATTTTAAGGATGACCCTTCAGGTAGAGATAAAATAGATCAAGTTGAAATCGGGGCAGCAATCGGAACACCTACTTTTATGTCCAAATCTCATCGTTAAAGAGTAAGGTTTATAATAAACTCGATGTGTATAATAAAATCCAGTGATACATTATCCCACCCCTCTAAAAATAGGGTATCTCCAATATTTTTTTTAAAGATTTGGTTTTTTTTGCAGCAAATTCAACATTGGATGAAAGAATTAACTATACGGAAGCTTGGCAGGTCAGAATTCGTGAGGTATGATTGGTTTATTTTAGTTTCGTCCCTCCCTGACCTAAGAGCCCAAAATGTTGTCGTTTGTGAAATTCAATCCCCTCAATTGTGATTGGTATGTGTGAGGTTCAACCGGGTTTTTTTTCATCCTTTTTTCTCTTGCTTTGGGATCGATATAAGATATATAAAATTCATCGGAATAATCAATATATGAGTTATACAAAGACATAGTGTACATGTGTATGTAGTTTCCCGGTGCAGTCTACAGGGTGTCCCTAAAAAGGATGCATGTGTTCCACGTCATTAACCTCATTACTATTTATATAATCTTAAAGATACTTTAGTTGGCTTTCGAATGCCGTTAGTTTGTTTATAATTGTAATTGCTCTTTTAAATCCAACACTATGCTTGATCAACCACGAGTACTTACACTTCTTCATTGAATGTCTACTCCAATATCATACCTTATTGACAGCTTCAAGGCGCAATCATGGTTGCATCGTTATTAGAATTTGCAATTGGGGCAACTGGTTGTATCAGTTGGCTTCTCAAGTTTATCGGACCTATTAGCGTTGCTCCAACCATCGCAATGACTGGTATTGCCGTGTTTCCTACTGCTGCCAACAAGGCGGGAATACATTGGGGTGTTGCTGCCATGTAAGTATGGCAATAGGTTTATATATCGCAACCCAAATTATGTCTGAAGGTTCTCAAAACCAATCCCTGGGCGTTTTGAACTCATAATAAATTGTAACCGGACATTTTCCCGTTGTTATTATACAAGCAGTGTCTATTATGTAATAAAAATACCAAAGCACCAGTGTTCTTCAGATAGTGGAAAGGAAACTATTTTAACCTAATACATGAAAACATTCCTCTTACACATTTGTCTTTGAAATATATAAATCAGAATCATCGTCGATTCTTCCACACGATGAATGCAGGCAAGGCCAAAACGTGGAAATAATTGAAAACTTCCTGCTGAATCAATAAGGAATACAATTTCAGGAATAATGTTTGGGTTTAGCATGCAACGAAATCTGAACTGGTAATCCAACTTCCAAACGGCGAACGAAAGTTCGATCGAGCTCATTGAGTTGAAGAAAACAGGTCCTGGGGAAAACGATGGCAGGCATTGCCGAGCCAATTTTTTGGACACCCACTCAAAGGACAAATTAGGAAAGAGATAGATATCCTGCTTAGACTATTCCCACATTAGAAGATTAGTGAAATCTGCTTTGACAGTGGCTAATGACCTGTAAAACAATAATGTTTGACCGAGAAGAGTAGACATGGAAGGGCCTGACACTTGGAGGGATTCAACTTGAGCATATTATCCTTTGCCCACTTGGTAAATTCATCAAGATCAGCCTGCAGTAGTCTAGAAGGATAGTTAGAACAAGTAACATTATGTGCAAATGTCAAGTCATCAACGTACTTTAAACATCTCGAGTTTGCATTTTCACCTCGAGAGGCCTATTCATATTGAAGTTCTCCTCGCGTCCGTGGTCAAATTTGGGGGTAAACTTCAATTTAAACTTCAATAATGACAAGGCCAAATAAAAAGCAAGTTTGTCTCAGGAGTTTTTTTTGTTCAGAATTCTTTGGCCTAAGCAGACGACAAACGTCCCTCTGAAGTTGCCGACATTCCAGCAGCAGCGTCATCTATCAGTGTGTTCTCTATGCTTGTTCCCGGCATCGATGGGCTCCCTACAACTCATCCATAGATGCAGGTACGCGCAAATCATGTCATTACATTGATTTGCTGACATAAAAGTCATGCATAAGCATTATATGAAGTAAACTAATTCACAAATAAAAATTCGGTCAATGCCAGCATCACGCTTAATAGAACGATAACAAATTCGCTGATTGACACCAATTACACTGTGTCTGCGCCCACGACAACTTCGGACGTCACCACACACATGGTATAGCGAGTTCTCGATTGCGCCGTAGCCATGGTAGCGCTACAATGCATTTGTCATTCGATGCTTCACCTCAACTACAACTTGTGTTGATTGTTATTTCCAGTATGTTTTAAAGGAGGTGTCCCGCAAGCACAACATTGTGCATTATATTTTAGAAAACATATTATCGAGCCCAGATCGCGTAGTTAAATAGAATACAACATCATACTTATCACAAACACGAATAAAAACTGCAATCTCTCAAGATGCAATTTTTAAAATTCGCGGCGATCAAAAGTCCGGTGTCGATGACGTCATGGTTATTGGTGCTCAAATTTGCGCAAGTGTATTGTATAACTATGACTTCGATTCTGGATCTTTCGATTGCCGCGAATTCTAAAAATTGCATGTTGAGAAATGGCAGTTTTTATTCGTTTTTGTCATATGATGTCTTGTTCTATATAATTAAGTGATTTGGGCTCGATAACTATTTTTCTAACACAAAATGCACAGTTTGTGCTTGCGGGACACCTCCCTTAACAGAGCGACAACGTAATGTGGTGCATAGTCGATTATCGCAAGTAATGGATTTTCCCGTACCTGCACATATGGATGAGTTGGCGCGGAGATCCAGGGTGCAGGGACCAGCATAATTATGTGCTCCCCGGAAAGTCTTTTTAATTTGTTTAAAACGATGGCGGTCAAAAAGAGGGACGCGGGGACTCATTTTAAGGCACCTTGGGGGTAAATTGCGACCAATAATCCGACAGTGTCATCAAAACATTGATGCACATTGTCAATTATTTTTCTTCTTTTCAGAACAATTGTATTGATATTATTATTCTCGCAATACTTGAGTAGATTCCAATTACCTATTCCACGGAAAAATGGAAAAGGAAAACTGACGTTTAGCGGGAGAGTTCCAATTTTCAATAGATTCCCGGTAAGAGATACAGAGCATAAGGAATCCCAAAAACCTATTCTTTTAAACTATTATAATGATATTATTATATTTTAACTTGTCCGACTTTGGGTTAAATAATGCCTGGAACAAAAGAAACAAAAAAAACCCCGAAAAACGCACCCAAAGAAACCGCCAAAAAACAACAACAACAACGAAACCAACACAAAGAAAGAAAGAAAGAAAGAAGGTGAGAAAGCCAAGAAAGAAACAAGCATGAAATGTTAATAATAGATTATTTTCACAATTGTCATTTTAAAAAATTCAACTTTACAGAAAGTAGAAAACAAACTACGGTAGCAAGTGAAAAGTTGAGGACATTGAACAGAACACTTTAAAGATAAAACTTCGGATTGATTTTCAATTGTTAAATTTTTTAAAATCAAATATCAAGTCCCTCAAAAAATTCTGCACAAATTTAGCTCCCCTATCATTTAACTAATTTGGTAAGTACCCCAGTGCGGTCTTCTTGATTCATGTATTTTATGTCCCCATTGCCATGGTTGCCGCCAAACACATCAAAGGTGACTGGACTTAATACTGTCATTATGACAATCTCTGGTTATTATTTACAGATCGCTATGGGTATGCTACTGGCGTGGTTTGTTGCGTTTATTTTCACCGTAAGCGGCGTGTTTCCTAACGATCCAGAAACGTACGGTTACCAAGCTCGTACAGACCTTAACATCCACGTAATAAATGAGGCACCGTGGTTTCGTGTTCCTTATCCCGGTTGGTATTTCTAGGGCCTACTCATAAGTCATTCGATTTTTGTGTCCGATCACGCCTGGCGTCATGACATTGTGATAGTGACCTCCTTTAATCCTGCTCGCAAATACATTACCCTCTTTTAGTTGCTGAAAGGCGATGACGAGTACCAGCATAGATGTTCAGTATCTTTATATAAGTAATTGAATTTGAGGGCCAATCTTCACAAACTCCGCATGCTGTGATTGGCTACTAAGTGATATGGTAATTTGATTTATTGGTGACGTAATCAATTTCAAAGCATATCACCAATGTTGTCATCAATTCAATTTGTTGCTGCTCGCTTGTTGACACTGGCAAATTGCATACACACTCATCAAACCTTCGACATCCAGTTGCCATAAAGGCGCTCAAACTGTCAATAGCGTTAAGATTTTTCAGACATTTCCCCTTCCCTCTCTCCCTTCTCTTTTTTCTTATGGCCTCGATGTACCGACGAACGTCAGTGTGTATACCGACGGTGTAATTGTTTGACTACGCCACGCCACGGTTTAGTGAAGAGGATCACGAGCACGGTCTTTCACAAAACTAGTAATTTTGACAAATTTACGTGAAATGTAAACTGAATCACTCAAGCCTTTTTATCACTAGAAAAGACCGCAGAAACAGTAAATTACCCGAAAGTTAGCCAAATTACTTGTAATAGCCCTAAATTTCAGAACGGTTTACAAACGAACGAACTTATGGTGAAATCTTGCTTAATTGCACACACCCCACACCCCACACACAAATAGTGATAACGTTTTTACAAATTGTGAGACTCCCGGTACGCTTGTGAGATAATCTCGGAATATACATTCGATGGAAGATTAGCCTCTTCTCTCGATTTACAGCAATTTGTCATTTTTAAAGTCCTCGAAATAAATAAGAGATTTCTGCCTCGGTATGCCTAATACAGCTTATAAGCAATGTGGAATTTAAGTGAACAATCAGCTGATCACTTTTTGCAAAGTCATCTATTGGCATTATGCAAAAAGTTCCTTAACTCGCGGGGTACTCCATATCCGCAAAACCATAAAGATCAGAAAGAGAACAACCAATACCATGAAGAGAGATGGGGTCCATTCTTTCCCACATCCTAACCTTCTCTTGTGACGTTATCGTATTCACGACGTTATCGTATTAATGGTTGGAAAGTTGGATCGAAGTGGGATTAGACATCAAATTAGGCCTACATGGATATTCTCATGAAGCACTCTGTCCATGAAGCACTCTGCTTGGTTTAGAAAAATTGATCTATTTTTTAAATATTTTAATACACTTATGAATTTATTTGGCTGCCACCTAGCCTCGGGAGGGCGGTTCAATATTGCGTCATGCGGCCTCATTTTGAGAGTAGTTATTAAAAATCGGTTAAAATGGCAACAGAACACTCATTCACGGTTGCCGTGGTCGTCCATTATTGATGATCAGAGTGAGAATCACCAAAAAGAAACATCGAAGTGTATGATCGGAACTTCTGTGGTCATTATTCCGCATTATTGTCTTTACAGCCTACATTCCATTTGTTTTCTTTCCAAGGCCAATGGGGTCTTCCAACTGTCAGTTTATCTGCCGCGCTTGCCATGTTTTCGGCCGTTATTGCGTCGGTTATCGACTCCTTAGGAGACTATTACGCATGCGCAAGAGTGACCGGTGCACCGCCCCCACCAGCTAGTGCAATTAACCGAGGCATAGCAATAGAAGGAATTGGCCTCATGTTAGCAGGTATATGGGGTACTGGTAATGGCACCGCCACATATGGAACTAACCTTGGAGTCATTGGGATAACTAAGGTAAGCACCGGAGAGTAACAAAATAGTTTGATTTGAGCATCCTCCTCCATGTTGAAAAGAACAAAAGTCGTTTAAATTTCACCAGTTCACCCATCAAACTAATCAAATAGGTACTTTTCTGATCTAAAAATGATTTGGGACGAATTCGAATTGTTCGGACTGAATTTAAGTGCAATGGCTTTTGGAGACGGTGTCCCCGACGCTGCGCGTCGTTGGTCTACAACGCCATATTGAGCCACCACAACCAATTTCAATTTTAAATCTTCGTGTATCAATACCTTTTTGTGATCGAGAAGCACTCATTTTTCCGACCTTAATAGCTGGATTGTTGGAACCAAAAGGGTGACCATAAATTATGTCTGTATATACCTGTCACGTGAAATCACATAGCCTACGGTACATGCATAAGTGAAAGCGATAGTTGGAAAACTATCCAGTTATTTTCATTCACCATGTTGCAACAACCTTTACCTATATGTGCTTTTTTAACAAGGTTATAGCACATTAATAAAAAATGAACATTATTAGGTGCTGTAAACACAGGAAATGTTTACCACAAGGTGGAGCTTCAACATCAGTACGCTGGGCTTAGACTGTTACGAAGACGCCAGGGTAATATTACACCACCCACCGTACAGAAAACTCATAGAAATTGTTACCTATTTGTATGATACTAGAAGTTGATGCGAAATAATACTCTGACGTCATTGTAAAAGTATAGATTAAGAGTCACTTTTATTCTAGAGCTGAGCGTATTCCTTTCGCAGAGTCGCCTAATATAGATGGATACTGAATCCTTCCCGTCTTTACAATTTAAACACGACCCCTGCGATTGTTAAATAGAAGTACATGTAGTAGCTAAGGTGCCTAACGTTAGGTAGGGTTTTTAACACCATCCTCAATCCCACCCAAACCCTACCTGGTTAGGTACCTTAGATACTATATACTAATCATAGAGGTGGTGGCGCCAGAGGGGGGGGGGGGGGGGGGGGGGGGGGGGGGGGGATCGGCCACCAATATTTTGAGTCTGTCGGTTGAGATTGACATTGTCGGTTCATTTGAGGGGAATCATGTAATTATGAAATTATGACAAGTGATGACGGTGAAATTAGTACAAAGATCGAAAGTCTTGTCGGTTCACTTTTGTTTCCCGCCTCTCCAATATGACAAACATAGCTACGCCACTGCATAGAGGAACGTCTAATATGGCTCGGTGAAGTTCATCAGTTAGGAATCTGTGCGGGCAAAAAGTCACTATGAGAATTTCACTTGGATAATTTACATTTTTTTCCTCAGGTTGGAAGCCGAATCGTCATACAAGTATGTGCATGTTTTATGATTACTGCAGGATTGTTTGGAAAATTTGGTGCACTCTCCGCCAGCATACCAAGTCCTATTGTAGGGGCAATGCTATGTATTTTACTCGGTAAGGAAATAAGGTACAGGGTATCTCAAACAGTAAGAAATATAGAAAGAAAGTACAGGGCCTTTGATAAGTAGGTATAAACACACCCTTTAGCGTAATAAAGTATGCCAACATGGAAAAACATTATAGAAACACTGCTGAAAATCACAGACATTAAAAACGTATAGAATACTTAACATGACACGGTTTTGTTGCAGACTAAGCTTCAAAATATTTAGAAACTAACTAAATTTACAAAGGACAAAATGAAGTATGTTTTCGTGTTTGTGTTTGGTTTTTTCTTTTTCAATAAAGAGCTTTGTTGCAAAAGGGCCACCAGACCACCCCATCATGTTACTCATTTTGCATTAGTGAATTTGCATTGATAAGTCCATGGAATTAATCAAATTATTGAATGGATGTGTTCATTACTGTTTCTATATGACTTGGATTAGTGCATCCATGCACGCCAATTGAGGCACCAACAATACAAGCCACATTCCCCATAATGAATAGCCATCTATTCAATAATGCAAAACGAGTAACAGGTAGAAGTGGATGTAGGCCCTTATGCAACACAGCTCTTCAAATATTGCATTAGGTGCACACACAGCAATATTTGTTCGCATTAGACTACAAAAATGATTGTCCGAGCGCACAGCTTTTCAGACCGGTTGCTACGAGCTCTGCTTGAGCTCTGCTTGAGCTCTGCATCATTGTGCACGTTCTCACACTTCCCTGCATCAATACAATACCAAGGTTTTTGGCCCTAGCAACAGAGTACATTTGGCGCTTCAACCTGTTTTGAGCAAATTTGTGCTGTACAGTTTTGTCATGCCCATGTCAATAAAACTGTTATTACAATGGTATTGTTTTAATACAGGTATGTTGCTTGCTGTAGGACTATCAAATCTACAGTTCGTCGATCTAAACTCGCCAAGAAACTTGGTAATCGTTGGGTTTTCACTCTTCATGGGGCTTGTTCTGCCGTATTGGATTCGCAATCATTCTGGCATCGTTGAAACTGGTATGTGAATGTTGAATATTCAATATTAGTGTCATATACAGGGTGTCCCATATAAAAAAAATAGTGTAACGTGTCCAACATCATAACTATCTCATCCCATATTAGATATTTGGTATTAATATTTATATAGGCTAGCTAAAATGTAAATGGCTTTCATATGAAGTTGGTTTGATTGTATTGCCCTTCCAAATCATACAAGTATGCGTGATCAATCACAAGCACCTAAAAATGGAATTTGTGCCACTTTTTTAGGAAAAAAGATGCTTGCGGAAAGAGTCATTTTGATCATTTAATTAATAATCGTTATTTACTAAGAGGACTTTTTTTTACTCATTTGCTTAATCCTACAAGTGCTTTAAAGTTGACCACTAAAAGTGATATGTGTGCAATTTCCCTGAAGAAATGCTTTAACATGTTCTGTTCAAAGGAAAACAGTAATTTGCACATGGATGATTTCTATCAAAAACCTGGCACAACTTTGATTTTGTTTTCTCATGATCAAACAAGCATATCTTCAAATAGACTAAAGCAAATTCGACAAAACATCCGGCATACGAAAGGTTGGCTCGTACATACATCAAATCCAAATACGAAATGTTTAATGATGTAAATGACATATCCCACACACAAACAATCCCAAATTTCTTACTAAAAGTGGCACAAGCCCGATGTTGAGTGCTCGTCGTTGATCGAACTTATCTTTAGATTGAGAAAAGATTATATGAAAGATTCCAGCTAAATTCCAGCCAAATATTAAGTAATCAATGACATGGAACCAGGGGTGTACGTGTGCCTCTCAGCTTGCCGATCGGAGTCCACTTTTAAATTAAGATTTAGTCAGCATAGAATTGGTGGCGCTATACTGATAAGGCGTGATTGTAGCAGACGATGGTAGACACGAACGGCCGTTAATTTTGAATTTCCATTGCTTTCAATGTAACAATGGATTTTGCCCGGGATTTTGATTATATGACCCCATAAAATTCATCACACGTTGGAACTAAATTATTTCATAACCAACTCCAGTGTCAGTATCATTTTTGACAGCAAGCTGTGTGTAAATTTATCGCGTGAATAGCGCCACCAATTCTATGCTGACTAAATAATGACGTCAAACGCGTCACACGCCGGTCACCGACGCATTCCAGACGATTACCATAATGTATTCAAATATGCAAAAGGGACCGTAGTATAGGACTTTACTATCCCAAAATTAATAGTATCCCTGATGGAACGTGTGCACCCTTTTTAGGGACACTGTGTATGATAAGAAATCAAATGCCATTGATGAAGCATGGGGGTGACATTAGAATTTATAAAAAAAATGTTGTGAATATTATGTCACAGAGAGCTAATTATTCCATAAGATCGTACTTAACAAATATCGACACACCATGCGCAGAGATAGCCTTGAGTATTTTAAGAAGATGATGTTTAGCCTAGAGGCTAGATCTAATATAGATCCTCTGTACTCAATTCTAGTACTAGATTCGTGCCTCCTCAATAGCCCAAAACTGTGCCCTCTAAGATGGAGATAACCATGAACTAGAGATATGTTGTATTAGTATTTTGAACCGAAGAGGGTGTTGTATTAGTACAATGAGTCGTAGAGTGTTCAGTAACCAGAGCTAACTGGAGGCGTGTGGTGCCCGCTAAATTTAAAAAAGGATAAACAAGTGAATATACAATTATATCTAGGCATTCGTTAACCTGTCTTTTGCTATGAATTTTCAGGAATATCCGAGGTGGATCAACTGATAAAAGTTCTGCTCTCGACTGGAATATTTATTACTGGAATATTTGCAATCATATTGGACAACACCGTACCAGGTAATTAACAGATAACCCTTTTCAGATTTGTTTGTCACATTTTAGTCAAAATACAAGCCAGAAAGACATGTGCATTCCTTTGCTATCAGTTGTGCAGAGATTATGAAAAGCAGGGATGATCGTCTATATTAAAATGATGTAAAAATGTATGTATTGCACCTACGGCTTATATTTGATAGCTTGTTGCGAAAACAACGTGTCTCTTGACTGGATGTAGTGTCATATTAAACTATCTTCGGTGGAAATTCAAATCCTTTAAACATTTTGAACGACTTAAATAATTGCATGAATTCACCGACGCGATTTATGTTACAACATTTAAAGTTATCTTATAGGCTTGCACTGTATCACTCAGTGTTTTATTAGACCGTACCTCGAGCCCACGAACACTTCACTCATGAATCGAGTTTCTGGGAGTGTGAGTGTCGAGATATGTAAAATGACTGTTGAAGAGTTATCATGACAGCGCTTGAGACTACTCGGCCTTGTTCAGAGATTATGATGGTACCTTTTGATCGATTTTAATCCGAGGTAGTTTCAATTGAAAATACCGGCTTAGCCGTCCCTGTAATTTTAACGTCTCTGGTTGTATCAGTCTTCAGTGGTAAACCATGGCAGGTAGAAATCAATATCGCCTCATTTGGCACCAGGTCAGAAGTCACAAACTGGTCCAAAAAAATGTTTCACTTCTAATAATGTTGAGGAATGCACCAAATCTGATTAAACGGGACAAAACTTAAGTTTTACATACTTAATGACCCACAAACTATATATCGTTGGAAAGCTTATGATTCAAGGTTTTTCATTTTTGCCAAAAAGAATCAAATTATACAGGGTGTGTGAAATTTGTATAGGGTGGAACATAAAAAAGTTGTTCGTTTTTGCTCCTCACAAAATATTTTGATAGTTTGTACAATTAGGGTTTAGCTGAAGATAGTCACCAAAATCAGAACAACCGCAGAAGGTGCTACCAAATTTGCTAAGAATCACTTGCCCAAAATGTTCACAGGAAAAGTACAGGGTGTCTAAAATTATGATGAAATAGTTCATAAAATGAAGGTTTGTATATAATATTCTATGAAATTAAGTTAGCATGGACTATTTAATATAAAAGAAAATGGTTATCAAAATGAACTACACGAATATCGTTAAAGTTCCTTTTATTTTAAATACAGGGTGGTCCAAAATAGGTCTAAATAGCAAAATTTTCATAAATCTATGAACAATTCTGTGAAGAAACACTTCTGGCTTTTTTAGTTAAATGTTTTACTACCCAGGGTAGAAAAGGACCGAAGAGTCACACAAATGAAATAGAGAGACTGCGATTTGGCCATTGTTTAATCAATAAAATGAATAAAACTGTGTGTTTTTTACATTAAAACACTCCCTGAATTGAACATCATATTCTAGTAGAGAATGTCTAGATAACAATTCAATATTATTATTCATAGTAGCAGGCACATGTTATTAACACATATGAGAAGTTTGAAATCTTTCCTATGTATAATTTTAAAATGGCATCAATTTCAAAAGTTCTAGTTTTCCACTATTTTGTGTACAAACCTATGGGCGCCTCATCCACCGGCTCCTCATCCACCGCTCCCACCCTTGACTCACTCGACGTTTAGATTGATAACTTCACTGTTGCTAAACATGTGGCTTTAACTCTTTTTTTATTCGGTAGCTGGATAAATTGTCTTTAATATGATACCAAAAATGTTATGTTTTTTTGACAACTTCTATTTAAAATAGAGACACGTATCACGATTTTAAGTTTTTTTGAAACGATCCCACCTTATTTGATATACCTATTAGTGACCTGTGACCACCAGTCATAAAATAAAATGCTTAATAACAAATGTAAGTTCGGAATCGATGAACAAATCACAAATGACTTTTCAGAGACAAAAGATGTAAACTTGAAATTTTGAGACAAACTTAACACAAGTCTCTTGTTTGTCCTCATTTTATTTAATCTGTTCTAACAATTTCGCGTTTAAATCCGGAGCACGTGCAAATGTAGTCTACTCGTACACCTTGTTTCACTTCCCTGTCACTATCGAACAACACCCTCTGACCTAAAGAGGGCTCACTTCAGCTTTAACTTTCGTAGTGCCAAAATCCTCTCCCACCCGAGAACGGAGATGTGCATGGGAGCGGTAACATACTCCTTGGCGGTAACAATACGAAGAGCCTCTATCAGCTTTGCTCTATCGGTAAACTAGTCAGAACTAGGACTACCTAAAGGGATAAGAAGCGCCCATTTATACCATTCATGTGCAGCTATCCAGGTCTGATACGGCATTGTTATAGTTGATGACCAATCGATGCCATATCACGACCTCATTATTTGAGTTAGCGAGCTATTATGAATCCAGTGTTATCCTCACGGGTATTACGATTTTTTAAATAAGATGAGCACACGTTAGTATGGGATGGCTCTGACATACAGACTGTGATTAGATTTCAAAAATGATTTATAGGCCTACATTTAAATTGCCACAATTATGACTTTTCAGAAGAAGTATGAAAATTTAAACCTACTAGTGACCTACTTGAATATACAAATAATGTATTATGATATTCAAAGTTCATGGTTTGTGTTTAGATTTAATGTGAACTGAAACACAAATTTGATATTTGTTATTCATAAAAAGATAAGGTCATCACTTCAACCATATCTAAACATTGTGTTTCAATTCATATTGAATCTAAACACAAACCATAAATTTTGAATATCATTGTTATGTGTTAAAGCAGGTCACTAGTAGATTTTAATTGGCACACTTACTGAAATGCCATGATTCTAGTACTAGTAATATAAATGCGCAATCATGTCAGAAATCTATCACAGTCTAGACATGTATGACGGTAACCACCCCATACTACAGTGTGTTCAGGCATAGATCGTCAATAGAGGAGATGATTATCTATATATATTGAAATGTTGTGTGGAGCCAATACTATGTCTGTCTCGCCCCCACATGTATGACTAGCATGCTTGAAAAGCCAGGTAAACAGTATGAGTATTTATTGTATATTGCGGCAACTACATTATCTAAGTAATACTAGCTAACCAGCTAACGGAATACATTAAATTATATAGTTTGATAAGAAAGCAACGGTGAAAGTTAAAATACTTAAATAATATTTGAAACCTATTAAAGGTAGATGTTCCGATTTAAAATTTGAAGTTTACTATTCTACATGAAAGGTCATCCTTAAAAAAAGTTGTATTCCAAAGTTTGAGTTGCATAACTCTAATGGTTCTTATTTTAGACGCAAAAGATGCCGTGAAATGTACCCATTGAGTTGTACACAAACGATATTGGTGGTTACCACCTTTCGCGGTAATTCGACGTTATTTCATCGATTTCTCCGTAATTATACCGATTTAGGCCGTCAAATTTCAGTATGATGATGAGAAAAATACGAGCTTTCATATGATATGACAATCTCCGTATGTTTGAAATAATTCTGTGTTACGAAAATGTGATCGGGTCATCCACCTTTAATTTAATACACACATTCACCGATGCGATAGATGTCTTGTCATACAGTCTTGATTACATCTAAACTCGAACCCATGAATGCGACGGACAATAGCACATCTTTTAAAATCGATCCTACCGATTTAACGCTTCTGGAAACGAGAGTGACGTTTTATTTAATTATTTCATGACAGGGCGAAAGGCTACATCGTGTTTTTTTTGTTGAGCGACCTTGGTCCGAAACACACATAGCTTCAAGAGAAAATATCAACTTGTCGTGTCTTGATTATCTATGGTTCAGGTTATTTAAAAATATCGTAATACACGTGTGGATAACACTAGATTTAAAATAGCATGGTAAAATTAAACTGAATGATGATAATCAATTGGCCATCAACTATAACAATGCCGTGTCAGACCTAGATCCCTGCACATAGCAGGTATGCATAGTGCTTCTTTATGTTTGTCTCAGAATCAGAGAGTGTTGTCCATAAATTGATAAGAAAAGGGAAAAGGGACTACGAAGTAATCTAGTGCAAAATCGGTGCACTACGTTGAGCGACTTGAATACTAATACTAATAATGCTTTTCAAATTTGAGTGTTTTTTTTTCATTAGTGTAATCGGGTGTTTGTTTTCGGGGTGTAAACAGCACCCAGGGTACCCAGGTGAATATATATATATATATATATATATTATGTTTTATAAACACACGAATAACGTTGTCTTTGCAGGGTCTATAGAGGAACGTGGCCTTATTGCGTGGGTACAGGAACATGCTCCTGGCGAAAATGAAGCTAATGGAATTGGTTCAGTAAAAACCTATGATTTTCCTTTCGGTATGTCACATATACGCAATTGGAAGTGGACCCGTTATGTGCCGTTCTGTCCTACATTTGAAGCGCCAAGTTTCTGTCGCCGAGATGGTGGTAAAACGTCTCAAGATCTGACCGTTTAAAGTCATGTTATAATATATTTCATAAAAGAATCTTGTTAGGCGACGAAAAAACCCACCCTGTTGTGTACGGGCAAACGGACCTCCCAGGTCGGTCGTTTTGGCTTTTTTGTCTTTGAAAATGACCGTAAAATCCCAACAAATCTTTAAAAATTAAAGAAAATCTGTAAACATTTTTTTTACCGATTTTTTTAAGAAATGGGTCGGTCGGGCCCGTACACAGGGTTTCATTTTTTCGTCGCCTTATAAAAAAGCAATATCATGAATATTATAATTAATTATGTAGACAGTTGTTTTGGTTTGTAATCATGATATAGTAAAAGCCATAGTAGGGAAAATACTTCAAAAGTGAAATTTGTTGCACCTGGGTTTATTGCGGATGTATGATTATGATGGGAACACAGATGTATACACAAGAACTGTCTTTAAAAAGACAACGCGGTTAATATTAGGCTGGAAGTACATACGATTTTACTTGGTCACGGGTAGTATCATGTGCGTATGATTACTCTCAAAATCATCCACAACAAGTACGGTTTTATCTTTGAATAAGTTCATCAGGAATGAAGATATAAAATAAAATTGATGTTTTGTTGAACAAATACAAGATGTGTACTACATTAGTCTACTGTGTATACTTTGTATAATTTCACTGTCACACAATCGAACAACGCCCTCTGATACTTCCCATCCAAGAACCGACCAAATACAAGGTCTACTGGCATTGGATTTACCAAAGAACTGTGATTTAAGCACACTAGGGATTACTAGGGACGATGCTTTTTATGCGTCACGATAATATCACACCCCTTCATAACGCACTAATATTGAATTTTCCTGCCTGTACATCTAGAAATACGTGAATGTGATATTTCTGTGGCTGTGTAAGAGTTTCTAGTTATCGTAAAAAATGATCAAATTATTTGTCTCTGTTTGGACGTAAAAAGGTTTTTATTACACGATATTGAAAGATAGGAAATAGCATGGAAATAGTCACATATGCGGAAATGTAGCTATATCTCTGAAGAAAATATTTTGTCAAAGATTACTCCTAAAGTGTGATTTTAAACCAAAACGGCAGCTATACAGTGCCAGAAAATCGACATTTTGAATTTATCAAAGTGAGCAATATTCTTCTCTGCGAAGACGGTATATAAATATTCATATACTTCGTATTTATCGTGTCTGCCATTGGTCAATTTTGAACCCCACACGAACAAATTGCTAATTACGTATCATCCAATTTTTGGATGGAGCACAGTGTAACAGTATACGGAGGTCAAAACGTCAAATCCAATGCAAGTTGACCGTGTATTGGTCGGTTCTCGGATGTGAGCGGTTTTCGCAAGGCGAAGAATCAGGGGGTGTTGTTCGATTGTGTGACAGTGAAATACACGGTATACGAAGCAGACTAGCTGTGTACTTGCATTTAGACGTTTTCATCAACCAGGTCGGTTATAATTTACCTGAACAAATAAAGCCCTAAATATATTCAGTACATTTTAAAACACATAATTTTATAACCTCTAAATGACCTCTGAAACTCTCATCCACACCCAAATTCTGTCCATAATTCAAACACACCGCCTATCAACTCACTATCACAATTTGCCATTTAGCCATCCCCATGTTGTGTGTATGTACTTAGTATATTGAGCAACTACTGCATAACTGACTTAGTCCTATATAAAGAAGTAATGGCAGGATGTCAAAAAGACCATAAAAACCCACTTTTCCAGCACAACGGTGAATTTTCTTCCATTCTTGTTATTTATTTGTTTGTAAAGATATTCATTCGTATGGAAGACTTAAATGGAAATTAACATTAGGTATAGGCTGGCACAACGGCGATAAGGCCTTGCGCTTGTGTTGCGCTGAAAAAGTATCAAAGCGCCAGGCAAACGCATTACGGCCTCTAAGAACCGATTGGGGACGCAGTGGACACTTATGGGCTGCTATTTAGGTTAAAAAGTTAAAAGGCGGCTATTTAGGTTTAAAAGTTTAAGAGAGGAGTACTGGAACAGGGAAACGTACGTCATTCAGTCACCTTTTAAGGGAGTGCTGGAACAGGTAAACGTACATCATTTAGTGATCATTTAAGAGAATGCTGGAACAGGAAAACGTACGTCATTTAGTAATATTGTAAGGGAGTGCTGGAGCAGGGAAACGTACATCATTTAGTAATCATTTAAGGGAATGCTGGAAAAGGATGCTAGTGCAAGGCTTGATCGCCGTAGGTGTGCCCTTTAAGCATCAGTCAGCAATACGAAAATAATCGTATCATTGAAATGATGGTTGTCATTCGGTTTACTTCAGTGATGTAGTGGTTGCTACTGCATGCGTATTTGTCATATCTGTCATAAAGTGCGTTAAATAACATGAAATCTTAATATCACGCCGCGTCCTGTTTTGCAAAGATCCGCCGAAACTTGGTAATTCGTAATATCAAGTAAACAACGGCCGTCACACATTACGCCTGCGCCTACTTCCCGATTTATTCATGTACAAAAAGTCATGAACACTCAACACTGTCCATTATCATAACTTCCAAATGCAGCAATTGGCGGAAAACAAAAGAATTTAGGCATACATGGGAGCTTTCATTATGGCACAAAAAGTGTTACACATGAAAGAAGACAATCAAAAGTTGCCTCGGGGATCAAACTTTTTTGCCACAAAATTGGTTATCGATTGTCAGTTTGGTTTTCTATTTACCTTTGAATGCATACCATTAGGCCTTTAGAGTATTTTCTCTCCAGTAGAAAGAACACGATTTTATATGGAACGCTATGGGTAAAAATACATGTATTTCTCAGAAAGCCACACTTTCACCTTTTTTCCTCAAAATGAGATTTTTAAAACCAGTACTCCAAGAGGCATAATACAAAATTATATTTTGTATTAATGTCGTATTTAATTTTTGTGCAATGCATTTATATTTACTCTAAAATTGAAGAATCCTCGGGCCTTTCAATACAATCTTTAAAATGCATTTATTGCCCCAAAATGAACCTATACCGAAGAAAATTGATACTCATCTTGTACCACATTTAGGTAACATGTCCAGCACGACGTCTGCAGAAACCATTGAACAATATTAAAAACATCTAAAAATAGGGTCAAAACTATTTGACTATTTAACTTAAAACAGTATGCAAAGTAGATGCCAATCAGAAAAGTCTTTAAAACCACCATATGCTGGTAGATGCCCCGGGTAGATGATATACAAATATAAACTCCCAAGTTGATAGATATTTAGTTGAAGCAATTTATGTGGTGAGTGGTGCTGATAATGTCGATGTGATCTACGTCGAAATAACCAAATTGTGAAATTTTACATGATAGACGGCGGAATTAATAAATTAAGGTTTCAGTTGGTAGTTAGTACGAGTATATGCCTTACGTAGGTGCAAACAACCTGATTTCCAGGAATATTCAGGGCGCACTCCTCCTATACGTACACAGAAATCATATAGTGCTCCTTTAATGTGTTGGTTGGATATTTACATTACAGTGGTACATAGCTTGTTTACATCACTGCTTTATTCCTGGCTTTACACATTTCGTATAGTACTAGTAGTTGTTTGTATGTATATAACAGGGACACTGAGAGATACGTATTGGAGTGCGCCCTCAATTTTCCTGGAAGTCAGTGTTTTCTTTTCACCAACGTAATAATTAGGCATATAAAATCTACCATCAGAAACCGTACCTTAATTCGCCGTCTATCATGTAAAATGTCATGATTGTGTCATTTCGATGTAGATATCACATCTTAGGCCCTATCAGCACCAGTCGCCACACATACTTCTTCCAGACGACGGTGGCTACGAACGGCCGTTAATTTTGAATTTCCGTTGGTTTCAATGAAACAATGGATTTTGATTATATGACCCCATAAAATTCATCATAGGTTAGAAGAAAATTTTTCCAATCCAAAACCGTTCGGGATGGCTAATCATCCCAATTGTAAATGCTATTTTTTGAATTTAAACCGTTGTTAAGCGTTCGTCCCATTCACTTGATCAGGTAACCTTGTTCGCATATTTTAACCTGAATACTCGTGAATACGCCTATGTCCAGCGTCGTCTGCTTCTTCAACCAATCTATCTAGCGCCATCATTCAATCCTTTCCCCATAAATTATTACATTTCAGGTTTCCTCCGTACCTTATCTATTGAAACAATTCATTTTTTTTCAAATTTAATTTTTCTCGGCAATCTCTCAATGCCTCTTTAATTTGTTACACAAGTTAACCAGTATGCATTTTGTTTACGAGTAGTGAAGGTCAGGCTCTCACGAACCAGTTCTGTAAAACACTATGTGATTACTCAAGTTGTATAGTCACAATTTGAAACTAAGGACATTCTACAAGATTTGAGCATTGGAGTACATTGTAACAGGTCACAAACACTCCACCCTTTCCATCATCATAGCTTCCCAATCATACATGCCATTTACGAAGTATGTTCAGGTTATGGATTCTATCTTTCTAATACAATTAAAGCCAATGTCATACCTCATCTCGTTTTCTTGCTATAAAGCTATATATTAAAATAAGCAATTTCATTGGTATTCAGGCAGTAGTGCCCCATTGCACCACACAAAATACTGACCTATCACAGAGCATGTTAGTGAAGTGTGACGGTTGATGAAAGACAACAGGATGTTAACAAACCATCCCTTTACACATAGGCAAAGATGGCACGTAAAATGTCAAACTAGTTTTAAGTTGCCAGAGGATGGATTTGTGATCAATTAATTGGAATCCATTGTCAGTTTGGTTAAATTTCCATTTTCTCCTTGTATAATTTCCCATAATAATAACCATTGTGGATATTTCCCCTAAATTACGAAAGAAAACGTTTTCGATGACATGCTATAGGTTGACATACGTGAATTTCTAAGAAAACACATCAATTTTCACTTTTGCACAAAATATGTGACTTTAAAATAATCAAGTTTATGAAAGGCCTACTTTCATAAACCAAATTTATGATAGATAGATTAATTGACTCATTTTTATTAAATAATTAGAAACTTTTGGGGTTCATCGTTGGTGTTAAGGAAACAAATGTGTGCCTGTTCCATCTTTTCTGAAATTGGGTTGTGCCCATACGTTTTTAGAGTCAGTAAGCGTGCTTTATATCACTTTAACACTTTCCACGCGGCAGGCGTCTGCAGACAACATTTCAACATGTCACAAAATGTTTCAAAAATGTTAAAATTATTGAACTTCATTACCATATTTGGAATCATTATGAGAATTGCATTGAAATAAGTACAAACATGCCAAGGTTTGATACATTTTTCCTTTGGTGAGACCTTGAAATTTGGAAAGGTTTCTGAAAAACTGTTTTGTATGCATGGTCATACTAATAGCCGCGTGGAAAGTGTTAACTTTGGCTCGGGGGAAGCACGTTAACATGGTTAAGGGCTGAAGGGTTGCCTGTCTTTGCTGAAACACGTAATAAGACAGTGTTCATGGGTTCATGACACAGGCTCCTAATACAGATCTTAATATTAATACAGATAACTCGGTTTTTATGATAAAATAGTTTTATTATCTATCAAAAATACAAACATATTTACCATAAATATATAAAATATAAATTTAGCTATACAACTGGACCAGCCAAGTTTGATTTAAAAATGTATTTATTCTAAATATACGCTGTACATTTCCTATAATGATCATTATTAATAAGGCCAAGTTTGTCTCAGAAGACCCAGCGCGTAGCCTTTAAAGTACACATGTTTACCGCATGACTGTTTCCATTTTTTCTAGAACTAGAAAATGATGTTGTGAGCCAAGTTGTGACTTAACTGGATGGAATGGATTTTTTTTCTCAATATTAAAACAGTATTTAAACTCATGAAAACATACTTCTTCAAATTTTGATTTCACATTGTGCATGAAGTACCATGTATCATCATCATCATGTCCATACTTCACAGAGCCCGACTAGTTCTCATGGCATATTTTAGACTAAAATATTAAAATATCGCGTTTCGCATAACTTTTTTCAGGTGTCTTCTAAGACAAACTTTAAAAAGAATTTTGGACTAATAAAGGAGCGCCCATTCAACCCTATGTGAAAATTACCATAACCATAACACGACACCATTAGAGCCTAAAACAAATACAGAAAAGTTTCCAATCAAATAACCGCTCCAAATCCGAGAAATACCCTTGATTTGATAGATTTAAGCTAAACTTGACGGTCAAAGGTCAAACTGATATACCTTGCCAGGAAAGGTGAGAATCTTTCCTGGCCTTGCAAATTCAATTTATTGAACGGATTATCAACTGGCTCGAAACACGCCATGCACGGTATTAAAGTGTGCATTGATTGAGAGGTCCTAACATTCATTTGAATCTGATTGACTTTATTATATATTTATAAAGGTTTGAAGATTTTGTTAACATGCATTTTGACACCCCGCTTTCTACCCCCACCCGACCCCCGTGAAATAATGCAACATTGTTTTACGGTTTAAGTGTAAACAATTGGTTTTTATCACGTTATAGCATGAAATGGTAACATTGAAAAGGGCGCCGCGCCTGCGTAGCCATAATATCACTTTTCGCCGTATTCGCAGATTGCAGGCATACACAATGTACATTTCGTAGTCAGGATGTGGTCTATCCAAAAACTGTGGCCCGGTCGAATACGGGCATGAATTGAATTGTACTCTTGAAATGGGTCAGTGGAATTTCATCATTTTTTCAAAGGGCGAAATGGAAAACAGCTAACATTCCCTAAGGTCTCTTAAATTATTAGCCTACATCCTAAAGTTTAATCAAAATGCAGCTAACACAATATACCGTATCTAAAAGACTGTTTTTATTTTATAAAAGTATATTATGTTATATATACGCCATACGTTAAATCCAATCAAACCCCTCTCTAGGTCAGGATCAAAATAACATATTTTTACAAATCAATTAAAGGTACATTAACATCGAGTCACAGGGACAGGATTACTATTCAACTAGCCTGGCGAAGCCTACAAAATCGTATATTGTTCTTGAATGATCGCGAATTAGTCGTATTGACAGCAACAACCGGTGTTCACGGTGATGAAATCCCATTTGATGCTTGGCCACCCTCCGTAATAGCATCCCCAGTAGTCCACTACAAGAATGAGGATCTGGCTTGTCTTCTGTCTACAACATAATCGTTCGCCAGTGACCAATTCACGATTGCATGGCGCTCCACTGGAATGAAAGATAAACGAAATGTAATGTGACGAAATGTATAAGATATCTGCAGGAGTACTAGAGCTGGTATCGGTCACTCGCGAGCGGTTGCAGTCCGGTGGCTCCCGTTCGCGTCTCCGACATCAGCGACCGATATCATATGAAATACAAGCCCCTCTTAGCCAATGGACTACCCCATTTAAGATCTACACCCACTGGAGACATGACCTCATGACGTGACCTAGCTTAATCTTCCACAGAGGGAGTGTAGATTTCAAATAGAGTCACCAATGCAGGTAAACCCTATACCCTATTTGAAATTCACATGCCCTGTTATAAAGATAAGGCGGCAATGTCAAACGTGTAATTTGAAAAAGTCGAACCCGGGGGAGAATCTCAAAAGGCGAGGGGGGGGGGGGGGGGGGGGGGGGGGGCGGGAGGGGCGAGGGGCGAGGTGGCACACTATCTTTGCCAATGATTATAGGACAGTGACTTAAAACCAGATCACATTCGTAGGGGCCAGTATGGCTACATAATTCAAATTCATAAGATTTCCGCACATTGTATGATTGTTGGTTGAATTGTTGGGTTTAAGGGAACTACCCATGGATGAAAAGGGTCTTAAGGAACTGCCAGTGGATGAAAAAGGGTCTTACGGAACGGCTGACAGGCCGTGAAAAGGGAGTCTTGGCAGCCGCACATCCCCGTCTATGGCCAATATACGTGAGTACCCCCCACCCCCCCCCCCCCCCCACCAGGGGTGTGATAAGAGTGAACGACTCTCATCACACATCAGTATCACAACACCCCTGATATTTCGCCATGCCAAAAGCCTCTCCCATTCGAGAACTGCACACCCCCTGAAACACGGGGTGTAGCGGGTGAGATCAGAGAATGGGGTGCAGACGACGCTGGGCGGACACGGGCGTATTCACGAATATTCAGGTTAAAATATGCAAACGAGACGTGATCAAGTGAATGGGACGAACGCTTAACAACGGTTTAAATTCAAAACAATTATACTGACACTGGAGTTGGTTATCCAACTCCAGCGGTTTTAGAATGAATAATTTAGTTCCTACGTGTGATGAATTTAATGGGGTCATATAATCAAAATCCATTGTTACATTGAAACCAACGGAAATTCAAAATTAACGGCCGTTCGTGTCCACCGTCGTATGATGGGGTGTTGCATAGTGAGTGAGCCCTCTATTGGTACATACACCACCACAGCGTCGCATGTCAGAGAGTGTTGTTCATAGAATGACAAGGAAAAGGAAAAAAGGGTATACGAAGAAGACTAGCATGCGAGTGACTATTCACGATTAAAATCAGGGAGTACTTATTTAGTTATAACTTACTCTTCTCGACATGTGCACTCTTTGAAGTATTGGTGCATGGATCCGTAGTAGACTGGGTAAATTTGTTTTCCGGTGGTTAGACTTATAAAGCTGCCGTAAGTACTACTTATACGTTGATATCTACAAGATTCTTCACATATTACTGGTCTTTCTTGTCGACGCCCACGTGAAACAGTGGCTGACAGCTCACTAGGAGGACTACTACGAAACGTTTTCGCAATTTGACTATCCGCGTCAGCATTCAATCTATATTATATACCAATAAAAATAACAAAGTGTTTCAGATTATATATCATTATTTACTGATGATGTCGAAACATAATGATGTTGAAGATTTTCAAATTTACTTCAAATTCATAAAAATAAGTATACCTACTCTCTTATCTATCACATAAAAACATTAATTATAGAATAAACCAAACCTATTTCAACGTGCTCATAGGACTTTGGCATTATTCTTCCTTCTCACATACAAGTATAGGCCTTTTTCACACACAAAAAACCCGCAAAAAGAGCTCTTTTTTAAATGGGGACGATTTTTCGTACCAAAAATTATGATTCAGTCTGTGATGCTCTAGCACATAATGCCTTGTATTTATATATCTTACTCTGTCATTGGGCTCAAATTATTGCCTAAAAGGCATATTATGTGATCTTTTCCAAGTAGCGCCCTCTATCATTGATTTTTGATATGAAAGCAGATTTTCTTGCAGATTTGCATTGTTTATCATAAATCATAAAGATCTTCTAATACAGATCGATACGATTCCTAATTACTTCAAAATCATGGTTTGAAAAATAGATTGTACACTCTTATTCTAGATTAGTCAAATTTGACACGGAAATGGTCAAATCTGACACAGAAAATTAGTCCGCGGGGAAACTACAACTTATTAGTCAAAATAACACGGAAAAATGTGTCACCTTTTTTTGAAACTGAAGTGCGTCAAATGTAACAAATATCCGAGTCAAAATGATCATCTTATTTGTTAAATCTGAATCGGAATACTATTCAAATGATCATTTTGACCCGGATATTTGTTCCATTTGACACACTTCAGTGTCAAAAAAAGGTGACACATTTTTCCAACTCATTTCAGACGCATAACTAGTAATGACGACCAATAAATTGATCAGTGTAACACAAACATGTGTCAAAAAGAAATGACACACAAAATTTGACTAATCAAGAATAAGAGTGTACCGAGCGGTACAATCTGTTTTTCAAATTTTACTCTAAATTCACTCTTTAAACCATGATTTTGAGGTTATTAGGAATCGTATCGCTCTGTAACTTAGAATATATTTATGATTTATGATAAAAAAAGTAAATCTGCAATAAAATCTGCTTCCAATTTGTTTTCGAGGATTGAGGGCGTCCCATGGAAAAGATCACATAATATACCTTTAATCAAATTCGTTTTTTTACAATTAACGTGCTTTGGGGCGTTTTATCAAAAAAAATTCTCGAAGTAAAGTTTACAAATCGCATTAACCTTCGTTAATTTCGTTTATTTGTTATGAAAATTCATATCATTATGCTCCGTATGCTTTGCTTAACGACAAAAAGACTCCCTGTTCTAAGGGCGATCGGTCGGATGGTTTCAATATTAAGACATTACATTTTTAAAACAATTTAAACATTTTCATCTTTTTACGTGCCGGGTCGGCCGGTCATTGTACCAAAGGAAAGGATTTCCTTGGTTTGGTCATATCACTATACTGGAAAGCAATTTCGTTTGATGAAGACAATCTCTTTGGTATTCATCTAGGTTTTGCATTAATTACGCGATACACGTATCAGTAAATTGTTATAAGTTAATTGGGTTTTTAATGACATCGCTTCCTATTTTTCGACGCTGCCTACTAGTACTATGACGATGAAGAAGAACGATCTTTGAGATTCGGCATACACTTACCTACATAAGTTCCCATCTACGGACCCTTTAGGCGCAGGCGCAGGCCGCAATGACAATGAGTTAACATTTGCACCACCAAGGACGCATAGAAATACCGTCAACGGAATTATCTGTAATGTATAAATAATGAAAAATAATAAAACGAATTTGTTATTACCAAGTTCAGTTTATATAAAATGGGTACTTTTTCCACACAGAAGAAGAGTATGACATCGCAGCCTCCACTTCCGACCACAGGCGTATCCCGGGGGATGGGGTGCATGGGGAGGATATCTTCCCCCCTACTCTCTTAAATCAAAAGATTGACAAGTCAATCTTAAATATTGTGCTTAGGGAAAGATCTTTTAAAAGATTGAAAATGTTCAATCTAATAGAGTGAAGTTTCAACCCGATATATTGAAATTTCACTCTATTAGATTGAATATTTTCAATCTTTTAAGATCCTTCCCTAAGCACAATCTTTAAGATTGACTTGTCAATCTTTTGATTTAAGAGAGTACCCCCAATATTTGACCATGGGGGATATGGCCTATATGTAATCACACCTATGTATGCATGACAACTGCTCACCGTAATAGAACTGTCTAATTCAGAACAAATTAAGATAATTTCAGGCAATTTTTACAATAAAAGCCGATCAGGGGTGTAGGCCTACATAGTACCCGCCCGCACACCCGAGGCGGGTTAAGTGCGCCGTGCGGGTATAACTTTTGAAAAACACACGCCCGGCTGGCCGGTATTAATTTTGATGTTGGTAAATATTTTGAGGCCAACAGAAAATGAACATCCTGCTATCCGGCCCTGCTAGTGCTAAACAAGATGTGTTATCTATCGTAATAATTCCTGTCCATTGAATATGTAACACCTAAATATTATTGCCAACATGTATTGAAAACAAGTATACGTATACATAATTCAATAATAGAGACATTGCCCTGCATTTGCATTTGAACGATTTGTCTTAAAATCAAAATCGATGATGGTATACGAGAGATAGTATAGCTATATTTATTCCGTAATAATAAGACTGATTAAAATCATGTCTTGGTGGCCAGGTCACCCCTCGCTAGTCTAGTGGTTGACTCTGAGACTAGTATACCATAGTCTCAGGGTTAACTTATGCTTTACAATACAGAGGTCTATGGTTCGATTCTCACTGGGACCACTTTTTCGGCTAATTTCTTTCTTTTATAAAGGTTGGGTTAGAACATAGAACATAACATTTATGGTTAGAAATATTTCAAGTCCACAAAGTGTGTAGTTACTATTATAGTCAACCCCCGGGTGGAAAGTCATGCATGTCATGTATGGTATTTACTATTTCCATCGCTGCATACGAGTAGATATATTAAATCGTAATGCCGCTTTCTTAATGTAAACATTTGAAGAAGAAAAATATTTGAGGAAATAATTATTTAATTAACTAAGTGTCAACTTTACAACTGCAGCCTATCTGTGTTGACAAAATTCAAATCGTCGGTGCTCGTGTTGTTAAATACCAAATTTTTATACAGGTCTTGGATAAAACCTGTCTGAATGTTTTACTTTTAAAGGCATATTATGTGATCTTTTCCAAAGAGCGCCCTCTATTCATGATTTTTTTAGAAGGTAGATTTTCTTGCAGATTTACATTTCCGATCATAAATCATACATACATTCCAAGTTACAGAGCGATACGATTCCTAATTACCTCAAAATCATGGTTTTAGAGTGAATTTAGAGTGAAAAATATAAACTGTCGGGATTCCGACAGTTTATTTTCACTCTAAAACCATGATTTTGAAGTAATTAAGAATCGTATCGCCCTGTAACTTGGAATGTATGCATGATTTATGATCAGAAAAGTAAATCTGCAAGAAAATCTGCTTTCTAATTTTTTTGATGTTGAGGGCGTTCCCTGGAAAGATCACATAATATACCTTTAATCGGAGATTTGAGAACCCTCCTCTCCGTTTCTAAACGTTTATGTATAGTCAGATAGATGCAAAAAACATGAAAAAAGAAAATTATTTGAGCTGTAGGTTGATATTAAACTTACCTTCAAGGAAACCATGCTGCTGATGGTATCTTTGCTTTTTTCGGAATAATCTGGAAAAAAGGGAATATCATGGCTTAGTCAATCAAGTTTATTATGTTTCAGCATAAGAAGCCAGATTGAACATAATATGACCATCCAGCGGCAGCACTTTAGACCCCGGGGTGGGTACTAGTAATTTAGGTAGGCCTACGTCCATCCTTGTTTAATATTGTTTGCAGCTCATTTCAGTTTGCACAATCCCCTATCCATCTCTACATCAGAGTTCACATAATATTCAATTCCATTGAAGGCTCACATTGGGCTAATCTTGAGTTCCTCAGGTTAAAATGGCGTAAACATTATTCAGTTTTGTGACTACCCCAAGATGTCCTATGAAAGTTGAGTACACCCGGACCCCGGGCTTATATAGACCAACAATTATCATGCATGAATCCAATGATGTCAATTCGGCCTATCAAAGTTTGTAGTGGCCGGCATGGGAACCATGGTGCCCGACCTACCCATGCTTTTTTAATTCGATTTTTGTTATTAAAAATGTAAGAATAACAAATTGGAAAAGAGAAAGAAAAATGTTTAAATAAAAGGTAACACCCGGTCGATCACAGAACAGGGTGTTTTGCCGTATATTGTGTACCGCACCGGTCCACGACATTCCAAAATTTCACACAATTTTTCAAAAAATGTTAAACATTTTGAAGTTCATCACCATATTTGGAATCCCCATGAGAAATACATTGACGTAAGGTACAGACATGCCTATATAATTCTTGAAAAATTGCAAAAAACCCAATTCTGTTTTGCATAATTATAATCATGGTAAAACAATAGCCGCATGGAAAGTGATTTACAACATGTATACAGATAGAATCAAGTTGACCGACGACACCAATTTCAATGTTAGTGCTATCCACCGCTACAGTATAGCCGCTGATGGTGCTATCTACCGAAGATAACAGTACCGAAAAATCTTGTGAAACATTTTGTGACATTTTGGAATGTCGTCTGCAGACGCCTGCCGCGTGGAAAGTGTTAACATTACTAATGAGAAATGAGCCTCGTATTGGTTCAGTAATCCTTGAAATAGACCTTGAAAGTTGGGAAAGGTTTCTGAAAAATCGAATTTGTGTATTACTAATAACCGCGAGAAAAGTGTTAACACATGGCCTATACTGATAATACATTATTGAACATGATGAAATCTATAATAGGCCTAATCCTAGATATAAAACTTACTTGTTAACGAAAGTAGGTGAAATCGATCTTCGGGCAACCTTGCAACAAGTCTCGCAGTTCAGAGGTAGGTAGTTGCACGATGTGAAGGCTTCGTCTTCGTTTGTCTTCAAGGGTCTGAAACACGCGACTTATAAGTATTTCCAGACCCGGATTTAAACGGTAAGTTCTCACTATTTTTTCTTTGTTTTGTTTTGTTTCAGTTCACCTTGAAACTCTCTGCTCTCTGATTGGTTAATGCCTTATTTTCACGTCAACCATTCTGATTGGTTGCGTTCACCGGATCTACCATGGACCATGCATGGTTACGAATTAATATTTGAGTGTAAACATTTTCATTACGTCAATTGACGTCATAGTCTATTTTTTACCAGTAATGGTCGACAACACACGAACAATAAGTAATTTCAGGTCCAGGTGCGGGTTTTGGTAAAGTCACGTTCAAACGGTAAACGTGGGGGTTCAAGTTGACTGAATCCAGGAGTCAGGATGTTAGGCCAAGTAAAATAATAAGTAGGTATTGATACATGGACTTATTAAAGCCTTTCGATGTAAACAGTCTCGAAGCGCTGCACAGAAATATCTTAAAAACTACAGAAAATCTTTAAAACTACGATAGGACATTGCTGAAAATACAATCAATAACTATTATATCCTAAAATAAACCAAAACCAGATAGTCAATACAAATATATATAAGTTCTAGCTCCTACCCCATAACTTTGCTATTATACAAGCCAATTGTATATGAAATGTTCCACAATTGAAGCTTTGAATCTCAGCTACAAAAACATGGTAGATCGGTCTGAATACTCATTGTACTTTTCTGGATATGCAGTAAAACCAAACTTCCATTTAGTGTGACGGAAACGGGTAAAAACAGCCCAATGTCTCCTAAGTGCTATTCATTAGGCCAATTCTAAGAGACAAAATGTAATCGGTCAATTACAATCGTTTTTAGTGACAAATATCTCTTGAACAGACTTTTAACAATACACGTGACTGATTTATTTGCAGAGAAGGCCCTCTTATTAGCCAGAACCAGACCAGGACAGCCATCAATTTTAACCCTACCCTATAGAAAACCGCTGCAAAAGTCATATTTTCAACGAACATTTGACTGAATATCAGTATTCTAGTATGCTAAAGGCGTGTCAATACATACGAGTTGCATGATATCATACTATTTGAAAGCTACAAAGGTTAATAATGCCTACAATCTGATCAATACATGATAGTATAGCATTATATTCAGAAATCATCCATTGTTTTCTATTTTCAGTATTTAAATCAGGCGTTTATACCTGATCATACAATATGGACAGAAAACGAAAAAAACACGTATTTATCTTTGGGTAATTTTCCATATCCGCTGTCCAAAATCTCTCGGTGGCTTTGATTGCACCATGACAAAAGTGAAATAGGTATCAATTAGCATTTACTTTAAATGTGTAGCTATGATTCGGAGCTATAATCGTGACAAATGTCATGAGGCTGACATTCATATTAGCGATGTTATGAGTGAGGAGGTAGAACTTATATTGAATGACCCTCGTATATATATAATATATTTGATTTCTTTGATTTTTAGGAGCTCTTTTTCGCGTGGTCATTTTGATGATGATATATCAAATTAACCAATCAGAGACACTGTTAGATATGAAAACTGTTTAAAAGATTAAATGTGATAATGATAATGAGTGGATGTCAAATTACTTATAATTGATGAAGGCCATATTGATTTATAATTGGAACGTATACAATTCATATTCCTTTAATTCAGATCAATTAGATTGCGACTCTATGGCTGAGACCATTTCATTCAGTGACATAAAACTGTGATGAACATAATATATATAAATATAAAAATTCAAAGTTTAGACCTTCCGAGAAAGGGAGTCGCTACTCTGAGTTTCATGCTTAACCACGCTATCCTCAGACGACAAGGATACTGATTGTGTGACTGGTTAACTCAGGACTAGATACACTTTCAATGGTGTTTAATCACTAAAAGTGTGTCACACTTCTCCAGTCCGTAAGCCAACCAGACCATTTCTCAGGACCGGTCTAAAAGCTTCGAGATAGCTTAAGAGTGCTCAACTGATAAAAAGTCAGGAGCATAACATAAAGTCATGAATATCGAATCGATTTCATGGGCAGACTATCTTTCGAATTCAGAGTGCTCAATTCCAATAAAGGAAGAGCTATATAAAAATTCAATGAATTTTTATATAGCTCTTATACTTAATTGGGATTGAGCACTCTGATTCGAAAGATAGTCTGCCCATGAAATCGATTTGATATTCATGACTTTATATACCGTATATAAATATATATATTTTAGTCTCGTCTCCTCGCGCATCCTTTTTCAGGAGTTCTTAATGTTCTTTTCTTCTTCTTCCACAACTTTGCTGTTAATCAACCCTATAGAACCATGAAATAAAAACAAATTGACAAAAGCCTCGTCCTCTTCAGGTAACACATGCACCAATCACGCATCTGGTAATGACGATTTCACACTGTTTATTAAAAATCCTCCTTTTTCCAAAAGTTAGGACGAGAAACTAGTTTTTATTTTTATTTTGGGTGAGCCACAATATATGGACCCAAGTTCGCAGATTTTTCTTCCGGAAATTAAAAGAGTAGGCCTATATAATAGGCCTACAGTAAAATCTTTTGAGGATTTCATGGCTTCTTTTTCACTGAAAGTTCGAATTTTCGAAATAGACGGAATAGGTTTGGTCACAAAATCGGACTTAAATGAGAACGTTTTGAGTCTACCTTAAAATTGAATCAAGAGGCATAAGTGTTTTGTTTGTGTCAAATCAAGTTTAGCTGTTTTTACTTTAACGAGAAAGAATAACAACTGTGTGATTCCGGCACATCTGTATTCTGTTCCCGATTCAGGTGCGTATATTATTACGCAGGGGGTGGGGTGGAGGAGGTGGGGGAGGGGCGTAGGTGTATGGTGTAAAACACACCCTTGGGTTTGCCAAAAAATAATAAAAAGGGGAAATAAATAAGGATGGAAAAGACATAATGAGATCAAAAAAACCTACAGGAGCTGCCAGGGAACCGGGAGAGAATTAAAGAGAAAGATATAAAAAAAGACTTTAGGTCCTATATCATTATGTGTATTAAACACCCCCTCCCCTCCACGTAGCGCATTGCCCCTCCCACTCCCGCGCTAGGTTTACTCTAAACAACATGGGACACTAGAGTAAAAACCACTTTTTCGGACATCCACCCAGCTATTATATTTAAGGCACAATGCGGGGCAAAAATGTCAGAAACAATGATCCTGGAATGTAAAGGAAAGTATAACGTTTTTAAGCCTTAAAAACATGTTTTAACTTGTTTTAAGGCTTAAAAACGTTATTAGAAATGCCCTCGGCAAGCACCTAAATTTAGCGGGCCCTTAAGTGGGCCCACACCCAAAATCACCTCTTGACAAACATCACCTGAACGCAATTTCAAGCGGTCATATATAGCAGAAAAAAATAAAATCTGAAAACAATCCTGATAATTATGTAAAGGAAAATATTTAATAATGAGGTCTGAAATAGATTAGAAACGCCTTCAGAGAGCGCCTAATTTCAAACTGTTCACACCGCAAGATGCTCCGCTATGATGATGGTATATACAAGTGCTCCAGCCCCGCCCCCCACCCTCATTAGTTCCCAACATGAAATGTGCTAAACATGTATATGATATGCAATGTAAACATGATGAAAATCATATGAAAATGTGTTATACATGTATCGATAATGCAATGTAAACATGATGAAACTATGTGAAATGTGAAAATTATGATAGAAATAAACAATAAAAGATTTTTTTTAAAAAGTTCCCAACTTTTAAAAATATTCCGCTATCGTTGCTTCCAACAAACCTTTAAAAACTTTAAAATTACAAAAACTTGAAAAAATCATGCGTACGCACCTGACACGATTTTCTTCAAAAACACCTTTTGAACCATGAATGGTCATGAGTGAAGCGCATTTCTTCAAAATGGTACCATGGATCACCTTTCTTGCATGGATACTTGAATTTGTCACCAAATGTCACCAAATGTTTCAAAGATATACCAACCTATAACATATTTATCTGTTTTACACTTTATGTTGATATAAATAGAACTTTTCACGCCGCAAGATGCTGCGCTCGTTGCGTTTTAAATGATGATCATGGTATGTACGAGTATAAAGCCACCTCCGTTGATAACCGATTAAAAATGAACGGATAGTAACAGACTGGATAGTAAGGGCAACGAAAGGCGATTGATGAAGATGAATTCATATCATGTTTAATGCACTTTATATGATTGATAGATATGCAACAGTAACAAATATCTATGAACTGAAGGCCTATAGATAATCGCTGTTCTTCCAGCTCAGTTGGATATAGAGCACCGGTCTAGTAACCCGGAGCAGCACCCGGAGGTCCCTGGTTCAATTCCGGGATGGTCAGTGATTTTTTTCACTGGCTGTCATTTATATTGTGTGGAGAAAACAGAATTAATGTGCAAATATCTATGAAGTATAGTCATCTCAAGATGCTAACTGCAAATTGCATTTGATTAGTATTATTTTGTAGTTAGTCATAGTCATGAAATGTAATTAAAACCATTGGTTGCTAGCTAGACCTTGGGACATTTGCATTTGCGGTAAACAAGTATTATTTAAAAAATGCTACAAACTAAATCATTATCATGGGTATTGATTCACTAAAGTTACTAGTATTTAATATTTAAGAATAAAGTAAACCATTTCTTATTTTAACTATAGACCCTTGTCCTGTCGTAGGACACAAGCGCCGCGCCGTTATAATTGTGAATTCAAAGACGCTGGCTGGCTACAGAAGAATTTGTATTAATAATGGCTAAAAACAAAAATGCGGCTTTGAATTTTTTCTGAAAGGTGGACTTATCATGACAAATGATACGTTTTGAAATATTTTGGTGAAAAAAGACCTATTTCACGAACGTGTTTGAGTATACCGACTCATTGTTTGGGGTGGTGGTCCAAAGGGGGTATGGGGCAGGCTAAGTGGTTCACCTGTAAATATGCATTGCAAATCGGAATGTTGAAAATCAGTTTATATTGTCAAGGAAACTTCTCTGGGTAGTGGGTATTGACATTGCATAGAATGTGGAGAAATTCATTTTTTTTTGGTCTTAGACAATTTCTGAGCATTTTGTGCCTTATGCCACAATTTCTGTCATTGAATAATTACGATATGACACTGACAGAATGCATTTGAAGTGTAATTTGTTATTATTATTGTTTATTGTGTGCTGCTTAGCCTGCTATCCGGGATCCTGTATAGCCTATACAAGTAAAGCGTCGGAGCGTAAACTGATTTGCGCTCAGTAGGATGTAGCGAACCCGTAGGTGTCAAGGTATTTCATACGGATATGACAACACATTTTCCCATGATATTTTATGGTTGCCTTAAAATCATAGCATGCAAAAATTGTCATTTCCACTGAGAAAAAAAATCAGTTCGAAGATTTTGTCCCTTTTCTGAATTGCGTTGACAAAATAATCTCACCCAAAGAACCGCCCTTCACCTTTTCACAACATTTTGCAAAATGGGCATTTTGGTAACAGCTAGCTCACCCAAATGTCTGTTGTTTCTTGCAACATTTCTTCACTGTGGCTCAGTTAAAGGCACATTAAGTGGTGTTGAAAATTTTAAATGTTTAAAAATTTACTTCAGAATTCAAGATGAACATTAAAAATGGCCATTACTGTTGTTTCTACTAGCAAAAACACAGCAAAACTTGATTAAAACAATATCATCGCTATTTATTGAAAACGCCCTCTATGCAAATATGGTTCGCGTTATGTATCACGCGTACTGCAGGGGGATACTGTCGGACGTAAAATGCTCGTCCCGTGGGACGAGCATTTTTTGAATCGACGTTTTCTTGTACATAGGGCTGATTTTTCTTAATCCTTATAGGTGTAAGTTCATACATGTAATACAATTATAAAAATATACTAATCCCAGTTTTTATCATAATTGAGGGCGCATCCTCCAACACATCTCGTACGGTGCCCCTTTAAGTTTCTTAAAAGGGGTACTCCTTGGTTCACATTTCTGTGACGACGTACGGCCGCATTAATTAAGACAAATTTGCAGTAATATTTTTCCATATTAAAACCCGAATTTTAACATGTAGGCCTATTTCGAAGCATGTAAAAATCTTATTTTGTTGGCCTTAAGATGTATCTTTTCATTGAGAGACTTGTAAATACCTTTCTGAGTGTTGAAGGGTTTGCAAAGGAATGCAATTAACATGATTAACATTAAAAAAAAGGTTTGTTTGGGTTATGTTTAGAAACAAATGTAATATAAGTATAAAACTTGAAAAATATAATTTCTGGAAGGAATAAATGAAGTATAAGCAATGCACACCAGTGGCGGATCTAGGTGGGGCCGGTACCTGCAACCGCCCCCCCTCCTAAAAAGAAGAAGAAACAATTAGTACCTCCTAAAAAAAGAGGAAAGAAATAGAAAAAAAAGGAAAGAAAAAAAGGAAAGAGAATGGACGAAGAGAGGACAAACGAAAAAGAAAAGAAAAGGGTGGGGAGGGGTACGAAAAGGCGGGCTGGAGGCAAGGGACTTAGACAAGAACGTTTGGAGTTGTTGGACGTCGGTCGATATTATATATCAGCGTACGTTGACGAGAAATCTGATATTTTGGAGGTAATAGCATACTATCGATATGCTTTTTTAAACCTAATTTTTTTAAATAACAATTTTAAATCAAGAAAATATATTATATGCACAACTTCTTTCTGGCAAAGGCTTATATAAAAAGCCAATATTGATTGGGAATGAAGTGATTGATTTTCAATAAAATATCAGTCAAAAGTACACACCAAATCGCACCAAATGGTTCCGAAAATTGAAGAAAAAAAAAATCCAATTCTGAGGTGGGCACATCCCCTCAGACTCCCCCCCTGTCCGCGCTTTTCAACCAGCTATACATCAATTATGAAAATATCAGTATAAGTTCAACTTCTTTCTTGCATTGATAAAAAATGAATAAATATTGATTGGAAATGAAGAGGTGGCTTTTCAATACAATTTTGGTCAAAAGTATACACCAGATCGCACCAAATGAGTGCGAAAATTGAAAAATCGTCCTCTTGCGAGGGGGCACATACTCACACACAACCCTGTCCGCGCTTTTCAACCAACTATACATAAGTCAAGATAATATCAGTCATGACAGTATAAGTTCAACTTCTTTCTTGCATTGATACAAATATTGGAAATGAAGAGGTGCCTTTTCGAAAAAATATTGGTCAAAGGCTCAAAAAGTATAGGGCCTACACCAGATCGCACCAAATGAGTTCGAAAATTGAGAAAAACAAACAAACATTTGCGAGGGCACATCCCCCTCACACTCCCTGTCCGCGCTTTTCAACCATCATACTTTTAAAAATCAAGAAAATATTAGCATATACAATGCTCAACATTGTTTTGTTTTTCAATGTTTTTATCATGTAAATTTAATGCAATTTGGCCTTAGGGCCACGACTGTGAAATGTTAATAAAATCAATCAAAATCAATCAATATCAACTTCTTTCATGCATTGATAATATACAAGATATTTATTGGAAGAGGTGGCTTTTCGATAAAATATTGGTCAACTTACCAGATCGCACCAAATGAGTTTGGAAATTGAAATTGTTTCCTCTCCCTCGAACTCCCCCCCCCCTGGATTCACCCCTGCCTGATGCACACAGTGTTTTTTACTGAGATGAAAGTTGCTTTATGTATGTACAGCAGTTAAACATTGTAATTACTCTTATTTGCATAAGACAATGTGGAAGTGGTCATATGCACATGCTTGTTGTTTAAAACACTGTCGGTAAACTTTTTCTGAGTTTAATATGAATTAAAAGTTATGTACAATTAAGCTGAATGTATACGATACAGGTTTTAAGAAATTCATTGATTGATATGTTGACTGGTTTTGAGAAGAACAAAAAATTCAAATTCAAATTTATTTCCATAAAAACAACACTACATCAAAAATGTAAAACTTAAAAACAACAAAAGCGTATGGAGGAATAGGCTGAAAAGCCAATAAGGCCTGTAAATAGCCTACCCCTTTAAATACAATACAATACCGTACATGTTACATATTTAATACATGAATAAAACAAAATCTGACAGCGACTTAAACAAGACAAGACAAACAAGAACGAGCTCAAAAAGCGAATTATTCATATTTTTGGATGATGTTTTTCTTAAGTTGGTTTCGAAAATGGTTCACAGATGTTGATTCTTTTATTAATTTTGAAAGTGAATTCCAAAGAATGGGACCATGCGTTCGAATAGCATGGTCAGAAAATGATTTCTTATTGTTTGTCAAATTAAAATCATTAACGTGTCTTGTTTGGATAGTCGTGAACATCAGAGCGTTTTTTGAAGTAATTTTTTAAAAGACGTGGGGAGTTCATTTATTGAAAATTTGTACATAAAGACCCCAAGTTCAAGTGTGGCATATCAGTTACAGTGAGAAAATTATTTTTGGCAAATAAAGGTCCGGTATGACTTCGGTAATGACTCTTAGAAACAGCGGAGTTCAACCTCAGGATATGTTCAATTCCCTGTTGACTTATTTCTAGACTTTCATTAATTCTTCCATTAGTACCGAATACATCCAGCATTGCGTCTGATTATTTTACATGGATGTATAAATAGAAGGAAATCTATACAATCTCATCGCTATTTCTTTTAAAAGTTCCAAAAATGAAATCCCGATTGGCATTTGTATTTCAATTGATAACCGATAACAAATATACATAATTTTAAAGACAGATAATTCACTTCAGAGACCTAGAAAATGTTACCTGTACTGATATTACATCGCTTCAAATACTAGGCCTATATAATATTAGATATGTTTTCTATTTCTATAGAATTATTTTTAGTACATACTAAATTAGTGTATGATTAGGCTACATTAATATTGTCAAGAATAACTATCTACAGTGATGTAAACCTAAATGCTACACAAATCAAAATATGACTTGTACCTGCGTGGTGTGTTGCTAATCTTCGAGTTTCGAGTCTCGAGTTTTGCACAGAACCAGTATTTGATAAAGTTATATGAAGCAATTGATTTTGATTAGCATTTTTACCATTTCACCCCTTACTAATCCCTCTGCCCGGAGTACACCCATTTAGTACATGATACGGTGCAGTATACACAATAATATACACCTATCACATAAAGTCCCTGACCAGGTGCTTTGAGGTTGGCTAATTCAAAATATATAATCGATACCAAAAATCCGAGATATACATTAAATGAGGAAATTTCTTTTCCGCAGTTTGATACCTCATTCAACAAAATCGAATTGATACTTTTAAAGTTATAGCGATTTCAATGACTGTGCATAACAACAGCAAAGTTACACTAGGTATAGGAAATCATTGATTTGTGTGACAGTTATGACAGTATTATCACACACAATTCAATGAATACCTAGTGCAACTTTGTTGTTGTTATGGGCGGTCATTGAAATCGCCATAACTTTAAAAGTATCCATTCGATTTTGTTGAATGAGGTATCAAACTGCGGAGAAGAAATTTCCTCATTCAATGTGTATCTCAGATTTTTGGTACCGATTATATATTTTGAATTACCCAACCTCAAAGCACCTGGTCGGGGACTTTGTGTGCTAGGTGTACGTGATAAACGCAAGTGCATGCTCTGATTTTACAAGGACACTCAATATGGACTAGAAAAAACGTCACCCCGCAGGTCGGGATCTCTATTGAAAAGTATAGTTCAATCTTTTTTGGTTCAACTATATATAGATATAATAATAAGCAATCATCTTGCAGAGTGCTCAATGCAATGCATTTGGAACGGTATTGTTGCTACTCCGGGTTTCACGCTTGTGCGATCATCAGACGATAACTTAGGTGCACAGGTATCTGACCCGAAAATTTGTGTCCGGGATCATTTTAGTTGGGTTGCTTTTGAAAATATGAAATCCATTTCGTAATCATCGATTCGATGCCACTTGCGTAGAAGAATATGACAGGCTCGTAATATTAACCTGGATTATCGCCAGTGGCGTAACTAGACTTTTTCATTTGGGGGGGGGGGGGGGGGGCAAGAAGGGGCAGTGACTTGAAATGGGGGGGGGGGGGGGGGGCTCCTAAAGATTTGTTGAGTCAAGAGATGCGGGGGGGGGGGGGGGGGGGCTATCGCCGAAAATCTTGGATTATGGATTTTTTTAAATATTCAGACCACAGAATCTGTGTTCAAGCTATGCCAAAACATCTTAACCGAAAATATAAATTTGTTTTGATACTTGCTTTCTTAATTTTGACATCTAATAATTTTATGAAATGTAAAAAAGATGAATCCAACGGAACCAGGAACAAAACACACCAAGGATCAGAAAAGGATATCTCGAAAATGTAAAAATGCAAAGAGTAAAAGCAAGATATACCAACAGCCCAGCAAACACATAACATTTTCACAACATTTTTCAAAGGTCATATATTTAATTTAGAAAAACATTTGTTTGCTAATGTTTGTTAAACATTTTTTTTAAATGTTTTTAAAATGTTGCTGAAATGTTTGCATACAACGATTTTCTAAAGACTTTGCCTATTAATTGATAAATTTTAATCAAACATTTAGAAAATGTTTGACGCACATTTCTAAATAATATCGTAAACAATTATTTTATAAACATTTTTTTTAAACATTAACTGTTATCTACTGCAAACGTTTCAAAGATATTACTTAAACCATTTCTGATGATATTGTTTTCCTAAAGTTTTCAAAACATTGTGGAAATATTTTGAAAATCTGATATTGAAATTGTTTTAAAACATCGTAATGTTGGAAAAACATTTTTAAAACATTGTTAAAAATGTTTTCTAAAATGTTTTCCCGCGCCCATGAAGAAAGTCCCTATAGGCCTACCTAAATTTTGAAGGTTCTTTATAGAACCTTTTAAAGTTCTTTATAGAACCTAAGAGCTCTTAGGGTTCTACATACAGGACAGAAAAGAGTTCTAAGTGGAACCCTTTTTTCTTAGAGTGTACTACTATATGTACATGTAGTGACATTAATAAATTAAATGATGCTATACAACATTTGATAAATTATGGTAGACAAATCAATATTTAAATTGATATATTAAATTGTATTATGGTCTACATGTTGTAGCACAGTGAAAAGAAAATAATGCTAATTTGGAGCCTAGAGTTGAAGCCGACGAGCAATACCGTCAATTGTTTTTCCTGTGTTTGCTATTTGTAAATAATGGCGCACACTAATCCGATCATCACAAAAAGCCTGATTTAATCTTTGCTCTGCTGCTAAATATAATGCGTCATTGAGTAGACCTACAATACTCAATATTTCGTTCGGTGTCCAAATGCATTTAATGAACTTTACCAAAATAGTCATAACTGGATAACGGTACCATGAAATGTTGTGATTCTTTTTGCTGATAACAGTAAATAAATGCAGCTTTTGATTCAAGCATTAAATTGGTTGCCTTCATATTTTGGTAAGAATATTTTAAATATTTATTTAACTTTGAGGACCCTTTTTTTACTCACCCTGTATGCGAGACAGTCTTAGAAGTGTCAACAATCGTCTTTTGGAATTATATTACTTTGTAATATTTTTTGGGGAAGATAAGAAAAATGTGAAACCCCGACCGACCGACGACCTATGCCTAAGAGGTTCGTTTGCCCGTAGAACAGGGTTTTGGTTTAGGTTTTCGATACTTTATAGTTCTAACATGACATAGTATTTTGATTTTTTTGGGATAAAATCTGCGATTAAGTTGATTTCACTACGAATTGTAGATTTGGGAAACTCGTATCCACCGTCGTCTGGTAGTCGTTGTTTTTTTGCTGATGAGACAATAATGTGCGCCATCTAGAAATATGTCACACGGGCTGCATATAGCGGATCAAAATTGACTTTTCCAAAGCGAAATTCCAGGTGAAATCCGATCCCTCTGAAGTCTGAACGTCAAGCGTCTGGGGCCAATTCCTCCTGCGTGGGATGCTTTGTTGGTAAGATTTATTGGGCAAGAGTTCCTTATATGTATCTCATCAAAAATAACTCGGCAATAACACCTTGCGTTTCTATCTGAGAATGTTGGGATTGGGAGGTGCCAGATGAGAAAAGTGCAAGACGTCATACAAAAGTAAGTAACTAAAATAAAAGACACGCAAAGAAGGATGCACACGGCTAGGGCCTAGGCATCATAACATTTTGAAAATGAAATTATTATAAAAGTATCTCTTTGATAATGGAATACATATACATGGACACAAAGTACTTTTCTATAAAAAACGATCAACCATGTCTGTAGGCTGAATAATCACAAAGTTATATAACCAAGGGAGTTCCTTTAGTATACCACTGCATGTCATCAATGGGGGATTTTAAAGAACGACCCATACACTTGCACAGTGAGGATTACAATGGTAGGGTATTCTAAAGCTTACCCGATCCCAGGGTTTTAAAGGTCACCCTAGGCTGTATAAAGAGTTTAAAATATGTGTCATCAGTATCATACCAGCTTTCCAAAAATGTTCACTTTTGCTAGGTTGATCACCAAGTGATTGAAAACACACTGTCGGGTGCCGTGTTTTGAAAACGTATTTCAAACAAACAAACAAACAGACACCCCAACAAACAAATATCTAAGGTGATGAGAAAAAACAAACCCAGTTGTATAGGCAAACAGACTCTCAGGTCAGGTTGGTCGGCCAGGGGAGTTCCTTTAGTATACCACTGCATGTCATCAATGGGGGATTTTAAAGAACGACCCATACACTTGCACAGTGAGGATTACAATGGTAGGGTATTCTAAAGCTTACCCGATCACAGGGTTTTAAAGGTCACCCTAGGCTGTATAAAGAGTTTAAAATATGTGTCATCAGTATCATACCAGCTTTCCAAAAATGTTCACTTTTGCTAGGTTGATCACCAAGTGATTGAAAACACACTGTCGGGTGCCGTGTTTTGAAAACGTATTTCAAACAAACAAACAAACAGACACCCCAACAAACAAATATCTAAGGTGATGAGAAAAAACAAACCCAGTTGTATAGGCAAACAGACTCTCAGGTCAGGTTGGTCGGCCAGGGGAGTTCCTTTAGTATACCACTGCATGTCATCAATGGGGGATTTTAAAGAACGACCCATACACTTGCACAGTGAGGATTACAATGGTAGGGTATTCTAAAGCTTACCCGATCCCAGGGTTTTAAAGGTCACCCTAGGCTGTATAAAGAGTTTAAAATATGTGTCATCAGTATCATACCAGCTTTCCAAAAATGTTCACTTTTGCTAGGTTGATCACCAAGTGATTGAAAACACACTGTCGGGTGCCGTGTTTTGAAAACGTATTTCAAACAAACAAACAAACAGACACCCCAACAAACAAATATCTAAGGTGATGAGAAAAAACAAACCCAGTTGTATAGGCAAACAGACTCTCAGGTCAGGTTGGTCGGCCAGGTTTTTAAAATTATTATTTCCCCATGAAATGACCGTAAAAGGTACAACAAAAATCTGTAAGTGTAAGCAATTAAAAATATCTATAAACATTTTGCAGTTTTTTGACAAGCAAAATGTTGGGATCAGACTCAGTATTCAATTGCGTGTGAAATTGTTGTTAATATCTGATCTCTAAACAAATGGGTTTCTTTTTCTCATTGCCTCAGGTATGTTTTAACTTTGGACTGTATAAAGATAAAATCCTATCTACATGTAAATCTAACAGTCCAGATGAACATCTTCAATAATGAAAGGAGTCAAGGACACACCATTTCTAGATCAACACAAAACTCTGGGTTGTTTACTTGTTACGGTAAACTCATTCTATTTTGTAACCATAATCTCTTTTCCCCTCCTCAGCACATCAATACATGTACATTGTAGGAGAAATGTCTCAACAAATGTCAAATTCACGACAAGAAGAAACCTGCCATCTTCTGAGTTTGGCTTTCCCAGAATTTGAAAATTTGTATCAGTCATCAAGATCCAAGTGGAGGAATGTAAGTCGTGGTATACTCTTGTATCATCTTCTCGATTTTCACAAAAGATGTAGCTGCTGTGAACAAGATAGGGGCTGCGCCAATATGTTCACACAGAGGTGGTGGCCATCGTATCAAAATGTGGTAAAACCTCAAAAGTTGCAAGGCTTATCAGCTTCTTCTACAAGCAAACCCCAATATCAGCATGATGGAGTAAACCAAATTGATTCAGTAGATAGCAATAGCATTGGTCAACCAGCTGGAAGTAGCACTACAGATCAAATTCAGCATATTACTTCTGTAACGTAAGTGATAAATCCATCCATTCCATGACTTCAAGATTAATTTTGAGTTAAGTTAAATGTTTTGCAACTGTTGCATTGGATTTGGAATAATCATTTCATGCTTGTTTTTGAGCATATATGATATTGCTATTAGTCTGCGATATCCCATATTGAGATGGACTATTATAACAAGTAATTTGCAAAGAAACGAGTTTAAGACCTATTGTATAATTGTCTTTAAATTGTAAATTAAATAAAACACCAAACTTTAGGCTTCCTGAGTTTGGGTCTATATTATTCTGGAAACATTTTAAAATGTTTTACTATTTTCATGTACGGTAAATGATTTGTCCCTTCTAAGAATGCCAACTAGATTAATGGGTGTTTTAAAATGCTTTTACTTTTCTTTCATAATTTCTAGAGTAAGAAATAAAGATGGTAGTACCACAGCTACAGCGAGTGAAATATGTGGACTAACCTTAGAAGAACCTATGCAGGAGATGGGATCTTTGAAACAGGTAAGAAAACTCTGGAGGAAATATGACTTCACTTTAGTAGTGCCACCCAAGAAGTGCATGGGTCAGTTCATAAGTAGGCCTACCGTATTATCCCTATTAAGCGTCCAGGGCGGTTAGCAAAGTCATTTTAGGTGGGCGCTTATTATGTTACCTTTTTAAAACTCATTTATCGTACCATAAAATGTACAAGTGGTCATTTGAAGATGCTGACCATTTGATGGTCATTTGAGGAGACTGACCATTTCATGTACTAAATGAAATATATACAATTGGTCATTTGAGGATGCTGACCATTTGAAAGGTGGGTGCTTATAAGGGATTGTTTGTTGGTAGTCATTGAGAAAAACAGGGGTGGGCGCTTATAAAGTCCTGGGCGCTTAATAGGGATAATACGGTAGATTATAAGTTAACGATACCATCAAAGTCAATCATGACAAATGGAAAGATTACACTTTGATCCATGTTACTTGTAACCTACTATTTTATTGCACTCTTGATGATACAATCTGAATAAACAGTTTGATATGTGGTATTTCTCCTTCAGATTCAACCTATTGTGGCAGCCGACCAATCACACACAACACATCCAAGCAACTCCAGTACTGGAGAGAATACAATTGACAATAGGCTAGATGACGAGGAAGGAAAAGAGGGTCACATCAAGGAGTGTAACACGTGAGTATGACAGAAATTGTGGTTTGTGGAGACCTTCGGTTAGAGATATTAAGGCAAGACCTTCTTGCCCACAAATGCTGAGTTCATTACATGGAGTGTCAATTTTACTTGAAAACACAGATCTGCAAACAATTGAGTGTGTAGATCATATAATGAACATAGGCTATTATGATGAGCAGAAACTGTGGGCAGGGGTAACACCTACATCATTTTCTGCATCGGGGTTGGGGCAGTCTCGATGAGCAGTGTATTTATAATAAGAGTGTTGTTCGATTTGTAAAATGTCCATCCATTCCCTTTTAAATGTTGCCAATTTGCTATAGAGGTCATAACATTTTCGAATACACAGATTTTGGCTTACAACACCCCTGCAAGACATCGCAATTGTGTTCTATCTGATGTAGTTTTATTTGGACACCTTGACTTTCATATTTTAAATGGGAACCATCTAAATTCTCTGTACTTTCTCATAACACCCACACAAGACCTGGGCACACTACAGTTCTATTCATTTCATCATAACTTTTTGTCATGCATTTTTGTCAAGCTAATGTGACTCCACAGTGATTTTATTTGGCTCTACAAATATAAATTTAAATCACTGGAATATGTTTTCCTTTAAAATAATATATTGACAATAGTCTAAATTCATTAACATTTTTGTTAAAGAACTTACCATTAAAATTATAATAACCCTAGAATACCAAAAAGCTATTAACACAGTAGTTCAATGGATTCCCAGTGTTTTCTCTCGATTTGCAGTTTGCTAGAGGTGTCCTAAAGCTTTTGGTTGCTAGTGTATGTTTCTCTATTATAGCCCACCTGTAATGTAATCACACTTTCCTCATTTGATAGATTCACTTTTTAGAAATTTAAAACTGCTTTGTCAAGTCCTTCAGAAAATAAATATTTAGATTTGTATGTCACACTCATAGACTCAATTTGTTATATTTTAACAGTGACAACAGTCAACTACAGATCAACAAGGAGGTTCAAGGAGTTGTAACCAACATACCAGACAGCGGTAACCAGTCACTTGAAGGTCTAAATGGCATACTGGACACCAACTCAAATAGTCCTGTAATAAAAAGTGAATATATTGAGCAATTCCAAGGCAAAAGCCACCCAGAGCTGGCTGTCACTTCCGTAATGAACAGTAGTAGTCAGTTAGACATCAGTCAAGAATTTGATATCCATATTAGGGAAGAATGGCAATGGCATAATGCAGAAGCATTTATGGAAACCAAGTTCTGTACTGTATGTCAGGTTTATCATCAAGAAGGTACTGAACATGGCTGCCCTGAAGTAAGACTACCCGAAGTTCAAAGTCATGTTGAAGAATGTGTTGATAGACAAGAAGTACGTTCCTCAAATTGTTCTGGAACAAAATATTGTGAAGTGTGTAAGTTGGTTTATCAGAATGATATTGGTCATTGTTGTCCTGCAGGTAGACTGAAAGAATTTCAAATTGATATTGAGCAGAGAGCTCTAAGAGAGGAAGCACTCTCCTTGGTTAACAAATTAAATGATGATTCATCTTCAGACCAAGAAGGACACGGCAGTTATGAAGAAGATTCCGATGGAGAATATGAAAAGATGAAGGTAGATACTGAAATGTTATGGTATCAGATCCAAGTATTTAAACGGGTCCGCAGACCTAGTCAACGGTGGGGTTATGGCAAATCCGGTCCAAAAGAATGCTTACAATGTCTGCAAGATTTCCCAAACCAGGAAGATCTGCGGCAGCATTTGACAGTTCATGAAATATTCATACCATCGTTGAAATTAAGATTGGGTCGGAACAACGTGTGGTTACAGGTCAAATTCTGCAACTTGTGCAAGATCTATTTTAAATATACCAACAAGCACATCCCAAAATGCGTTGACCCTAGACCTTACAAATGCATCATCTGCAAGAAAGGTTTCCCTTCCAAGAAAGGCTTGCAACGTCACAACGAAGGAAGCCATGATGCTAGGAAGTACCTTTGTGATTTATGTGGAAAATTATTTCCAAAAGCTAATGCACTTAGAGACCATAGACTCTCTCATGCCAACCTAAGAACCAAAGTATGCAAAATATGTGGAGCTGCTTTCAACACCACAACGCGACTACTACGTCATATGGTGATTCATAACACAGAGCAGCACAGAGCATGTGAATATTGTGATCGTACATTTACGCAGTACGGAAACTTAAAGCGCCACATGAGAATGCATACAGGAGAAAAACCATATAAATGTGATCAATGTTCAGCGACATTTACACACAATGTTAGCCTGAAAACCCACAAGAAGAGTAAGCATGGAGTTGATTGGTGGGCTACACAAAGAACCCTCGGAAATAAAATCAACATTTCCTGTTAAAGAGGTGACTTTTAAAATTATTCACTATGCAGAGTTTGTTTTTTCATTGATGAAATCCTTTGTATTTGGTTTCACAGGTTCTATTCTATATATTTTTATGTAGTGCTTAAACCAAATTAAACACAGGTTTTACCTAAATAGGAGGTATCAAAAAAATATTGAAAAGTGTCAAAAAATTTCGAAACATCATACATCACGTTTGATCCTAAGATTTAAATTGTCCTAACATTGCCAAGGACGATAATCACAATCAGTTGTAAGTATTATTTAGAAATAGAATATTAGACGTGGTACTTGAATTTATTGGCCAAGGACCTATTATAACAAAAAATGGGAAAAAGTGTACTTAAGGTCCCAGATACTGGTATACCAGTATTGTTCAATACTGGAACATAAAAGTTGCCAGTATCGGACGATACTGGTACGTACGCATGTTAAGTTATTTGTTCCAGTATTGAACGATACTGGTACATAATTTTGTTCCAGTATCGCCTGATACTGATACATTTTATATGTCCCAGTATCATTCAATACCGGAACAATGACTTTGTACCAGTATCGTCCGATTCTGGGTGTTCCAGTATCAGACGATACTAGTTCAGTCCAGAATCTGGGACCGTCCTAAAGTACACCTTTTCCTACAAATGGATATGGTTGATAGAAATTTGGAAATCACAACACTTTGTGTATGATCCATATTAATGGTAGAAGTATTATTTTAAGATATAATGAAATTCATGTATTTTACACATTACAGTGCTGTTAGCTTAGGAAATAGGATAAGTTGACAAAAAGGGAAAAAGCGTTATCAGAGTAGCAGTAAAATCAAGTAAATACACTGAGCCAAAAAAGAAACTTATAAAATTTGATCAGATCACCATAGGGTCAGTGCACATTTCTCTTGTGTCATTGAAGCAAACAATTGGTTATTGACTGCCATTTGAAGCAATACATTGCAGTAATATATATTGTATCCAAATTTGGTACATTTTCATGCACAGAATTTTATTTGATCTGTTAAAAAATGTTAAGTTTCTTTTTTTTATACGTTTCTTTTTTGGCTCAGTGTATATAATTTAACCTGTTGCCTAGTTTGAGAATAATAGAACATATGCCAACACATCTTAATTTTGTTTACAATGTAAATACAGTGGCGTAGCTCAGGGGGGGGGGGGGGGGCAAATGCCCCCCTGATGAAAAAACTCAATTTGGGCGCCCCCCCCCCCCCACCCCCTAAAAAAAAAAGGGGTGAGAAAAAAGTAAATAGGAAAAAAATGAGAAAAAAGACAGAGGTTATTAGCCAAAAAGAAGGCAAAATTGTACATATAGTACATTTACTGTGCAATTTTTTTTGACTGTGCGATTTTTTTTTGACTGTGCGATTTTTTTTGACCTTAACCCCCCTCCCCTCCCCCCACTTACATGAAATTCACGAGGTAAGTGACTTGAAAAAAATTGGGGCAACCTTTTACGAAAATTTTAGAAATCTTGCCCCCCATGAAAAAAATCTTAGCTACGCCACTGTGTTAATAGATGTTTCAACAATTACAGTCTCCTGTGGTTCTAGAAGTTACAATAATTATGCCCAAGTTGCACATGATCCATTTACTGGATTTCTGATTTCATATCCATAGTGCCAAATTGGTTCATTTGCACTTGTGTTAGCTGTCAGTACATCATAAAGATTTGGGTTCTTCTGATATTAACATTTTGACTCGGCTATTAGTTTTGCCATAGGGGAGAGTGGGGTTGGTTGGAACATTTTTCAGAAAAATGACTCTATAACGCAATTAAAATTGATTCAGGATTCAATAACTATATCAGTTCAAGCATACATATGTGTGTTACAAATACAGCATATAACATTCTAAGACTTGTTTATGTTTATTAAAATAATCCACTTTGAAAAAATTATTTCAGCTGTTTCAACTAACCCCATGTATGGGGTTGGATGGAACATGGCAGATGTTTAAGCTTATTGTGCAAAACATGGCATACAACTGCACACCTATTTAGCCTTATTTTGTAGCTTAGTATAAGAGCCTAACATACTAAAAATATAGCCACATGAATCTACAAACATCATAGAGATAATACAATACCAAATTTCTTAATGTCAAAAAATTTAAAAAAAGTTGAAAAATTGAATTTTCTTTTCTAACTCCAAGAAGACTGACACCCATGTGCTGTAGGCAATGTGGTATGTGGGGGTTGCTTTTGCACACCACCTGATGGCAGTGTTTCTAGAAATTAATTGTTGGTTTTTAGGAAAATCTCAATGTTTCAACTAACCTCGCGTTCCAACATACCCCACTCTCCCCTACAAATCAGATTTTTCAGAAACCTTTCCGAACTTCCAAAGTATCATCTCAAGAATTACTGAACCAATTCTACATATGTTTGTAATGATTTTAATGTATTTGTCATGGTGATTCCAAATATGGTGATGAAATTCAATAATTTTGACAGTTTTTAAAAATATATTGTGAAATGTTGGAATGTCGTCTGCAGACGCTGCCACATGAGGTGTTAAGGCATGTTTAGGTAATAATACAGGAGGTTAAAAAAGTAAGGCAGACCATGTAAAGCGTGATGAAAATATGAGTTTTATGAATAGTGGAAGGATATGTGATGCGATCTGTGAAAACCCGTCGGATGTCGAAAAATGTGAAATAGGGATTATGGGTAAAATGTGTTTTTTTGGTTTTTTAAAAAAAAAATGTAAAAGACTTGTTTAGAAAATGTATCTCCAATACTTTGTGTCATCATCTTTTATGAAATTTCACCTTCAAAAACTTAAGTAACTTTTCTAATTAACCTTTAATATAATGTTATTCTATTGAACTATGTATCTGTTTTCATGATTTCTTGTTTTGTAGCTTTTTATGACATCACAGTAATCATTTACTCTAAACCTTTTTTTGTAGTGATCATAGAAAAGTTATCAAAACAGTTCTGTATTCAGCACCGTTTCAGCTTTATGATATAAATATCTCCGATATGAAAAATGCCACCCTGTGGCAGGTTTTCACAGATCGCATCACATATGCTTCCAGTCCAAAGTTCCAAAATTCCAAAGTGTTTAAAATTCCCAACATTCAATGCTTAATTACGATAATAGAAAATCCTGTTATAAGCTTTCCTTGGGACTCTGGCATATTTAGGCATTTATTTCAAACGGAGTGTCATACAACATGGCCATTAGTTAAAAAGCCATTACATACAAAAAACAATGAAAAGTAATTTGTAAAGCTGAAACTTGTGAAAAATCTGGGTGTCATTTCTTTTTCATGAATCATGAAGTTTCATATGTCACAATTTACATAAAAAGTTATGCACACTCTCATGCATTTATGCTGAGATTTGATTCACACGCTTTGACATCCTGTGTATACGGTCAACAGAGCTCCGATCAATACTGCTGCATTGTGCGTAATCATAAAAAAAGGTAAATGCGATATTTCAAAAATCAATATCAATTGTTAGCAGTTTTTGAAAGCAAATGCGATATAATATCAGAATGTATACAAATTCCGTCAAAGGTGTATCAATTTTATCATGATCCGATTTAAAGTTACAGTCCAACATCGGTTATCTGGACATAGTGTGACCAAAGCAATGGCTGGATAAGTGAATAATTTGGATAAGCGAATTATGTGCAATTCAGCATTGACTGTCCTGAAGTGCTCAAATTGGGACAATAGAAGGGTACTGAATGAGGGTTAATTACAGTGACAGTGTATTATTTAATTACTAAAGAGCACTGACAACATCAAAAGACATCCTTCAAATGCTTCAGAGTGTTAAAATAAGGTGATTAGGCTGTAAAAAAAAGAGGGTGGGATAACCGAGGTTGGACTGTATCACAGTAAATGACTGATTGACTGTGGACTTTTTTGTGTAGCATTTATTACTATATGTTCCACTATAATTGTTTTTATACCGTTTTATCACTACATTTACCAACTTCTAAACTGAGGTACAAAAGAAACCTTTTGCAAGGACATAATTATATTTAGATTAACATTTTGTACACCTGTATACTCCATTAAGTTTACTAAGTATTACATTAATAATCTAGAAACGAACCCAATCAAAAAAAAATCATTTTAGGGCGAGACTTTTAATTAGTGACTTGTAATTAATGTCCTTGGAACAATGAGATAAATTTCTTTTGTCCCTCTCTTTCACTCTATCATAGCTCACTCGGAGGTGTTTTTTTATTTGGGGCTCTATATGTTTCTCAGTGTTACGTGAAAAGATTGAAGGTCTTGTCTTATTGATAATAAATATTAAGATGGACAAAGACAAACACTACTCTCCTGAGTTTGCTCAGTTGCTAGAATAGAATAATCACACATGGTTTTGTTTATATATTTCATGCTATGTTTTTATTGTTATTTTGCTTTCACTGAGATACATTTCAAATAAAAAATATACATTGAGAGGTGATTCTAACAAACTACAAAATAATTGGAGACGAGACCTACGAAACAAATTAGCGCTATCCATTGATAACAATAGTATTGCTTCCCATCTCTTGCGTGAGGTACATGTTTTTCGTATCTCTGCATAGAATCAATGTGAATTCATAGGTGCAACAGTGACAAGTAGAGACAAGAAATCATAGTTAGCAAACAATGCCCTATGTCAAACTGGCACAATAATCCCATAATGCATAATCAAGCATGATTCTTCAGATATATTGAAATCCAACTGTTAGTTAATCCTTAATAGTACATCAAAGTATTTTCTTTTCTTTCAATGTTAAGGGGGCTATCATTTTCTTCAGGAGGGGGGGGGGGGAGGGGTCACAAATATGTCAATGGCCGTTATTAATAAATTTATAACCCCCCCCTATCCGATACAAAATACTGTTATGACCCCCTCCCCCCCCCCCCCCCCCCCTCCTCCGGCCTATCGAAGTTTGATTTTTGATGACTAAAATAGCAAATAATGAAAAAATAAACAGGAAAGGTGTTGTAAATATGTACATTTTGAAGGGATCTGCATAGAGTTGAATGCGCGCGAAGCACGAAAAAAATTGCCGTTTTGAAATTTTAGAATCTGAATTGCAACACAAAATTATAACCCCCCTATTTAAGATTTTACAAAATTATGACCCCCCACCATATTTGTGACCCACCCCCTCCCGAAGAAAATGACAGCCCCCTAACTGAAAGTGTCTATAATTGGACAAAACGTCTAGTATTGGAGGATCTGTATCAATCTTGTATAAACCACAGACATACATTGTAGGGCAGGAGAAGTGAAGACAGATATGTCTAGCCAATATGTCTATGTCTACTGTGAAGATATACACACTTAAAAATAAGTAGTTTTTAAAAATGACTCCTTGTCAGGGTTCAACTATGAACCAACTGAAAAAGGGTTAAATAATATGACACTTTTCCAGTCATTTTAAAATGTTCCATTCGGAACAACTTAAATGGTCATATCATGGAACAACTTAAATGGTCATATTATGGAACAACTTTATATGGTCATATTTAACCCTCTTTCAGTCAGTGCATCATTTTTTAACTACCACTGTATTTATTATGGTTTGTAAGTTAATATTAGCCTGGTTTTGTCTGTTGGTATTAAAATCATAACAACTTGGTGAGCCCTCATTAATCAAGTTTGACACAATGGGACTATTGGCTGGGTAGGCGTACAAGTATAATGTTCCATTCGTGCCCTCACGAACAACATTTACGTGTACAGACAATAGCTATTTCCCCATTCACAGAGCACCACAAATTATAGACGTTTTATCGAATTATCGCCATGCCTTGTTGAATGGCCGCACAAACTTTAAAACATCAGGTGTATCCATGCTGTGCGCATTCAAACCCTTACAATCACAACATCTTATAGCTGTATAATCACCTTCAGTGAATGAATAAATCAAGGTCATGATACTACTGAAAAGTGTATCGACTTATAAAAATAAAATAATTTGCTGGATTCTTAACTTTTTTCATCAATCCAAAAATAGGTTTGTTCTATATTGGTTCAAAATGTCAGTGATCATTATAATAGTGAAAATAAAACCAAATCTTGAGAGAAGAAACAGTCCTCCGTGATATTGATGAATCAACTAATGATCAGCATTTAGCTTGTCAAACAAGCCTCAAACTGCATATTTGTAAGCGAACCTGTACACTTTGATAGACATGTTATTTTGATTTTGCTATCATATATTTAAATCTTGGTACATTGTTTGCCGATTACGCAAAAAATGCACATTATTTTTGAAGTAAAGGTTAAACCCAATTTTGAGGTAATTCACCAGGTTGTATTGAATGAGGAGGGTTGTGGGTCCAAACCATGTTGCAAACGTCCAAAATTAGTTGTTCGTAGGGATGATTTTTTTCTCAAACTTGACACTTTCCACACGGCTATTGGTTTTACCAGTTCTTACAAAACAGATTTTCAGAAACCTTTTGCAACTTACAAGGTCTAAATCTCAAGGATTACTGAACTAATACTAGGCATGTTTGTACTTATTTAAAATATGGTAAAATTCAATTATTTTGACATTTTTAAAACATTTTGTTAAATTTTGAAATGTCGTCTGCAGACGCCTGTCGCATGGAAAGTATTTACAGAGATTTGTAAAATTTCCAATCTTATGTGATTTTTAAAAATAAAATAATTCCTATAAATATAGGTTTTGCATGGTTGACAATGGTCAAATTTCCAAAACATACAGAGTCTTGGTGACATTAATTATACAAATTAATAAATACAATTAAACAGGTTAACAAAGCAAGAATACGGTAATTAATGTCTTAAACTAGAGTTGTATTTAGTTAGTAAATTTAAAAATATCAAAAGATAAAAATGGAGCCAATAATTACAAATGACATGGATATAAATGTATGCATAACTAAAGAAAACTATACATCTTAGTATACTATACGCAATAGAGACATTTAGAGAGATTTTGCCCCATGATGAACTATAAACAAAACACACAACCTAAAAACACTTTAATGATCTCAAGAGACAAACATTTCAACATTGTAGTGGGTAAATACTACATTAAAACATATATACATGTAACAATTATGTCATCAGCTGCATTGTATAGGCTAAGGCGACTGGAAAAAACCCTTTTGACCGGACAAACTGACCTATCAGGTACGGTTGGTCGGTCAGGCAGTCTGTGTCTTTTTCACAATTTTCGTGAACATTTTGGTGAATTTCAACAATTGTCAAAACGTTCAAAAAACAAGAAGGAAATATATTCAAAAAAATTCGAAACATTTTCAAAACAATTTGGTAAAATAAAAAAAGAAGATTATATATAAAAAGAGGGTTGTTCCCAGTCACCTTATTGTGTATGAAAAAGTGTATTATATAGCTACCCACAGACAGCTACTTATGAATCAGATTCTTTTCTCAAAGTAAAACAACTATTATACGATACATAGAATACATAATTTACAATGGAAAACAGAAATAGGTAACTGTAAAAGCCAATATTTTCGCATACAGATATTTTCGCGCATTTTGATATCAATGACATTTCGCAAATTGGTTTTTTCGCGGGATACCTTTTGGATGCACTGCATGAATGTTGAAAAGAATATCTTCGCGTGTTACAATTTTTGCTGAATTATTTTTGGCGTGAAAAACGCGAATATAAAACCACCGCGAACATTTCAGCTTTTACAGTTGTAAAAAAGCCCTGAAGAAGTGCTGCTCATCCAGAATTCTTTAAACCAAACAGATCTCACAATTCATAATCACCTTTTTATTAAAAATAAATTGTTTTGGGTAATATAATGACATTCAATCCATAATTATGCACATTATTATACCATAAATTACATTTTGTGACTTCGGCTTTCTTTTTTATATCTTTTATGGATTTATATTTTGGTATTAGTTGTTTTGACCTAATATGATTTGTGTTTAACTGTGTTAACGAGTCGTTATATCTGGTTTGGGTTATTCCGGTTGAACAGTTACTTTCCAGCAGTATGTAGTTACAGCTGAGACGAAAATATACCTGAAGATATATTCGTCTCAGGTTAATTACAGCGTACATGAAAATAATTGAAATCACATGAGTGATAATATTCTATAATTATAAGACCTGTAATCTTCGCAATTCTTATATTAGGTTTCTGCTGAGTAACAACCAATGTATGTTACCAGAAAATAGAACTTTGAAAACTACCCTTCAATTACAACTTTTTCAGATTTAAGAATATTGAGGTGGGTTAAAAAATAAAAAGAACATATCCATCAATAAATAGTTGCACTTTCCTAATTTAAGAATATTGATTGAGGACCTTTCAATGAATAGTTAAACTGAAGGTTCATGTGTTTTGAGGTAGGTACAGTTTTTGATTTGAAAGGACAAGTAAGTTTAAAACTATCCCTCAGTATGAAATTAAACTTATCAGATTGAGGTATAGGTACAGTTTTTGTTACCAGAAAGAACTTAAAACTATCCTTCAATGAAAAGTTTGTTTAACTTAATTCCATTTTATGCTTATTGAGGTAGGACTGTTTTTGTTCCCTTAAAGAAAATTTGAAACTATCCCTCAATAAATCGTCAACACTTTTTAGATTTTGGAATATTGAGGTAGTTAGTTTTTGTTACCAAGGATCTTTGACACTATCCATCGATAAGTTTATCGCTATCAGATTTAGGGATATTATGAGGTATAGGTACACTTTTGTTACAGTTTGTCTATCCTGGCAGTTATCAATCAGACGGGTAAGAATATTTATAAGGCTGTAACTTTCAGTGGTGGCACCAGCATCTACTTTTTGTGTGTGGGGTGGGGGACAAGAACAAATATCTGGGGGGGGGGGGGAGAAAATATGATTAGATCAATTTTAAGTCATGTTGACATTAAATCTAAACAAAACGGGGTGGGGCTTGAGCTGACCTGGGTGGGTGGGGGGGGGGGGGGGCAAAGGTTGTGACTGGAGGGGGGGGGGGGGGGGGGCATTTGTCCCTCATGATCACAGCCCATAGTAAAAAACATGGGTTCCAGGAGACACTCTGGAGATCTCCTGGATACTTTTCCTCAAAATCTAGTAGTATCCAGGAGTGTCCATGTATTTTTGCTGCCAATATTACTACAGCCATGTTCCAAATGGTCTCCTGGTTATCTCCATTAAGTATCTGAGAAAAAGTATTCCAAGAAGAGTATGTTTACCTCATACATATTCATTGTCTGATTCCCGACTGCTGGGATAGAGATTGTTATCAGCTAGAAATCATAACTTACAAATATAACACTATCAATTATAACACTATTCCTCAATAAATACTCTACAATTATCAGAGAAAGGAATACTGAGGTAGTCATTCGTTCTCGTATTTCATACAGTCATTTATAATGCAAACACACTTGGTGCCAAAAGGGGGGAAAACGCACATTTGTAGCAGAAAAAATACAAAAACAGGAGCAAAAAGTACATACAATTGAATATTGTTTAAGATAAAATTGCATTATCAAGGGGCCGTAAAAAACCCATGCAATCTTTGTTTTTTCCTACTCCTATATATATAACATATACAATGTAGGGGCCGGAAAAAATGCAATCTTGTTTTTTTCCTACCCCTAAGGCCTAATTCAATCAGTCATAATATGCATAAATAACACTAGAAGCCTATCGCGTCTCAACAATTTCAAATGCGTCTCAACTTAGCGTCTCAACAAAATTGTTGAGACACTAAGTTGAGACGCATTTGAAATTGTTGAGACGCGATAGGCTTCTAGTGTAATTGAGACTACGCTCTGTATTGCAGCGATGGAAATATCCACATGAATTTCCACCCGGGGTAGACAGTCCCGGGGTGGATCAACCCTGGGTCCACCCCCGGGACTGTCCACCCCAGGATCTGTCCACCCCGGGACTGGCCACCCCCGGGACTGTCCACCCCTAGGACTGTCCACCCAGGGACTGTTTTTAACCTAAACCTAACCCTATCCACCCAGGGTTGGTCTACCCTGGGACTGTCTACCCCAGGAGTCTACCCTGGGTGGAAAGTCATGTGGGTATTTCCATTGCTGCATATTCATATACATACATACATACATGAGCCAAATTCCTTGACCAATTGGTATCAAGGCAATCAGTTGCAAGCAGCGTTAGAAATAAGAAAAATAAACTGGTTATCTAGCAGATAACCGAGCAGAAGATTTTGGTTATCCGCCACTATTTGTTGTTGTTCGCAATTGCTTTAGTTGTTTTGGTGTTGTCAAATTGTTGGTTTTTATCGGTCGGTCGGATAATCGGCAAGAACAAAATGGTTATCCACCAGGAAATGTGGTCATTTTGGGTGCACAAATAACAGGTATTCAAACGCTGGTTGCAAGTAATAAATTTACAAAGCTTTATGTATACAATTACTGAAGTTTGTAATTGTAAAAAAGAAATATTAAGACTTCAATCACACACAAAATAACAACATTATCAGATATTTATCCCAAATGAAATTGGAATGGGTAAGAAACACCACTGTTGCAAATTGGGTTTGCCTCTGTCTAGTGAATGTTCATTATATTTTTCCACTCAAATAACATCAATTGGCTCAAAGACGTTACATATTACAATTATTATAGATTTCGGAAATTTGTAATTGACCAATGTTGTTAAATTCATCCTTAATCAAAATACCACCATTTCTGTTCCATAAAAATACCAGCATTCCAAGGAGTAATCATGCCACTTGCATGTGTACAATGTACAATTATTATAAAAATATGGTTTACAGACAAATAACATAATTAGTAGGTAGAGAATGTTGGGTCCACTTGAGTAACATGTAAGAACACTTGAAAAGAAAAAACAGGGGGCGGCGAGTGATCCAAAAATGTTGTTTTATAATTTTGCAACATGTAGAAAGCAGGCAAACATTTTTAACTTTTAACTAAAATTGACCAGACAAATGTTACTGAAAATTGAGCTTATCAAGCTTTAAAATTGATGAAACATTAAACCTGTTATTGGCTATATTAACACTAAACTGGTCCATTATAACGTTAAAACATCACCTGTAGCCGTTTAGAGAGAGGTGGGTCGCCGCCTAAGAAACTTGCTATGTATAACCCTGATATGGGAAGGATAACTTCCTCACAACACATAAAAACACAACACACCTTCAATCAAAAGATTAAAGGTGTATGTTCCGATCACTTTTTTGAGGCTATGATTTTTTTTTCACATCAAGATATTTTGATATCAGAAGAATCCCCATATTTTTCTCATTATGTCTGTAAAATCTTTGAGGTCAGAAATGTTCCATTTAGAAATTATAGGTTAAAATGTGGTGAATTACTGCCAAAGGTGGTTAACCACCAACCAGTTTGTGTACTCAGGCCTCAAATTAAGAAATGAAAAGAAATGAAAAGGGCAAGCAATTAAAGGCAATTTGAAAGGGGCACCAAGGCAATTATGTACTTTTGAATGGAGTGAAAATAGCCAGAAATGGAGGGCATCTAGGCGGGGCATCGAAGGCAATTGCCTTAGATGCCTTCGATTAATTTGAGGCCTGTGTGTACTACTCAATGGGCAAATATTTTGTGAAATTGTGGTTCTAAAAATAGAACTGTCGGGGTTATGCAACGCAATGCGACAATTTTAAGGATGACCTTTCATGTAAAATAAACAACATCAAGTTGAAAATTGGGCCAGCAATCGGAACATCTACCTTTAAGAGCATTACAGAATTACATATGAATACAATTCCATTTAGAAATGGCTAAGAAAAGAAACAAATATAGATGTAGCCCATTACAATTGTACATGCAGAACTAGACATGATAACTGACACAAACAAAATGAAGCTACTACATGTATGTCTTTGATTGAGGTAGACCTAGATTGATTAACATCAACTTAACTACAGGTGGCAGATCACATGGGAGGGGCTACAATACATTGTATGTCTCAAAATGTTCCCAATTCAAACAATTTATTTTAATTGTAAAATGTAGGCTTCTGAACACTGATGATACAAGCAATGTTTTAATCACACATAAATAGTATTGTAAAAGAGCTTCATAATTTGAAAGATGTGCATAGTACATTGCTAAATAATCTCTCTCAAATCTTTCCGCTAACTTACTCATTATTGAATCCATCATACTGTTATTACATAACAGTGTGGATAACTATAGATACATGGCGCTATCAAATGTGTGTATTATTATCAATTTATCACATAATTGCTATCTATGTAATAATTATCATGAACCAATAAATATGTGACTGCAAGTTGAAAAATTGATAAAATACTTACATTGACACTTGAGGAAAATACTGTACAGCATAGTTTAATGTACGTACATACCGCTTTTATATTTTTCAGCTACAATTCTGGCAAGAAAGTACTATACAATATTTAAAATATTCAATACTATTCTACATAATTTTTCTCAATATACTTTATTCAGGTATTATGTGTGGTAGTTTTCCTGAGGAATGACCTGATCAGAGATTTGATGTTGAGGTATTTGTCTTATACATGTATATCATCATGAATTATGAGGTTTAGATCATGAATTATGAGGTTTAGATCATGAATTATGAGGTTTAGATCATGAATTACGAGGTTTAGATCATGAATTATGAGGTTTAGATCATGAATTATGAGGTTTAGATCATGAATTATGAGGTTTAGATTATGAATTATGAGGTTAAGATCATGAACTATGAGGTTAAGATCATGACTGAGTTGGTATAATGGTGCACCTTGTAAATAATCCTTTCACATTTTCCACTTTGTTAAAATGGCACAAACATGCCAGGATGCATCTTTAATAATCATGTAATAATTGTTGTCAAAATATATTCAATCATTCAGGTATGGCATATTCTTTTCCCGAGGAGTTTTTTCTTCTAAGAGGTGTCACATTGAGATGTATTTGAGGTAGATCATAAAATGAAGAGACTTTTATTATGACATTGGTCCTACGACGCTTCTTATTCCCTAAAATATGAACAGTAGACATTTTATAAGTGCTTCCAAGACGACCCAGTGGAACTGTGTTTTCTTCAAAACATTGCAATTAGTGTAACCTTTGATAGGATAACTGGCTGAGAGCAAAAGTATCTTCAATATACAGTCCAACCCTGATTATCCAGACATGATGGGACCAAGTTAATGGCCAGATACGAGACAAATCTGGATAAGCGAATTATGTGTAATTCTGCATTGACTGTCCTGAAGTGTTTAAATTGTGACAACAAAAAGAGTACTGAATCAGGGGTTATATGACGGAGATAAATGTATTACTTAAGCACTAAATAGTACTTTCAACATATGAAGAGTATGAAAATAAGGTGATCAGGCTGTAAGAAACTTATTTTCTTTTGGGATCATTCAGCCAGATAACAGAGTTATCCAGATAAAGTTGGACAGTATTGCGCCCCCAATATATTGTGGGATACACTGCAATAGGCTTCAGCCTGTTCATTGGTTCCTAGAGAGTGAACAATTTATGCAGTTACAGCAGCTAGTAGAGTTCAGCTTAGGCTTTTCCCCCTGGAGCTACGTCCGTTGCCAACCCTTAATATGTCAGTAAGGTGAATGCAGGTTTGGTCATTGTTGGTCATTATGGAAAAGAGTGTAAACAAACATCTGATACAGATATTTATTCCGTTGCAAGTCAGTCATGATGAATACCTCTTCACCACGCTATTATTGGTCAGTGGATGGAGCAGAAAAACAGTGCAGCTAGCTCTATACCTGTGATCAGGACACTTGATAATGATGATTGGTTTAGATATTGAGTCACCTCTGTGAGGAATTAATTGACTGTCTGGTTTCCATTGCTTATCACTTGGGCTTGGCTTAGTTGGTTTGATAATAATTAACAGATGAGTTACTTGGTGGAGCAGGTGATGATTGGATCATTAGATGGGCGCTTAGCTATCAGGACCTCTATATGAACTGCTTTCTTCATTGACAATTGCTATGTTTGGCTTGCTGATTGGATCCCGGGATTGGATATCTGAATGGTTAAGGTCATGAATTGTTCAGGAACTTGGTTGAGTATTGGATAACAGTTTGTCAGGTTGGCTGGTTGGTTGAGAATTTGGAAACCACACGTCTAACTCATCCTGATTTTCATCCATCAAATTCTCACTACTCGGCTGATTAGATGGTTGACTACTTGGAGGGACAGGGAGTTGGATAGCTGGCGATGAGATGATTGGTTGCTTTGCCGGTGCTTGGCTCCACATATCAATTCCATGGTATTTCTTCTTGTGCGTTTTCAAACTGACATTATGGGTGAATGCCATCGTACATAGTTCGCATTGGTATGGTTTTTCACCTGTATGCGTTCTCTGATGGCTTTTCATATTAGTCTGTTGTGTGAATCCCTTATTGCAAATTTCACATTTGTACGGTTTCACAAGAGCATGAACCACTGAGTGTTTTTGTAGAGCATACATTGTCTTAAAAGCTTTCCCACAGGTAGCGCAAAAGAAGTTTTTCAGATCGCTATGAACCAACATGTGCTTCCGAAGTGTGACACTTTGTTTAAATGCCAGGCCGCATACTTCACACATGTAATTTCTTGCAGTAGTGTGCCTGTTCTGTGCATGATTCCTTAGTAATCCTTTGTAACGGAACCTTTCATGACATACCTCGCACGCATACGGTGAGCCACCATCAAAATGACAGGCCCTGATGTGATCGCGAATTTCAGAAACATACTTTTTACATATTTTGCAAAATCTATAGTATTTAGATAGGCGAAAGGGAACTGGCTTTCTGAGATGAGACTGAATGTGATCCCATAGGCCCTTGCGATCAGGGTATGTTACCTCACAATTGGAACATTTGATCTCGAGTTCTGGAGGTAGTGTCATTGGGCTGAATATATTTGGCTCAGCAATTTGTTTCACAACTTCTGTGAGTTTATTGTACAGAATCTTTTCTGGTGTAAGATTAAGAGGTGGCTTTTTCTTGGTTTTGGGCTTTTGGAGTTTAATATCTAAACTCTCGTCAATTTTTGGTTTTCTTTGTTTTGTACTTACCAGTGTTTTGATTGCTTTAACTGTGACTTTCCTTTTCTTCTGACCAGTGATTGGCCTTGCTTTAGAACTACATGTACCTACACCATTTCCAGATTTTAATTTCTTGTCAATGATGACTTTTCTTTTTCTCATCATCTTTTTACCCTCATTACCTTTTATTTTGATCTTGAACTTGGTCAATTTTTCAGCCGAATCAAAAGAGGCCATTTCCTGCTTTCTTCTTCTCTTCGTGGTGTATTCTGCAATTGGAGTCATGTTCGAGGTGTTTGCTACGAGAGGTTCAGCTGAAACATCCACCAGAGTTGGAGCCTTCCTTGGCTTTGTTAAGGGCAATTTCACCTTGTCGCATATTAACATGGTTGATGCTTGATTAGCCTTTCTGTATTCTGTCTTGTATTTTGCTCTTACTGACTTCTGTATTAAAAAAGATCATAAGACAATATAAGGTCATAGTTTTGAACACATATTATTCTATGTTGTTATTTAATTCTTACTAATTTTCAGATACACCAACAAATAATAGTCATCTGACCATATCAAAACTAGCTCTTGGAGATTTGTCTTTTTATCCTGTTGAATTATATTTGCTCTATCATAAGTTGGGCAACTTTGAGACATTTGGGTTTTAATCATTCCAGACATACATGATTCTGTTTAATCCAAATGCCATTGGATGATAAGTTCACTAGCATGTTGTCATCTGGGATGTGTACTTATTTCACAAGGTACATTTTTTAATATGTTCGAACCAAGTGATGTTTTTTATCCATGAAAATAAATACATGGCATCTATAGGTACCGTTATTGTACACCCTGCAACCGAAGTTGAAGTACAAAGTAAAATAGGTGGAAACAAGATAGCCATACTTCCCATAATTTGATACATCGTAAATTAAAATGGACTCTTTTACAGGATTCCCTCGTGATTGTTAACTTATCCCTTCTTAAATATAAACTCCTCAAAAAGGTTCGGAATTTTCTTTCAATCGCCATTTTGTTATGATATATTCATATTGTGCTTAAAGTTAATATCAATAAAAAGCTGATGTGTTCTTTTTTCTAACAATACCTTAATCGTAGTAATCACTTGTTCCTAAGCCACCTGCTTGAGATTGTGGGGAGGTTTCATTCAAAATGTGCAAAATGTGCAAAATTTTGAATTCGCCACTATTTTCTATTGTCTTTTATTTGAAGTGTTCATTAAATTCATGAAATGTGTTCATAAAACTACAGTGTAGAGTGATGCACTATTGACTTCTGAGCACAAAAATACTGAAGATGTTGGCACACTCAAGCAAGTGGCTTAGCGCTTAAACAAGTGATTGCTACAAATTTGGTATTGTTGTAAATTGAAGAGATGAACACATCAGCTTTCTATGTGCAACAGAATACATGTATACGTACATCAACAAAATACATAAAAAATAGGATTGAAAAAATAAAATCAAACTTGTTTTGAGGAAACAATTTGACTTCAGGGACCTACCTCTTCACCAGGATCAATAAGAGTATCAGCTTTACTGTGTCTGATTTTCTTTTTGTGTGGTTTCTTCTTATCCCTGTGCAATAGTTGCTCTTGTGTAGCACCAAGACTTTGAGGTATTACAGTTGCTGTGTTCAGTGCACTAAATCTGACAAAATCAGCTTCTGTGACTTTCTTTTGAGGTATATTTGGAAGTGGAAGGAATGGCCACTGATGAGGTAGAACAAGAATTGGCGGAGGAATATGTGGGAACATTAGAACAGGATCCTTAGGATTGATGCCATGTGGTTGGAATGGCATGTGGGGATTACCCATGTGAGGTCCCATAATAAAGGGATTTGGAAATGATGCACCCAGAGGATTTAAAATAGCCTGTTTATCCGTTGTGTCGTCTTCTTCTGATATGTGTCTCTTGGAGAGATGTGATGATAAACCTTCTTTAGCTGTCTGTGGAGCATCATTGCGTTCATCACTTTCTGCCTCTAAATAAACCTTTTCACTATCAGTTATTTCGTTATCACTCTCAAATTCTACCTTAATTTGTGGATGCTTATCTGTACATGGTTGAGATTGGGGGATTTCAGATAGGATGTTTGAAGACTTCTCCCTACAACTGCTGCCTCCAGTTTTTCCTGCAAGGCTAACCTCAACAAATCCTTCATGAGATGGAACCTCTGTACATGGTTGAGATTGGGGGATTTCAGATAGGATGTTTGATGACTTCTCCCTACAACTGCTGCCTCCAGTTTGTCCTGCAAGGCTAACCTCAACAAATCCTTCATGAGATGGAACATCTGTACATGGTTGAGATTGGGGGATTTCAGATAGGATGTTTGAAGACTTCTCCCTACAACTGCTGCTTCCAGATGTTCCTGCAAGGCTAACCTCAACAAATCCTTCATGAGATGGAACATCTGTAAATGATTGAGATTGGGGGATTTCAGATAGGATGTTTGATGACTTCTCCCTACAATTGCTGCCTCCAGATGTTCCTGCAAGACTAACCTCAACAAATCCTTCATCATGCTTACACTTTTCTTCTAGTTCCTCACATTCTGGTACAGATGATTGGTGACATCTTGATGGGAGACTCTCCTTAGAGCTAGTTGAACCATTACTATATCCATCACTAGAATTACCATCTGATGATGAATAGTTTGTTCTTGAGTGATACCCAGCTGGCACATCTTCTTTGATATTCCCTAGCTGTCCTGAGGTATGTTGTTTATTACTACATTTGTCATCCATTTCGAAATCAGGGTCCTTCGTTCCTCAGTTAAGTGCAAACAACACAGGCACATTTTCTGTTTGCTTTTAGTTTTGGGGATGGGTTTCATACATTTCACATAACTTTCCTCCTTTAATGAACATCTTCACATTCAAACTTGCTGGGATGCTCTATTCCAAGGTGTTACACATGATTGGCAGTTGATGCAGGGAGAGTTTGAGATAAAATGCAGTTTGCCCATTGTTCAGCAATCTGATGCAACATTTTCAGACATTAAGATCTGCATACAAAAGAATAAAATGAATTAGATAAATATCAACATACAGGGTGAGTCAGAATGAACGTACGGGCACATTATTAGAGAAAGCGCCACAAAAATTATAGGCCTGCATATTCAAATACAATGATAGCGCTACAAAGACCAGATATTATGCTTTCAAGTTTCATTAAAAAAATTTTTTTTTGAAATTCGAATCATCGCGTCATAATTAAGGGTCTGAGGATACGTGTAATTTGTTGAACGTTTAACCTGTTGATTTTATACTGTCAGTTAAACGTTTAACCGTCTATTTTGTTCTAATGACCTCATTCAGTTCAATTCTATCACTTTTAAATAATTGTTCTTTTATTGTGATGCCAATTTTTCAACATGCTTTCCACGATGTGGGGAAAACTGTAATGGGCGATTCCATGAAAATGTGACGGAGCAAAAAAACTAAAAAATGCTCCAAAAGATTTAATTTTACATTCATGTTGTGCAAAGCCTATGCAAACGTTCAGGAAAAAAATATTGCAACCATTGACCGTTGTTAACTATGATTTTTTAAAACTCTTCTTACTTCCAAAACGGTAACACGTGTTACCGAAGCAACACTTTTTTGAAAATATTTCCTATTGATTTGATTTTAATTGATGCCACTTATAATTTTAATCCTACTAGTTAGGCCCTATTTAAAAATAGTAAACAATTTGATAAATTCATAACCACCACTCCACTATAAGCCATCAAAATGTCGTAACGCGTGTTACCGAACTTATATTCAGTAAAACGTGCTAAAACCTTAATTTTTTTAGAGTTAGTTATCACTATTTATGGTTTATATGTTAGTTCCATTGTCAAAGTCAAACTTAATTTTAATTTAGAAATTAAATAAATAATATAAAGCTAGTAAATTATGGATGGACAAAATGTAACGCGTGTTACCGTAACACGTGTTACCGACTATTTTGCAATTTACAAAAAAGTGAGAACTTAAATTCTTGTTATTATTCCAGTATTATAAACCTTGGGTAGGTACTTGCTCACAGTGGTGACCAATTGATTGCAGGTAGATTAGTTTAAATACACAAGCAAAACAAAGTTGGGATTTTTTTTAGTGCGTCTTTTTTCGTAACGCGTGTTACCGATATTCAGAGCGGTCTTACATTAACATGAGCTGATATTTCATATTGGTGTTAGCATGAGGATTTAGCCTTAAGTCTTGGGTACTACAATACAAAAGATGTAAACTTCATTCAGACTACTTTTACAGTTATAGAGGGGAGAATAAAGAATGGCGCCCTAAAATGTAACGCGTGTTACCGTGGAATCGCCCTAATCAAAATTTTGGAAGGCCTGAAAATTCACAATTAACCCACAATAATTTAATTTTGAAGTGGTGGTACCCTTTAAAGTATTAATATTGGCAAACTAGCAAATCAGTGAAAATATATAAAATATTAAACTATAGGCATAACCTAGTATACTCTGACCCATATCCCATAATTGTGTCTTTTTCAGCCAGCTCTGAACTGCCAAAGGTCATCATGAGGGTAATTGCTTTTCAGTATGTCTTATAAGGGTTTTAGATCTGTAAAATGTGAGGTTTATTGAAAAATCAAACCCATATGCGTGTAACCGTTAACTAGTTTTTGTAAACGGATTTTACCCTCGCGGTCGATTACATGTGTAAACGTGTTACAGTCACATGCCTAGTCATGAGAATGTTACAACACTTTTAGTAGAACCGTGTATTTTAAGCCAATCCACAGAATACTAATAACACTCAGTTTTGTTGGGTGGCTGATCAGAGATGCCAACCAATGAAACACGTCTAGCAAGACATTGCCATCTATATAATTATTACTATAGTTTAATCAGTTCTGAATTCAACGTCAAATTGGCGAAGCCACCTCACACAGCGAATCAATACTGAAAGGATGTGGGCGTGCATGAAGGAAACACGCGAACTGTGCATCATATGCGCCACGCCACGTGTGCATGCTGCCAAACTGTGTGCATGTGGCCATAACCGCGCGCACACGATTGGATTATTTTACAAGCGGAGAGATCAAAACTGAATATTTCTTGCCAATTTGATTATTTGGAACTGATAAAACTAGGTATAGTAGTAGTTAGACAAGCCGTCCATCAATCAAATCAATTTTATCCCCCTAAAATATAAGTACAGGAGGATTGCCGAGCTTGATGGTGAAATTACGCGTTGTATAGCTTAACATTTAGGCCCTAATTACTAAAGTAAAAACAGACTAAAATGAAAAATAATGCATGATAAGGTTTATCGCGAATCGGTAAGTAAGCCATTGATTATCCTATTCTGTTGCATTGTGGGATTGAACAAAATTATGCCCCCCCCCCCTTTCTATCCCACAATGCATCAGAAAAGGATGATCATTGGATTTTTTTCCGATTGGCGATAAGGCTTTTTGCATGTGTAGTTTAGGAAGTGGTTCGAAAGTCATGTAGAAATGGATCATATGGTGGTCCCGTGTATCGGAAGAGCAAACATCCGAGCTAGCATGTTTTAAAAGGTCACAGATTCCTTTGTAAAAAGTCAGAGTAGGGGATCATCCCGGTCTGTGGCTGTACACACATTGTCCCAAGGAAACTGTGGCCTCGGCGGTATATATCCAGGAATTGGACTTTGTCGAGTATCAACGAAGACGTTGTTAGGCCAAGGCCCTAACTATATCCAGAATTAGTAATAGTATCGTAAATCATGAAATTATTCCAATCCTATCAGGTGGCCAAATTCGGCCACTGACAAAGTGGGCAAACATGGCCACCAAGACAAAATGCGTAATAAATTCACTATTTTTCATGTTTGAAACTCAAAACAATTGTTCCAATGGAATAAAAATCTGTTGGGGAAAGGTTTAAGTTTGATTTCATGTTTGAATTAAGCAAATTATGATGTTTGTTGAAGAGATGAAGAGCAGTTGGTGATTTTGGTGTTGGGAGGCTTGATATCTCCCAGCACTATATCTGGGGGAGCTCACTAGCCAAAATGATGTCATAGGTACTTGTAGCCAATTAAATACAAGGGGTGTGTGAGAGGTGTGTCCGAGACATCCACTCAGCATCAAGCAAAAGTTTTGTCTATTGTATAAAAGTTTTAGTAGTGATGGGCACAACGGTACCATAATGATTTTTGTGACAGAAATAGGTGGAGTGTATACTCTCATCCCTATTGAATTGTGTATAAATATTGATGTATATCAAGGGGAGTATGTGGCCAATGATATGCTGGGTTTCATGACAACCAGTTATGCATGGGTTAGGGACAACCAATCAGCTTTGAGAAAAAAAGTTTGTGGATATCCTAAAATAGTGATGGGCTAACTTTTATTTGTTCTCTCTCTCTTCTTTCTTTCTTTTTGGGATTTTTGAAGAATTATTTAGATATATTTATTGTCATGAGTGTGGATTAGTTTTTTTGGGGTGTTTTTGTGTTGATATATTTTTGTTTTGGGTGTGATTATGTTGTTTTAATGGCTTTTTTTAAGGTATTTTATTGTTGTTTTCTTGTTCAGTTTTTTTTATTTTTTATTTTTGTCTATATTAACTTTATTTATTTATTCATTGATTTATTTATGTATTTACTGTTTGGTGACTTATTTTTTAAACATTTATTTACTTGTTTATTTATCCATGTTTTTCTTTTCTTTTATTGTTTTAAGTGTTATGGGGGTGGGGTCTTGTGGGTATTCTAGTAGATTTTGGGACAATATTGTGCTTCTTGGCTTGTTTGTTTCTTTTTGTTGTTTCTTTTTCTTTGTTTTTTTTCTCGTTTTTCTTGGGGTGGGCTGTGGGGATTGTCTTTTTGTTCAGGTGTGGGTGGGCTGTTTGTTTTTTCGGGTAGGGGGTATTGTCTTTATCCGGGGGGGGGGGGGGGTCTTTTTCTGGATAATGGGTGGTGGGAAAAATCAAAAATCCTTATTTTATTCTTTGTTGTTGTTTTTTCTCAAGGGGGGGGGGGGGGGGGGGTATTGTATTTGCTTTTTATTGATATCATTTTCTGGATATTAGGTGCAGGGAAACAGCTTCTAATAGTAATATGATTAATTTCATAACATGTGGAGGGGATGTTTGTTTGGTGGTGGCTGATGTATGTAATTAGGATTATTGCTCTTTTTGTGTTCAAATTGGTCTTTATTAGCTACAAGAAAATGTCTTCCTTAGCTTTTTGTTATGAACCAACATTATGTCACTTACATGTAGTATACATACCCTTTGATGGTAGAGTAAAATGAGAGGGGAACAGAATCTGCACCCCACCCATTTCTCTGCTGGAATTCCTTGACCATGCCTATCAATTATGTTTGAAGCCAAATTAGCCATACTGAGATGTAATGCTTTATATTTGAATCTAGTAAAATAATGTGATGGTAGAAGATGTTGGATCAGTGTGTGCAGATTGGAGCATCGATGTGTACTGTGTGGTGGAAGGTTACCAACTGACTGGCCATGTGGCATTTGTGTAACTATTGGGCAATCTTGCTTAATCCCATACACCTGGCATGGTTGCTTTTATTATGCAAATTATAATTCAATGCATGAGCTTTTACCAGGTATCTTGTTTACTAGTTCAGTTCACCTGTATTTCAAAGTTGCTATTGTTCATATGAATGTCCATTGAATATACCTTTCTTGAATCAAAGGCGTGGTCATCTGTACATGTACTAGTATGTTTGTATGATGCAATATAGCTAGTGGCCTTGATCAGCTGGGTCATAACAGGACTAGCCACACTATTTACTCAGCTGATAGTGTATTCAAACCATGGCAAAAACTAAGCGTGTAGCACCTAGGCGCAATGCAGGAAGGGGCAAGGTAGGCCAACCAGCCCAGCCTCATTCTAAACGACAATGTTCATGTAAAATTCATGCATACACTTTGAGGCTTTTATATTTTTCTCTGATATTACAAAATCCAAGTGAATCCAAGTATTTGTTTTGAATTTGTTGCTGTTGTAACAGCATAATAACATGCTTTTTTTGTACATGTATGTAAGTCCCATTTCTATCAAATGTTTAAAATAAACTTTCAATGAAATATCTTGATTTTTGGAGGCCCAAAATGACTGACATTTAATTAATTTTCCAACAAAACATGAAGTTTCACAAAATGTTTAGGTATTGAGGATTTCCGTTTTGTTAATGTTAGAGCACTTTCAATGAAAGTTTGAAAATGATATTACAAACACTACAAATATTTTGGCCAAAAATGACTGAAATTGCATCATTTTTCTGGTAAAATGCAACCCAATTTTTTTCAAGCGACACTAAATATTTTGGTATAGAGTTCAGATATCGATATAGGAAGGATAGAAGATGCCATTTTGTGTGTGTGAGAGCGCTACTTTTGGATTAACTGTAAATACAGGAAAAATGTCTACTTGCCACAAAATGACTGACATTTCATCATTTTTCTGGCAAAACGCAACCAAGAATTTTTTTGAAGCGACACGAAATATTTAGGTATTGAGTTAAGCAATTGATATGAAAGGTAGAATTTGCCATTTTTTGTGTGGAAGCGCTACTTTTGGATTAACTGTAAACACTGGCAAATATGCCCACTTAGCGGCCATATTTGCCAGTGCACTGGCAAATTTGCCAGGGCTGGGGAATTCGGCCACCTGCTATACTCTGTTTGGCCATCTCGAGACAGTGACGTAACCGCGTATTCTACTAATTGCATCACATAACGCGCGCGAATACTCGCGGCACTGGCGTACAAACACGAGCGTTGAAAGGCGGAAGATACACACGCGTGCGTAAAAGCTGCGCCTGTTCAGTTACGTCGCTGTCTCGAGATGGCCAAACAGAGTATAGGAATGATTCACTGATTCGGCATTATTTTTTCTTTCCAAAAAAGCCACCTAGAACCTAAAACTAGGCAAATACAAATATGTTAATATCGTTATGAAATAACTTCTCAAACTCACCCATGCTGTCAGCTGCGAGCAATAAGCATCGCAAGTCAGCTAAAAGCTACTATTTTGACATGTTTTGATCCGCAGATCCATCAAAATGGTTCATGACCCGCGAATGACCTTTCTCTGTGTGTAAAAGACAGCCTGTAGGCAAAGTAATTGAGGGCGTTTTCAAGGGTTGCTCAGCCCAGCCAGGCGGGGGCTGGGGCAGAAACATGCGTGGAGATATTGCTCATCATTAGAAGTTATTAGGCAAGTTTTATACTTACAGGGCCTACCATCGTGGTAAAGACACTTAGGGCCGTATTCTCGTACTAAACACGGTTTTAGCTTAAAACCGTGTCTAACTAAACTTGTGTTTAACTAAAACGCGAGTTTATCTTTTAAACAACGTGTTTAACTAAACACGGTTTTAAACTCGGCGAATCTCGTTCCCAGGGTGATTGTGCGATACTGTATAGTATGTATACAGGTATTTATTTTTGTTGTGGCCCTGATAGGTTACAATAGATATCGACTGAATACCTCAAACGCACGTGTATTTTTAATACTACACAATATCCCCGGCAGCTTACAGCGGGCACGGTTGAGTAATCATTCAAGGCATACAGTTCGTGTATTTGTTTAGTTAAACGCGCCTTAAACTACCCCCATACCTATGTTTAAAGTTAGACACTTTTCAGTGAGTTAGACGCGTGTTTAAGGGGGCTGTCAAGTGTCAGAAATAGCTTCCGTAAAACTGCCGTAACTACGTAATTATTCATATATTCCATATACAAGTATACATTTTTTTGAAGGAAAGGGTTCAATAAATCTAACCATGAACATAAAATTGCTCTAAAAAGAACCATTTTGGAGAAAATCATAAAAAAAACGAGAATTTTGACCAGTCTTCAATTCGGACAAGGTAACCAAAAAAATATTTTCTGAAAATCTGTCCTTTTACGATTTTTGTAATCTTAAGAAAATTACCCGGGTTCCATTTTTTTTGTTTTTTGATATCTGAGATATTTTTTTATTTATTGACCAAATAAGGCAACAAAATGGGATTTTTAAATACAACAAACGTGAATTTCCACAAAATGATCCGAAAAATCGGGAAATAGGCCTAAAAAAAAAAAAAAAAAAATGGAACCTGGGGAAGATCATGGTTGTTGCGTTAAACTTACTTGCTGTCCATTAGATGCAGTTTGTATTGAGTTATCGTGTCTGTAAATCGTATTTTTACTCAAAAATGAACATAAAGAAATCAACCGATGAATGTGAAAAGTGACAATACCGCCGTTTGATCATGGTTTACGGGGAAATACACGTATTTCAAATCCTGTTCTTTAGATATTGTGGGAAACATATAAATCCCCAACTTCGTGCAAAGTTTCATTACAAACCGTTCTTTTCTTGGTATCAAAATAACCTCAAATGTGTGTTAAAAAACACCTTTTTCATGATGTCGAGTTTGAAAAAGAAGCCATACCATTTCATGCGCATTCGAAGCGCGTTCACAATTTCCGGGAAGCGTAACGCATTCAAGCGCGTGCGTTAATCAACAATGAGCGCAGACGCGCGCGGAATGTTTTGAGTTGGCAAAATAAATGGTGACGCGTGCGCGTTGAACCGGTTGACAAAGATTTAGACGCTCGTGTATTAATTTCTGTGCGCAACACTCTGCGGCTAATCATCAGAGTTTATCATTATAGGCCAGTGTAGTCGAGTCTTTATCAATGTGATCATTTAAAAATGCACCGTGGCGGGATCTGTGAGTAGTCTGGGTGTAAAAATCAACACCTATCCTAGATAAAGACCTAGTAAAGGAGAGAGAAAAATTGGAAACAGAGAGAAAGCAAGAAATGGGATGAAGATTTAATTTAAGACCTGTCGTTTGGTAGGCTCTAGGCCTACATGTTTTCTCTTCTTCTACCTCAGATATTTAAAGAGACGGAATCGGGTAAGCTTCTGATTAACATGATTAATATGAGTCACGTCACGAATTGTAATTTCATCATAAATAGTAAAAGGCCACAACATGCCACCTGAACTTGATCCTCGTTATGCCAGCGCCACCGAAAAAGAAACTGAAATATATGTCCGATAGGTCTAATGTTTAATGAAGCAGGAAAATAAATTTAACGGTTTGTAAAATGACTACCGTATATGAATTGTCTATGGGTAAACTGTCAAGCGAACGAGTAACAGTAGCGTATCAGCAGAGTGTCCCCCCTCGACGGATTTGACCGGGTAGAACAGCTCAAACTACCGGGCTAAAAGGTTTTATTTTCTGTAAATACAGTGGGTTGGGGGAGCAAGGGCCCCAATTTGAATCGGATGGGGTGGATTTTGAAAACACCCCCACCCTCCCCGTTTTCAAATGTCGGACTCGGCGGCGGCGGCAATCCTCAGCCTGTAAAGTTAAAGCCTATACCGGGAAGATACCATTTCCCCCTCTGACAAGCGATCTCATCAGATACGCCACTGGCGGGTAATGGAGCACATTTCACAGTAGTTAAATGATGAGTATTTTCCATTAGAATGGACTTGGATCCTTTTAAAATTGATTTGAATTGCTATCTACCAAAGATAATTATTAAATAGTGATTGTTCAGTGTTATAACAATATAGCTCTATTAAGCATTTCGGTTGGATCTCTTATAAAAGTAGTTTGCTATCTACTGAAGATAACAATGATAACGTTGAAAACACGGTCATTATTTAACAATTAGCTCTAGTGCTAGGCCTATATACAGTATTCGGTATTTCCATTACTGCATGGTTTTATTATTTATTGGCTATCCCTATGAATTGCCTTGTCACCTATACCTAGATTGAATTTTTTTTATTGAGAGGACACAAAAGTACAAGGATATCAAAGGTGCAACCACACATTCAATTAATCAGGCCTATTGTTTACATCTCATAACTTCGTGATAAACCAAACCGATGTTACCCTATTTTTTTTATTGGGGTGGGTCCGAGGGGCAGAAATATAGAGCATCCTCTCCCACCATAATCCCATCCCTTCCACCTTTGCTTTCAGTCTAGAACATTCGGACGTTTCATTGATTCAAAATATGAATGATGGGCATTTAGCGATCGAAATGGGAAGATCTCTGTTCTTTGTTCAGTGTTCAGTCCGAATTTCATTTGGAATGTTCCAGAATTTTATATTATTCAATTTAACTATGACATTTTAGGAGGATTTTATAGAAACATGACTTGTTTGGCCGTATAGGCCTACTTCTGGTTATCTTGGAACTTATTTTGTCTTATATGGCATGTCACCAACCAAACCGTAGGCCTAACAGCGGGGCCTTAGACCCGAACGCAACTGAATAAATGAGCTTATAATGGATAGTATTAAAATACATGCCAGGAGAGGCTGTCCATCCCTGCTCTCCATGGCCCTATACACCCCCCCCCCCCCCCCCCAACTCCACATGTCGTGTGTTTGATTGCCGCGTGTGCAAATACATGTACTATACAAAGTTAAACTATTATGAGATAACCATGCCCTTGTCAAAATTTGATAGAGATTTGATAGCTATCAAAACTCTATCAAATGAAATCCTATATAATTGGGACATTTATTTGATAGACTTTTGATAGACATTTGATAGAGACCTATCAAAATTCTAACAAAAATGAGTTGGTCTATATTTGAACAAAAAACTATCAAAAAACTATTAAATATCTATCAAATGGAAATTTGTTAGACTTTTGATAGACTCAGATGTCCCAATTATATAGGGATTTGATAGGCCTATCAAAAAACTATAAAATATCTATCAAATGGAAATTTGATAGTTTTTTGATAGACTTAGATGTCCCAATTATATAGGAATTTGATAGGCCTATCAAATATCTATCAAATGGAAATTTGTTAGACTTTTGATAGACTCAGATGTCCCAATTATATAGGGATTTGATAGGCCTATCAAAAAACTATAAAATATCTATCAAATGGAAATTTGATAGTTTTTTGATAGACTTAGATGTCCCAATTATATAGGAATTTGATAGGCCTATCAAATATCTATCAAATGGAAATTTGCTAGACTTTTGATAGACTCAGATGTCCCAATTATATAGGAATTTGATAGGCCTATCAAAATTATATCAAATTTGCACTATCAAAACCCTATCAAATGATTTGATATACATTTGATAGTAAAACACTGGATCTTGCTATCAAATCTCTATCAAATATTCTAACTGGTACTGCCAGCGAGCTTGGCATCTGCTCTATCAAAACCCTATCAAATTATTTGATATACATTTGATAGTAGATACTGGATATTGCTATCAAATCTCTATCAAATATTTTACCTGGTACAGCCGCGAGCTTTGCTCTATCAAAACCCTTTCAAATTATTTGATATAATACCTGCACCATTATTTTGCTGAGCACTTTTTCAGCTGGACAGAAAAGCCAAAATCCATGTGGTTACAAAATATCAATGTACATTTACATGTAATACTAATGTAATAACTAACAGTTCTAGTCTGCTTGTCGGTATGAGTTGTAGAATTTAATCACCAAAAAGCAGTCCTTTTTATTGTATTAAAAAGAGATGCACCAGTAATTTAACAATAACAAGTGTTGATTCATAAACGTACATAGGACGTAATCTGTGTTTTGTCGAATCTTGAGTTATATAAAAAAATAACCTTGTCCGGCAGCGAACCTGTCAACACACAATTGTATTATGATGAATTCCCGTCGTATGCAGGGCAGGCCTAGTCATAAGTCTAATCACAGACATTTGGTTCGTTCCTTCGCGTTTCCGTATTCATGAGCCTTAAATGTCTCCAGAAATTGCCAACAGATATGTCCACATGGCTCTTGTTTGGTTATGGTGAGAACTGTCATTTCGTTGTATACAGTAAATGTATGGTAATTACATTACAGCAAACCCTCAAAATCCATGCTGCGCTGATTTAGAGTAACATCGAGACCAGACCAATTGCAAGAAAACAATGATTACGATGTCCACATACTCGCCATGCGTTGAAATTGACCATCAATCAACCTGTATTAAAAAGAAAAGGACAGAGTAAACAATTATTACACATTTATATTTGCTTGAATTTGTAATAACTGTGGTTTAAACCTGTATGGGTCATTTGCGAAGATCGGAGACCATGGCTGTGTGAGTTAAACATTTATGTAGCCTTCTGGCATTCCAGGTCTTTACCCAAAAAGGGTTAGAGCCAATAAAACATGATTCATAGTTTCCTATCACCCGCTCGCATTATGATTCTCTTTTATTCAGCTGCATTTTGTATCGCAAATTTCTACTCAATCAATATGTTTAATAAATAGCTTGTGCAGTGTGACAAAAATGTATAAACTGTTTGTTCATCAAAAACACTTAAATGAAGTTTATGAACACACCTGCGTGGTAGAAAGGAACGATTCATTCAAATTGAAGAAAACAAATTCCGCTGATTACTTACAACCTCATTTCTGTATTATGAAGTGATTACAACGATATGCCTGGCATTAAAGGCATATTACATGTATGTGATCTTTTCCAAGTAGCGCCCTCTATAAATGATTTTTACTATGAACGCAGATTTTCTTGCAAATGCGCATTTTTTATCATAAACCATAAATATCTTCTAAGGTACAGATCCATACGATTCGTATTACTTCACAATCATGGTTTGAAGCGGTACAATCTATTTTTTAAATTTTGCTCTAAATTCACTCTGAAGTCATGATGTTGAGATTATTAGGAATCGTATCGCTCTGTAACTTGGAGTGTATTTATGATTTATGATCAAAAAAGTATATCTGCAAGAAAATCTGCTTCCAATTTTTTTCTTCTTCGAGGATTGAGGTCGTCCCCTGGAAAAGATCACATGCATAATATACCTTTAATTGCACTGACATCTTGCTAACATAATTAAAACTGTTGATCTATAGAAAAAAAATCATCATTTGATATTAAACAATTTGAAAATGATATTAGTAGGATTACGGCGATGGACAAATTTATCCTGAACACTACAAAGTGCTATTTTTGTGCGGATTTAGTGGATAAAACAAGCACTTCCAGGTAATTAGTATCAATATAATTAGCAAAGATTATCTAAATTATTAAGGAACATTCAACATTAGGTCTAACTTAATTAAAACACTGCAGAGATATTACCCCCCTCCTCCCCCAGTTACCATTTGAAAATTGAAATGGGTAATAATATGCTGTTGATACATTTCAGATGGTATTTTTTGTATAATTAATTAATTGGGGATGAAATTAACACTAATTAAGGTTTGGTAATTACACTAAAATGATCCATCCACACACAATAATAATTCAATGAACTAATATACACAAGGTTAATTATCTATATTGCCCATCCCTTTGGAAATACATTGTATGCATCCTTACCCCCCCCCCCCCCCCCCCCCCCCCCCCCCCCCCCCCACTGGGTCCTGACTAATTGTAATTATTACGAGTTATAGTAATTAATCTTAACTTGTTTCATACTTTTTCTTACAGATACCATTAAAGCAATAAATTATCTTCCAAATGAGACTAAATAATAGTAAATATACTCAATTGTGATGTATGGTTTGAAAATTATAAGCATTTGAATGGCAAATAATCAAAAAATTGTGACAAATCCACCCTTTTAGGGTCCCAACTTATAAAATGTGACCAGCTATGAAATGAAAAATGTTACGTGAAACAAATATTAAGAAAACACAATCAAATTTCATTGGCCTAAAATTGGTGCTTTATTATAGGCCTAACTAAATAGCTGTTTTGATTATATGTTAGTCCTTAACATGTATGTCTACTTCATGCATCCATTGACAACTGTTGACTGTTATTTCAAATGTTAAGAATTTGTTTGATGAATGAAATAAAATTAAATATTTAAGTGTATTATTCCAACCAAATGGAGCCATAATTTCATTACACAAGTATGATGCTTTACTTTAAATTGTCAATATAGAATTAAATATAAAAATACCTTACCATTATCATATAAATGTAAACATCAAGATGGCTTTCTCATCACAACTGTATCCTGTAGTACTAGCTAGTAGTAGTACTACTTGTACTGGTTGTAGTGTGTAACGGGAATTATTCCAATAATATAACTATTCCTGGTCGTTCTACATGCTCCAAAATCACTTGTTGTCATCTCCCCTAATCTCCTCTAGATAATAACTGTTGTTGCAACAACAACATGTTGTTCTCATTCAAACATTTCAAATAATCAAAACACTAGCCTAACTTGTAGCAGCTATGCATAATGGTTCCTACACAACACATGTGCATACATGTACAGTGTCAGTGCATGCAGTGCAGTGTCGGTGATGTTGCTTAGTGTTGACCCCTATGCATGGTATTAGGGGTGCATGCACACCAGCTGTGTATACACACAATGGCTCCATTGAACTAAAGTTCGCTAGCAATATAATTTCGTTAATTTTGCTAGGTCTAAATCGCAAAATTGAAATGCCACCAATTATATTATTTATAATGGTTAGGAAGATGATACTAATCAGTGAAAGTAAATTGATACAAAAAGTTGACTATTAGTGCTAATTCGCTAAATTAAGTTGCGTTGAAATTAAACTGTTGTACAGTACCACATTTATCTAGGGTTGCAAGAATTAATAACAAAAGATGTTTCATTCATTTTTTAATTTTTTTGTTATTTATGTATTTATTAGTATATGCATTTATTTATCTATTTGTTTATTATTTATGTATATATATATTTATTTATTTAACTACCTATTTATTCATTTATTTATTTATTAAACAAATTAGTATTATATTTATTTATTTATCTATCTATCTTATTATTTATAAATTTATTTATTTATCTATCTATCTATTTATTTATTTGTATATTTTATTTATTAGAAAATGAGTATATTTATTTATCTATTTATTTATTTATTTATATAATATAGTATATTTATTGATTCACCTATTATTATAAACCTTTATTTGTTTATTTACTTATCTATCTATTTATTAATTTATTAGAAAATTAGTATATATTTCTATCTATTTGTTTATTATTTATATATTAATATATTTATTTATTTAATTATCTATTTATTTATTAAACAAATTAGTATATTTATTTATTTATCTATCTATTTATTTATATATTTATACTTTTATTTACTAATCTATCTATCTATCTATTTATTTATTTATATATTTTATTTATTAGAAAATGAGTATATTTATTTATTTATTTATCTATTTATTTATTTATTTATATAGTATATTTATTTATCAGTATATTTATTTATTTATTTATCAAAAATGAGTATATTTATTTATCTATTTATTGATTCACCTATTAGTATAAACATTTATTTGTTTATTTACTTATCATACTATTTATTTATTTATTAGAAAATTAGTATATCTATTTATTTATTTCTATCTATTTGTTTATTATTTATATATTTATATATTTATTTAATTATCTATTTATTTATTAAACAAATTAGTATATTTATTTATTTATCTATCTATCTATTTATTTATATATTTATACTATTATTTATTTATCTATCTATCTATTTATTTATTTATTTATTTATTTATCTATCTATCTATCTATTTATTTATTTAGTTATATATTTTATTTAATAGAAAATGAGTATATTTATTTATCTATTTATTTATTTATTTATTTATTTATCTATTTATCTATTTATTTATCAAAAATGAGTTTATTTATCTATCTATTTATTTATTTATTTATCAAAAATAAGTTTATTTATTTATTTATTTATCGATTTATTCACCTATTAGTATATATACATTTTTTTAATTTATTTACTTATTTATCTATTTATTTATTTATTAGAAAATTAGTATATCTATTTATTTATTTATTTATATAGTAGTATATTTATTTATCTATCTATTTATTTATTTATTTAACAAAAATGAGTATATTTATTTATCTATTTATTGATTCACCTATTAGTATAAACATTTATTTGTTCATTACTTATTTATCTATTTATTTATTTATTAGAAAATTAGTATATCTATTTATTTATTTATTTATTTATTTCTATCTATTTGTTTATTATTTATATATTTATATATTTATTTATTTAATTATCTATTTATTTATTAAACAAATTAGTATATTTATTTATTTATCTATCTATCTATTTATTTATATATTTATACTATTATTTATTTATCTATCCATCTATCTATTTATTTATTTATATATTTTATTTAATAGAAAATGAGTATATTTATTTTATCAATTTATTTATTTATTTATATAGTAGTATATTTATTTATTTATCTATCTATCTATTTATTTATCAAAAATGAGTTTATTTATTAGTATATACATTTATTTATTTATTTACTTATTTATCTATTTATTTATTTATTTATTAGAAAATTAATATATCTATTTATTTATTTATTTATTTAGTATTAATATATTAGTTTTGTTTTGTGTACATGGGGTGGGTGGCATTAATGGGGGAAGCCTTCTCGCAGCCACCCCCTACCTGTTACCCCCTGTAAAATAATATTTAGGTTTGTTTTTGCAAGCAGACTTTGAACTTGGTAACTTTATTTGAAATCCTCAACATGTGCGTGCATTCTAACTTTGTATATATTTAAGTTAGCTACGCAGCAATTGTATGGAGGAGATCATTGTGTTCTGTTGCAGTTATCAAGTTGGCGCGCATATAAAATTGTCCTGATCTCTGCACGCAATATGTGTACAGGTTGATGGTTGGCGCGCAATTCTGCAAACAAACAGCGCGCAAGACAGATGTTAGTGTGCAATGCCTGCACGCATAATCCATACTTTGAATTTCATGCGTCTCGTACTATTAAATTTGATCTTGGGAATTTGATAAGAATTTGAGATAGCTAGAGAAAATGAAGAAAAAAACCCTCTAAGTCAAATTTGATAGAAATTTGTTAGGAATATAATATTGAGAAAAAGGCAAAAAATGACTAAGTCGAATTTGATAGGAATTTGATAGGAATATGATATTGAGAAAATGGCAAAAAGTGACTAAGTCAAATTTAATAGGAATTTGATAGTACCTTATTCAGTTTGATAGGGATTTGATAGTGTTGTCAAAAGTCCAAGTCATATTATATAGGAATTTGATAGGAATATGATATAGAGAAAATGGCAAAAATTGACTAAGTCGAATTTAATAGGAATTTGATAGTACCTTAGTTCAATTTGATAGGGATTTGATAGTGCTGTCAAATGTCTAAGTCATATTTGATAGGAATTTGATAGAAATAGCTTAATTTGATAGATTTTTGTTAGTCCATCGACATTCAACTTGGATTTGATAGGGTTTTGATACTATCAAATATATATCAAAAGTAATTTGATAGGGTTTTGATATATCAAAACCCTATCAAATGCTCATTTGATAGGGTTTCTATAGAGATTTGATATACTTTTGATAGGAAAATTTCTGCAAGGGTGTGAACCATTTGATAGCATCGGCTCATCGGCCCGAGGATGCTTCTCCGATCATGCCCATGTAGGCCTAGGTAAAACGGCACTTATAATTGATATTATGTTTGATATAACTGAATGACAAATTAGTACACCGAGTTGAACTAACTGAGAACTAGCTAACTTAACAACGATACGAAGTAATAGGCCTACCATATTCAGTAATGACAATAAATAGATAAACAGGTAGGCCTATTGGATGGACGGGCGGGTGGAACGGACTTGTACAACATCGAAAGGCCAAACAAAAACAAAACATTAACGTCTTCGGATAAAACCCGGTGTAAGTCTTTTTGATCTCCTTACAATGTTTCACTCCGATCATGGATTCAAAATCTTTCTCTGTCCTTTATTTTTTATCTTTTTTCCTTCTCTCTTTCCAAACTCCTTGACACTAACGCTTGTGCTAAAGCCTTGTTTTACTAATAGGCCTACTTGCTTTCAGGCTCAGCCACACCCCGGCAAAAATGACGGTTTGATAAGTCGGGCCTCCGATGCGTAAACAATGCGTATGAACAAGCCCTCAAACGCGGCAAAAACATAGCGGGTAACGCAGCACGCACTGACGGCTTTCGAAATAACAGCGTCGCGTATTTTAAGCGAACTGGCGCGTGCCAATTTGCGTGAAAAACAAAACACGGGATACGCGGCGCATGGGAGTTTCGCTGATCCCCTGCGGGCAGACTTTTCCATTCTACTTTGTCAATGATCACAATAAGGGATTTAAATCCTTCTAAATAGGCTTTTGGAATTTCAAAATTGAAATTTTCTTTGCATGTACTGATAGATAACACTCTGAAGTTTTGAAAAATGAAGAAAAGTGAAATTCCTGGAAAATACGAAATGACACTTGACAGCCCCCTTAAGTAAAACAAATGTACGAGAATCGCGTTTAGTTAAACGCTGTGTCTAAAGTCAAAGTTAGACGCGTGTTTAGCTTAAAACCGTGTTTAACTACGTACGAGAATACGGCCCTCTAATGTTTGATGGAAATAATTTAGTATAGGCTGTTAGCCTGTCACATTAGGATGTAAAATGGGAGCATTATTTCTTATTATGCAGTATTATAAGGGGGAACCCACTTTTTTGTTCCATTGTATAGTGTAATTCAACTACACTGTAAAAACAGTGTTTAGAAACGTGGTGCAAGATGGTGTTTAGATCGCTCATGTTTAGAAATTAAACACTGTGTGTTTAGATATTTGACATGCATATTTAGGGATCTGACATGTAAGTGTTTAGAAATTTGACATGTTTACAAACGTGGTGCAAAATGGTGTTTAGAAAAGCGTTTAATCTCTAAACACTGTTTTTACAGTGTAGGCAACACATCCAGGGTTCAATAATCTAGGTCACCAGCTGGAGAACACCTGTATTTGTAACATTCCAATGTATTGAAAATATCCTAGAAAGTCTATTGAGAGATTGCACCTGGGTCCACTTTATGAATAAATGCATAAATTAAAATTCCAGCAGGCTGGGTTTTTTCCATCAGTCCATGTGGTTTTTTAGTCACTTTTGATTCCAGCACTGGGCGGACAACAAGTCATATTATTTTACTCTGCACAACCAAAGGGGTTTCGTCCTTTATTTTCTTCACAAGTTTCGCAAGGCGTGGGTTGAATTCTTGAGAGAAGCCCATATAAGCCGGGTGCCAGAATGTTTATTCAATAGAATAAGAACAATTTGGCTAGACATATTGTGTGTGAAGTTATACTGATCCGGGAAACGGCATGTCTGTGGAAGTTTAAAAGCTTACCAAGATTTTGACGAGGGCAGCAAATTGCAGGCGTGAACCGCTTTGATCCACGACACTGCAGCTGTAATGACGATGTTGGTTAGTTGGCAAGAGAAGAAACTATTTTAAGTACAAGAATAATTTGTGTTTTAAATGTGTATTTTAAACTACCATTTTGTGCAAATTTTGGTCAAGTTCAAAAGAACATTTGTATGGTATTTTCACACAAAAAAAGTGTATCTATTTGGAATTACTTTTGGGATTTTCATTGAGAGAAAATGTATAGTTGGAGAAGCTTTGTTTATACAAATGTATGGACATTTCACCTAGGTTTTCTAATTGAAAAATACCAGTTGCATACAGACTATAGTAGATTCATAAACTCTGGCGTATTGGTTTCGATTTTGGACCTCGTCCATTGGGCGTTCAGAGGAACCCATTTTGACCAATGATGGAATAGCGGTACTTTTATAGACTAGCGGGACGCCCGTCCTTCGGACGGGCTCTCCCGCTAGGGAGTAGGCCTACCAGACAGAACACCTACAAAATGAAACAACACATATGTGTTGGAAAATTTATAACGAAACACATAGGAATAGAACAATATTTAAAACATTTTTGTTTTAAATCAAAAGGTTTTGTATAATTTAAAAGTTTTCAAATTTCAATTAAAAAAATTAAAAAGACCCCCCCCCCCTCCCGCCCGCCCACGCCCGTGCCATATTTAAACTCCAAGGCCTAAACCTTAAACATATCCCGTACCCCACCAGTCACTCCCCGCCCTGCCCCCGCCTCCACCCCGCTCCGTGGCATATCACATTTCTTCATATACCCCTGCCTCTCAAACTACATTACATCATTACACACAACCCCCATTCGTCACTGCCCCCGCCCCGCCCGCCCGTGGCATATCTCAACCCCCAAGGCCGTGCCTCCCAAACCACATTTCTTCATTAGACCCCCTCCACCCCGCCGCCCCCAGCCGTCCCCGCCCCTCCCTGTCCCCCGTCTTCGACCGCCGCCGTTCCCACCCCGTCCCCGCCCGCCCCGTGGCTTATCTCAACCCCAAGGCCTAAAACCGTAACCAATTCCCGTGGAGCCGCGTATTTCTCCAATATTTACCCGCCCGCGTGTGTAGGGGTGCGTGGGTGTAGTGCGTGTGAGCGTTTATTTTGCACGGCGCACTACGACGCGTTATGTGTTAGGCGCCGAATGCATGGTTGCAGTACGCATGAAGATAAACAAAACAAACACGGCCCGTATCCATGGATTTTCATGGTTTTTACTCATATCTCGGTCAATTCTGTACGGTTTTCAGCCATTTATAGCTTATAACACTCACATTATAATCATCTTTTATCAGTGTAACGTTCACGGCTTTTAGACGCAAAATGAGACAGCCTTATGGATACATACATACAACATACGGCAAATTATAGTAAGACTAGCGGGACGCCCGTTCTTCGAACGGGCTCCCGCTAGTAAGTAGCGCCTATCAGACAGAACCCCGGTGAAATAACACATAAGTAGCTATACGAAAATTTGTCTCGAAATTGGTAAGAATACATATAATGCATAGGCCTATTTCCTTACCTGAAATTGCCGCCCCCGCACCGTGGTTATCTCAACACCCAAGGCCTAAACCTTTTAAGGTTTAAAACCATCTCCCCAAGCTGTATCCCCTGGTTTATACTTTTAACCACACTATTTCCTTCCACTTCGTGACTCTCCCTATTAGTGTTACGCACTTTAGTATCACATTTCTTCATTAACTCCCTACCTCCCAAACCTCATTACTTCGTGGCCTCCCCTCGCCCGCCCGCCCCGTACTGTGCGATCTAAACCTTCAAGGCCTAAATTAACCAACTCCCGTAGCGTTCTTCAGTAACCCCTTGCATCCCAAACCTCATTACTTCATGGCCTCCCCTCGCCCCCCCCCCTCCCCCCCCCCCTCCCCCTTCCCGGGGCCTTCCCCTGCCGTCTCTTGCCCGCCGTCCCCGCCCCGCCCCGCCCCTACCGCCCGCCCGTGTGCTTATAAACATTCAAGGCCTAAATTAACTAACTCCCGTCACATAGCGCAGCGTATTTCTCCAATATTTCCCGCTCGCCGCGTGTAGGGGTGCGTGGGTGTAGTGCGTGTGAGCGTTTATTTTGCACGGCGCACAACGCCGCGTTATGTGTTAGGCGCCGAATGCATGGTTGCAATACGCATGAAGATAAACAAAACAAACACGGCCCGTATCCATGGATTTTCATGGTTTTTTACTCATATCTCGGTCAATTCTGTACGGTTTTCAACCATTTATAGCTTATAACACTCACATTATAATCATCTTTTATCAGTGCGACGTTCACGGCTTTTAGACGCAAAATGAGAAAGCCTTATGGATACATACATACAACATACGGCAAATTATAGTATGATGTTATTATTTGCGTTCCATAATCAAATGCTATTCATGATAGCGTGGCTTTAGTGAATATAGCTGATCATGTAGCTTTACAAATCACGGCAACCAAATACTTAATCCAACAGCTTGAATGTTATCCCTTTGGAAGCGGTCACCACAATAATAAAAATCGACCATCATCGACCTTATATAGTTTTCAAAAGAAAAATGTTATGTTTGTCAACCTATTCATACTTTAGTGGATAATCAAGTTTCACTTTTTATTATTTTCCTTTTTTATTATGCACGTGACATAAAGGAAACATAAACTAAAAAAGACCCGTTCTACATATTCATTTGTGAGAAAAAATGAATTAATTCAATCATCATCTTTTGTATAAACCAGGTACAAAACCATTTGGCCTAGATGGAGAAAAAGTTATAATCAACCAAGATACGGATCATAAACGTTACTTTAGGTATTTCTGGCTATGAGACCACCTCAATACCTTTATCAATTTATCTGAATAACAACACATCTTCTTTATCAAAAATATGCGGGCAATTGACAACACCTGTTTGCAGGCAAAGTCAATGCAGATCATTTTGCCGCAAGTTCCCAGTCACTAGGTTTAATAATAGTTGTTCACCCTATCTTTACATAGTGGTGAATACGTCACAATAGTACAGGCACTGATGATGACAAGGTATTATCCATGCATATTACGATTAAAATTCGAGTGCCTCCCCCTCTTTTGCTTCTGTTACCTCTGACTGAAATGGTGAATCGGCCAATGTCTGTGAATCAACTATAATTTCATAATCAAAAATGTTTTGCTTTGATGTGTACCATAAAAGTTTGATAAAGTTTTGAAGATCAAAACTTCCATCAGTTTAAATTGATTCATCAACACTATGAATTTGAGTATTTTAAAGATTTGAAACATTGAAAAGGTATCATTTTCAAACAAGACAGAGTCTATGTAAATGTTGGTTAATTTTGTATTAAGGTTCATGTTTGTACCACTATCAAAAGTAATGTAATTTTGTACACAAATGTTGGGTGATGAAAACCTGCTTCCCTCAAGTTGTTATTGTAAGAAAAACAAACAAATACAAAAAGGGGATATATTTTGGAATCTGACACTTTATGAAGAAATTTCAATAGTCATGATATTAAGATTCAAAATTCTCTAATGTTTTGGGTCACTCATTTCTATTCAATGCAGTGTCACCTTTTTCTTTGGGTTTTGACGAGAGAGCGGATACAAGGACCGAAAAGACGAGTGCCATAATTCGCCACACTCGATGTCGGACGAACCATGACGAGAGACGCTGATGAAGCCAGGGATACAAAAATGAAAGAGTCGCTTGTATAGACAGTATTAACATTTACCCTTTGTGTTAAAAACACAATCGCTTTGACTCTTATAAAATATTGTGGAAAGTAAGAAATCATCCACAGGTAGATGTAACACAATTGTTTGACAACCTCTCTGGTATGTACCAACCTTTTGTATAACAATCCAGGCACATCGAGATTCAAGGAAAATCAGCATAGAGAAACTTTGTAATATTATTTTCTCTTTTCTACCATATTGTAAATGTGGAATATTATGTTATGTGTGATAACGACAAGAAACTGCACAGAATAAATTGATTTATATTATATTACACCTTTTTGAGATATTGTGAATCACTTGATTGGTAATAATTTATTGTATAACTGGATAGTGCTAGGCTAATTAAGCTAAATTGTTAAACGCCACGTGCTCTTGACAATTAAATGGGGGCTTGTCCGGGAGATTAAATCTATCCAATATTACCATATTGTGCAGCGTGCAAGTGAATTTCACCCAAATTTAAAAGTACCGTAGTATTATCGTGTAAGGGACCGCTCATTATTTCCACCGGAGGCGGGGCCGGGAGAAAAGAGGGGGGGGGGGGGGGGGTCACATGGTTTTGGTCCAGCAAAAAGGGGGGGTCATATGATTTTAGATTATCGGAAGGGGGGGGGGGGGTCATATGGTTTTGCATTTTCAAAAGTCGAAAATCTTTCGCGCGCTACGCGCGCATTTCTTGGAACACTAATCTTGTCGGTTCATTTTCATTTCTTCCCCCCAAAAAATGAATAACCTAGCTACGCCACTGTCATTTGCAACAATAATTACAACAATGCAACATTTTGATCAATACTGAATTTTACAAGTGGTTCAATATTGGCTCATTTGTAATGGCATATTCCAATGACAAGCAAACACAACTTAACACTCTTGTGTCCAAAAATTAAATACAAAAACAAAACAAAAAAAACTTCCTGTGCCAGCAAACTTTTTGTTTCTTTTGTGGTCAAACTGGACAAATCTAAAATCTCCAGCCTTTGATATCTTGCCAAATTCATGGGCATTTAAAAAACAAGCATCATTGATTACTTACTATTCACATTTCTATCAATACTTCAAGCTCATTTGATTATGTGCAGTGGCGACTGTTACCTTTATTAAGTTTTTCATTTTGTATACGCAGGACGGGACACAGGAAGATCAGATGAATACAATGATTATTATTGACTGATAATGACTAATCATAACTAGTTGACTACAATACTTATTTATACAGCTAAAACTCCAGAGTACCAATAATAAAAACAGACTAAACAACCAATGCACTCTATTATAGTCCACTTTAAACTTTAAATACTCATGCATAAAAGGCAAAAAACCCAAAACAGGTTTGTCTCGGAAGGCCACACGCAGAGGTTTTACAATTGGCATTTCAGCGCATCACTTTTAAAAAAAGTTTTTTTAGGCTGGTGAGACTTTTTTAAAGTCAAATTGGGGCCAAAAAGTTTTGATCTTTTAGGTCACAAAAAAAAGTGGCCTGTATAAAATGAAGAAAAAAGGAATATTTCGTCGCTGTTCTGACATACCGGCACATCACTTTACTTAATTCTGTTGTTCTGGTGAGACTTTTTTAAAGTCAAATTGGGGCCAAAAAGTTTTGATCTTTTAGATCATTCATGGTCACAAAAAAAAAAAGTGGCCTGTATAAAATGAAGAAAAAAGGAATATTTCATCGCTGTTCTGACATACCGGCACATCACTTTACTTAATTCTGTTGTGATGTGCCGGTATGTCAGAACAGCGACGATTGTACTACATTTCGCTTCTTTTTTTCCGGGAAAAAAACCCGCATTTCGCATAGGTTTTTATTTTTCCAGTTTCCTCTGAGACAAACTTGTTTTTTTATTTGGCGTATTAAAGTTGAGTGAAATACGAAAATGTTCATTCAGGTCTACTTGACCGTGACACATTTTTGTTAATATCCTGTTTCATAAAATCTATGACATCACAGGCAAAATAATTCTTAATATCTGCGATTGAAAAAAAAAAATGTGCATGCACAATCTGCAAATATATCCTTGTTCACCTCTAACATAGATAGAGGTTGTGGCAAATTGGCAAGGGTTTCCATGCTTGGACTATCGTTGTTGAAATACACTTCCTTTACTGTAGGTGACACTGCCTAATCAAGGAATGTTGTTAATGCATTTTTGCTTCCTTCTGGTAGTTTTCTTTTTGTTTTCTTTAACCCTTCTGCTTTTACCTGCTTTTGCTGGTTGAATCATAATTTTGTTTATCAGTACTTGAATCTTGAATGCAAAATAACTTAACTTTTACTTTCTTTTTCAAGAGTGAAAGTGAATTTCCTAGAGTATTTCACTCCCAGTATATTTTACAGAATTGCTGTACTAGTATGTATGAAGTACAACATATTTTGATGCTGAAATATTGTTGGCAAAACTATGTACCTATTACATAATAGTATGTAGTAGTTTTGAATGTTGATTGATGATTGATTCATGTATTAAGTGACTCTCTATTGTTTTGATGTATAGATATCAAATGAAAGTCAAATATTGACAAAATGTTTTTGTTGCAAACACATGCCTTTGTGTACACCAACATGAAGTTTTTCTAGTGTGATTTCCATATGATATGACTGTATGGACTGTATGTAAAATCGGTGAAAAGGCAGGAGTATATAATATTTTATTCCATATTTGTATAAAACAAGCAAGATAAAAACAAATCAAGGTTTTGTGGTGTGGTGGGGGGGGGGGGGGGGGGGGGTGGTCATATGGTTTTGGTAAATCCCACAGGGGGGGTCATATGGTTTTTATGTGATAGGAAGGGGGGGGGGGGGGTCATATACTTTTCTGAGGTGGTTTGCCTTTGGCTCCCGGCCCCCCCGCCTCCGGTGGATATAATGAGCGGTCCCTAAATTGAAATTTTCAGGTTGTAATTCCATAGTGCATGTACTCAAGCTTTGTACCTATATTTTATCCACCACAGATCGACATCGTGGTTGCAGCTGACAGTAGTCGTGATTCCGAGCTGGGTCTGAAACAACTGCGCTCCGAAGAAATCAGAGGTGGGCACTTCCCTAACGTGGATGTGTCCGGTAAGTTAACTTTCCACACGTAAAGTCTTGCCAAATTGTTTTTGTGCCCATTGATCTTATTCTCCAGAAATGGTGGGGTCCACGATTTTTGAAAGGTTTTTACTTTTTTAGAAATTAAGGTGTGTTTCTCATAGACGCTATCTAGTTTTGTTCATACATCTCTCATCATGGCTTCCCAAATAGAGTTAGAAAAACTAATTGCTATAGGAAAAGAATTAGATTTAAAAGGTACAGACCTTAAAGAATTTGTAGATGATGAAAGAGAAAAACTGAAACGTGAACGGGATCTAGAAAGGGAGCAAAGATTGAAACAGAGAACCATTGACGCACAAATGAATGAGGATGAACAGACAAGGCAACTTGAGATGAAGGGAAAACAGGTGGAATTATACTTAAATGCTCAAAAGGAGTTAATTGAGGCTCAGGCTTTGCTTGAACAGGAAAAGGCTAGGCAACTTGAATTGCAGCTGGAGATAGAAAAGGCAAAGTTAGAACAGGCAGCAGGGGGTGGGGGTGGTACCCACAACTTTAAGGGTAGGGCTCCAAAGTTACCTCCCTTTAACCAAGAACGTGACGATATTGATGCTTACCTGCATCGATTTGAACGGTATGCCGCTTCTCAGGGATGGGATAAGAATACGGAGTGGGCTACTAACTTAGGTGCACTGTTACAGGGTGATGCCCTATTTGAATACTCTTCTCTATCATATGAAGAGGTGTCAAATTATGATAAGGTAAAGACTGCAGTTTTAAATGCATATCATCTGACCGCCGATGGGTTTAGGCTTAAATTCAGAGATACCAGACCGACACAAGGAGAGACAGGAACAAGGTTTGTAACTAGGTTGACTAACTTTTTACACAGGTGGTTAGAGTTAGAGGAGGTAGACAATTTTGAACATGTTATAGATATAATGCTTAGAGAACAGTTTGTAAATTGTTGTACAAAAGATCACGCTACCTTTTTGAAGGAAAGGAAGCCTACTAACATTGAGGAAATGGCCAAGTTCGCTGATCAATTTGTAGACGCACGAGGAGGTTGGTATCCAGGTCAAAGTAAGCAGGAAAAAGGTAAGACTAACCATAAACATCCTGGTGGTAAATCAAACCACCAGAACAAGTTTAAAAATCAGACCACATCAAACAACAACCAAAGTCACCGACATGGTCAATCAGGTCAGTCAAGTCAGAGTTCACAGTATAAGCCACGCTCATGCTATATATGCGGTAAGGTAGGCCATTTTGCTAATAATTGTAGGCAAAAACAGGCACTCGCTTTTTTGTCTGAAGTAGTCGATGAAATGGCTACAAAACGTGAAGAGAAATCTTCACCCGTGCACACAACCCCAGAGTCACACACATCCTCAAAACAATCCGAGAATTGTGACTGTAATAAAAAGAAAGACATTGGAGGGCTTTTGATGGTGGAACCAGATTCACATTTGAACCAGGCAAGTCTTGAAGGTTTCATTACTTTGAAGTGTGGTCATCAGTTAACTGTTCTTTCATCAGCAGCATGTAAAGACAAACATGATCATACAATGCCAGTCAAAGAAGGTAAAGTAGGTAACCATGAGGTACAAGTCCTACGTGATAGCGGCTGTAGTGGTGTAGTAGTGAAAACAAAATATGTTGAAGCTCATCAAAGAACAGGTAAGTTTAAAACTTGTATCCTGATTGATGGGACTGTCAGGCAGTTTCCAGTTGCTAACATCAAAGTTGACACTCCATACTTTGTAGGCGCAGTCACAGCTTTATGTATGGATGATCCGGTGTACGACTTAATAATAGGAAACATTAGTGGAGTCAGAGAACCAACTGATCCAGATGTTAATTGGGGTAAGAATTGGGTTAAGTCGATTGATAGGCCTAATGAAAAAGAGAACAGTAGGCCTAATGAAGTAGTGATAAATAGGCCTATAGAAGTAGTTATAGATAGGCCTAACAAAGGTGTAGAAATTGTGCCTGACAATAACAGTAGACATGTTGAATGTGATACAATAGTAGATAAAGTAGCAGTAGTACAAACTAGGAGTCAACACAAAGAGAGCATGAAACCAGTCAAGAAGTTGAAAGTAGCTTCTCCGATCAGTGAAGAAGTCACTGCGGAAATGTTGATTCAGAAGCAAAAGACCGACCCTTCTTTGACAAAAATTAGGCAGTTGGCACAAACAGGAGAGCAGAAAGTGAGTAAAACTGGTAGTACTCACAGGTATGTTACATACAAAGATATTATCTATAGGGAGTTTCAAGATCCACGTGTAGAATTTGGAGATACATTCAAGCAAGTAGTAGTACCAAAAGACTATAGGCAACATGTTCTAAAACTGGCACATGAGTCAATTCTAGGTGGTCACTTGGGGTCAAAGAAGACGAGTGACAAAATTATGACAGATTTTACATGGCCAGGCATGCAGGCAGATGTGACTCGGCACTGTCAGTCCTGTGATGTATGTCAAAGGACGATTCCTAAAGGTAGGGTTACAAAGGTTCGATTTTGAAGGCACAGTAAGCTTTTATCTGGCACATATCATGATTTTAAGCCAATTTTCCCCCAGTTAAAACATATCTGCCGTCTACGCATGCGCATATTTTCTGTATGTTTCATATGAATAAGTTCAGCTATTTAGTTACCTATCCTATGGAATCGCCCAAACTGGTTAAAGTTCTTAGATTTTTCTATTTTTTTATATTATTTTCCGCAACATTAGCGATTCACTGACTGGGATTTTTTCAGTGCTATTTTGAATATATACTTTTATTCAATTGCTTCCCCATACATTTTTCTTTTATACTACATATTTCTAATTACACAGGGATTAAAGAATATTGTCTTAGGTATCATAATTATGCACAAAATAATTGGGATTTACCTGCTTCTGGGGTCATGTTATGCAATCTTCTTACCACGTGTCTCATACAATCAATTCAAATTTCCCACCAAATAACTGATTTAGCAGTGTCCCGATCGAGTGTACGTACTTTAACTTAATGCTATGACGTCATAGTTCATACTTTGAAATCCAAAATTGTATTGTTTGAAAGACAAAGGTTCATACTTTGTGTTGATCACACTATCCCTCAATAGAATAACTCATGCATCCCATACATCCAAAATGGGCACTTAGAATCATTGGAGTTAATGAAGCTACTGCTCGTTCACAGCTCAAAATTGACAGCCTGCTTTAGCAGCGGCTACGGTCTTGTACAGGATGCATACTACCAACTGCCCACAAGATCTAGCAGGGTTACTTCCTGCACCATATGTCCAACGCCGTGCTACCCGTTCGAGCGTATCAATGCCAGTCCATGCTCTTTCTCTGCCGACAGCCAGAACTCGCTGCTTAGACAGAAGCTTCATTCACACTGCCGTTCCCTTAGGCCTAAAAAAAAAGAGGTTTGATTGGCGTAACCCGACCGACCCTAAATACATCGCCGACCCTGAATATTTTTTATTATTTTGAGGGCCGTGGAAAAAAAAAAAATATATATTTATAAAAATTGAACAAAGTATTAAAGTTTTTGACTGTTTGCTTTCATTTTCGGCTATTTTAAGTCCCCATCGAAATGATATATTGTTGAACACAACAGTACTGTGCAATGTCTACACATAGCTCTAGTGTATTTAATTGCCGGGCAAAAATGTATCGTTGTGTTCAACGATGTGTTCAAAAGTAGGTGATTTTAAAAAAATAAAAAAATAAAAAAATAAAAAGAAATCCCGACCGACCTACCCTATTTGTTTTGGTCATGTTACGCCAATCAAACCTTTTTTTTTTTAGGCCTTATGGAATAGTCTTCCAGATGATATTTCAGCAGCTGGAATCCAGGCTTTCAAGTGCCGTGTGCACGGTCATCTTCTCTCAAACTCTTAACTTGTCATAGCCTTTACACTCTTTCATGACACCCTTCATTCAAGTCCTTTCAACATCCGACTGATACATATAATAGCATGGTGGTCATGGGTTAAGTGTAGGTTAATGCTTGGTTGGGGAGATGGTGGTCCTGTAAAGCAGCATGTAGCCAGCTGGGCTGGTGATACGGTCACGCCCCCAACAGGTGACAACAGGCAGCTCCTGGTAGATTTAGTTCCCAAGTTTGTTGTGTAGGTTCTCTTGATGCCCATCAGACCTCCAGATATTATTATTTTTCTACAATTTATATTTTGATGTTGTTCTCTATGTTTGGGCTTTTATCTTTCATTGGCATTTTTAACCTCTGCCCATTTGTGTGTCTTGTTTTATGTATATTTTCTGAGTTGCAGTAAACCAATTGATTGGCCTTTCAGAGCTCTCTTTCGAGAGTTACCAGTTTGATTTTTAATCACTCTGGTCATTAACCTTGTTAATGTCTGTTGGGCTATTGTTCACATTTGCGCTTTATATACACAAAAAAAATACCATAATCACTTTCATTACTTAATAACCAACCCTCTCGTACTTGTATATATGAAAGGGTTAATAGGTAGTTTCAAATTCTATTTTTGAAGGACAATTCTTTTCGAAACCACTGAATGTGCAATATATATAATTTCAATAGCGCTACCACCACTTGCTAACATATTTAGAGCTATAACAAAAGGTTTTGGAATTGATATGATCCAAACACTGTAATGCCATGTATACCGACCGAGCTTTCATAAATTCAATGACAAGATCATGTGATGCATATTCCAGAGTGCAGAAATCCACACTTCGAATCGTCCTGTAATAGATCACGCATTTTCACCGCTCCTGCTTTGTTGGCTCTTTAGGCATATTTTTAGAGAGAGAAAAAAAATCATTATTTCTATCATGCGCGAGAATTGATCACGTGTTCGTCTACGTCTGTCTAAAAATCTAAGCAAAATGATTAAAATGCTGCAATGCATTGTATTGTATGTAATAGTTCAATGCCAGGGTCATGAGATAGGATGAAATCTATTATATATCAAAATGCTATCCACCACAGCTGATCCATCAATGTTTTTAATTTAATTTCCTTTGATTTGATGAGCACGTCGGGTTTAGACTGTGTATCAGCATGACTCTGTGGCTTAGGTGTTGGTACATTGCATCCATTCTTATTGTATTCGCTACCAGTGCACCCTTAGATGAAACGGAAAGCCAGAACGATGGGGTAAGTCAACTATCAAATGCATTGTCTCATTGAATATAATTGCCCGATATAATATAATCCTCCATACAGTAGTGCAACACTGTTTCCTTATTTGACCGAGTAATTCCACTTTACTTTTTTCTTCTCCAAATAATATATGAGGGTATAAGGCCAATAATTCCAATATTTTGTAAAGAGTGAGATAGATACGTAGAGGGTAATTGGTGGGTGGGTTATACAAGAACAAGAGCTGAAATTTAATCTGCTTCCTTCAGTCACATTTTTGTAATCACCTCATTTCGTTATATGTTATCATTTTAACACTTTCCACACGGCAGGGGTCTGCAGAAGACATCCCAAAAGTTCACAAAATGTTTCAAATAAATATGTCAAAATTATTGAATTCCATTACCTTATTTGGAATCACCATGCATGCATTACAATAAGTACAAACATTCCTACTATTGGTTCAGTAATCCTTGAGATAGACCTTGAAAGTTGAGAAAGGTTTCTCAAAAATCTGTTATATGCTAAAACTATAACAGCCGCGTGGAAAGTGTTAAAATAAATAGCACACCCATCAAGTAAGCACTGCCAAGCTATAATGGTCCATTACGTATAAGTGATTTGTACGTAAGACTTACATGTGATTTACTGATTTGTGATAGGCGCCTAAATAATATTTTGGATCCCCCATACTTGCATTCGTCGTACAAATACTGAGACCATTGCACTTATTATTTTAGTCTATATGGAAATATTGTCATTGGTGCTTGTACGTCCGTACGTGGTGATGCAAAATATTACTCATGCCTATCATTATAAGTCTTACGTACATTTTATACGCATGAATATTGCGTACTCGTTTTGCAATGCGGCCTATAAGGGCCCCATAGTAAGCTTCATAACACTGGCTAGAAATAAATGATAGAACACCAACACTAAATTTGTACAGATCGATCAGGTTTTCGAAATTTGATTGAAACATAACAATTGCAAAATGCATTTCTTGAAGTTTTTAATTAAGTTATATTTCTCTCCATAATGTACAGGGTATCTAAAAAAAATGCACCATGAGTTTGTAAATTAATTAGGGGTTCAATAAGGTTTCGGAGTTGTTTATCTTGAATCGACAACGGTAAGACGGGTTTATTTTGCGAGGGCAGCTTATCTTGAATCGACAACGGTAAGACGGGTTTATTTTGCGAGGGCAGCTAAAGCTGCCCGAGCAAAATAAACCCGTCTTACTGTTGTCGATTCAAGATAAACAACGACGAAGACCTTGTTGAACCCCGTTCAACAACGACCAAACATATTTACATCATTCATATGTGAATAGCGTTTTGGAAAATTGATGAAAACAAGTAAAAAACGTGGTTTAATAGGCTTAATTTGACATAAAAAATAGCTGCTCTTTAAAATACGGAACAAAATGTTTACGTTTTATTATAATTAAGCCCTTATTTGGACATCGTCCGTTCCCTGTAAATGGGCGAGGAAACTTCTGAATGGGATGGGTTACAAAAGGTAAATATTAGAGAAGACAAATTATAGCGCAAGTAATTGTGGAATTTAAAATATTTTGTAAATAGCATTTTATTCACACACCACCTTTAACATTCAGAGAAAAATTAAATCAAGAATACGTTTAATTTACATAACACATTTTGATATATGTTTACAGAATATTTGTATCAAATTAGACACACCCTGCATTTCAATAGTGGTACGGTCCAAATAGATCTGAGGGTTGTCATTTCACCGCGCGATGATACAAAATGGCGATTCTCTTGTGCTGGGTAGCGACCGTTTCGGCTAAAATTGTGGCTTTAGGAATGGTCCGTGACATATGGCCCTCGCCAAAAATATTTTCCTCAGGGATATAACTACATTTTGGTATACAAAGCTGTTTTGCTAACTTTAAGGATCGCATGGCGAAATGCATTTATACGCCGAAAAAACGGGCGAAAGAATGAACACATTTTGCGAACATTTGTTGTTTGTTTACAATTTTGCATCGATGCATGGTTTCCAAATAAGGTTCGCCATACTATTAATTTGCATATGAAGTGTGGGTTTATCTCAAATCAACAACGCTTTGTTACTGTACTTAAGGTATGGGGGAGTTGTTGAATTAAAAATATATCCCATGTCTTTTTGTTTTATAAAACCAGACTGTTGGTCAGCTCTATTAGTCCTCTATCAAATACCCTTTATCTCATTGAATTTCACCACCGAACTACCGAGATAATGATCAATTCAGTAATAAAAGTGCGAATCCAAATTTGGACACTTGTGAACAAGAAAACGGCTTTCAACTGAAAAAAATGACTTTCAGATTCCGATGATGATTTTAGGATATGTCAATGTATTGTTTGAAATACCGTCTAAAATTCAAATATCGTATGGTATATCATGGGTAATATGGATGGATTTTTTTTTTTTTGGTTCAAATTCAACTAACTATCAACATTTATAGGTAGATTATTATTGATTTTATTGATAATGTTCAATTACACACACTGAATGACGATTCTAATAAAAGAGCTCTCTTCACACAAAAAAAGATCATGTTTGACATTGGGCACTTTTTTTTTTGATACCCTGTATAGTTCAAGCCGGTTCAAGCCTTATTTGAACAAAGAAGAAAAAAGAAATGTCAAATACTGGAACACATCGTTCGATACTGGTACAAAGTCAGTGTCCTAGTATCGCTCATATTTATATTTGATTGTGTTGTCTGTGACGCACAATTGCACAAGCCTAATATTCCAATTTTTATATAATTGGACTTTTTTAAAGGTCTCAAATTACCATATTAATGTTTCTTTGATCCACACTCTTAGCCGGATAGGGTACACATTATTTTTTCAATGTTCAAGTACGGTATTTTCAAGATGATGAGCAATCAACCCCAAGGTAATTTTCGGGCAATACGTAAATTGTGCACGTAATGGCCTTGAAGTTCGATTACATGACCGTGGGAGGAATGAAGGAGGTATATAGGAGCCAGGAAGACTATGCGACTTGACAATGGGTTTTAATATAGACATCAGGCAATTGTGATTAACTGACTGGATGGTACTTAGGCCGGGAGCCCAGAGAGTTTCAGCTGAGAGGGTACAGAAGGTTTGATGGCCTGATTGTGTTAGTAATGGTGCAAAAGTAACTATTTCGTATTGCTGCCGGGTCACATTGGGGGCCCTAGGGTAACGATATAGGGGGCCAAAAATGCATTTATTCAGCCGAAGAGGTACATGGACAAAACTTGTTGGGTATCATTCCTTAGAGGGTACTTGTAATTACATGCCACAACTGATTAAATTATTAAGCCAAAGAGGTACATAGATAGGATGAATCGTTTTTCATTAGAATTATTACATGTTAGGATATACAAAAATATTAATTACAGCAACTTTTACTTATTTCAGGCCTCAGACAGTATAGTTTAGTTTAGTTCTATTAGTTAAGTTTTATTTGGCATATCAAAACACAGAGATACAATACATCAGATCAATATACAAATCTTAAAAATTACAACAATTTACACAACATATATATTTATAAAAGAAAACACATAATACCTTATAGGCTTATTTGGGTCCTTAAAATATTAAAACAGCACATATTAAAACATCATATATAATGATTTGCACACAAAACATAGGTTATTGCACTTCTTATGAAACAACTTCATATAAAAAACGGATGATAAATCAAGATAGAAAGTGAATTTTTACTGCCTTTTTAAACTGCCCGTGGGTTTTGGATGTTTTAACATGAGTTTGTAGCAAGGTCCATTCCCGAATACCAGTAAAGAAAAATGTATTGCACTGCTGACCATTTAGCTTTAGGAACCAGAACGCTTTTTACACTGCTCCTAGAATAAAGTGGACGTTGGGGAAAATTCAGTAAGTTGAGAATCCAGGCACTCTGGTGCTATTTCATTATAGATTTTAAAAACATGATTGAGTTTAAGTTGTTTAACTCGGTCTACGACTTTCAACATTCCCAGCGTCTTTAATTTTTCATCACCAATGTGGGACCTGGGCTCCAGCTTCAAAATGAAGCGAATTAACTTATTTTGCACAACTTGCAGCTTATTTTTCAACTCTGCAGAAAGTGAAGTAAACCATAAAGAGCAACAATAATCAAAATAATGTATAAGGTTCTCTTCTTAAAGTATCAGAAATTACTTTTGGGTCTTTACCGGATGTGAATAGGGCACCAAAGGGCCTCATGTGCCCCAGCTAATTTATTCAGCCGAGTGGTACATGTATGAATATTGCAGGTTACGATATTAATTAGAAAATGCATATGACAGCATATTTTGCCTGTACGGGGCCCTGGACAGTAGCCCCAAAGGGTCCTACATGCCCCAACTGATTTATTCAACAGAAAATATACATATATGAATATCTTTGCATTGGAATTATAATCAACTGGTTCTATTTAGCCAATAGGGTACATGGATGAATCTTGATGCATTTGTGTTATTGCATATCAAGGTACATACAAATACCAATGGCATCAGCTTTTGCCTGTACGGGCCCCCGGATAGTTACCCCCAAAGCGCCCACATCCCTTGGTTTATTCAACCAAAGAAATACATGAATCTAGTATGCATAAGACCCATTACGTATTACACTGTTAAAGGTCAACCAAAATGGTGATTCAAGTTTATTTTATTCGATGGAGGATATCGTAAATAAAACAAAATACAAAAAGAAATACTATTTAATATTGCACCGGAAACAAAATATAGAGTTTCTAAGCATGCGTAATTTGTATCATATTATATATTGATGGATGATGGCAGGTTACTACTACCCTGGATACGTCATAGGTGTTATCCAGGCTCGCACACAGAACCTCAATAGGTCGGTAGCGTAAATATCCACTTATGACTTTTGTTTGTGCAGACCTAATCATCACAGTTCACTGTTCATCCCACATTAAACAAGAAACACTAGAGTTCTATTGATAAAATAGTAATGACCAGAATGCAATTTGGATATATGAACCAATGGTGTGATACATTGATATCTTTGTCATCTAACTGTGAATAGATTAGATATGCACATAGCCAGTCTTATTAAACGTTTAATTTTAAAATTTATGAGCGTTGTAGAACAAAGAAATATTTAAAACTTATCAAATCTACAAAATGATATACAGAACAACAACAAAAAAGTGATATACAGAACAAAGAAATATTCAAAACTTATATAATCTACAAAATGGTGAATAAAGTGTAATCAGTTCCAAATTGACGTGACGAGGCTTCTTACAGCACCGAATTAATACGGACGAGCGTCAGCGCGCATGAATGAGACAGGCGAATTTGTGAATAGACTAACTACTTCATTTGTATATCATATGCGTGACGCGTGAGTATGCACAATTCTCGCGCAAGCAAATGGCACGCATGTAGAAAAGCTCCTCTTCTTCTATAGTTAAATATTGGATCACATTACTTGTCCCAAAGTCTTTGATGTCTTTGTTCTTTTAAATACATAGCTTATTGACTAAGTGTGTACATCGACTTGTGTTTTGAGTTGACGCGGGCCTAGGGAAGTGCACATTGTATATTGACTGCTGATATTTTACCCACAAAATATGTTTCATAGTCATACGTTGATTTACCTTTAAAATTTGAATAGATTAGATGTGCCCATATAGCTAACCTTATTAAACTTTTCATTCCAAATGTTGTAATCAGAGCATTGATAAAAAGACTCTATATACACAAAGAAACATTTTTTCAAAGTCAAAAATATGACTCCAAGTTTTAGTGTTTTAAACAATTTTTACAATATAACATGACACTTAAAATAGTTGATTGAAATGTCTATTTATTATAAATACCATCAGTAATCTATGGAATGTCTCGATCCATTTTTTGTTTTAAAATCTTAACTTCAACACACTACAAATCACTAGTGTTAGCTACGGGTTATATACACGGTACCTTGTGGCACGATCCGGCGGGTTATTAAAAGCAAAACATTATTTTTTCAGTTAGCACAGTAAACAAGAACAAATTGGGTAAGGTAAGTTGTCTGACTTCCACACTGGCGGCCCGGGTTCGATCACCGGCGCATGCACAGACTGATTTTCCGCCATATTTGACCAGTTTTTGTCCCCTGAGTTTCATTCCAAAAACACCAGAGGAGGGAAGAGGGGGTTAATGGATCATACGGCCATTGTACATACAAAGTTGGTATTTTATTGCACACCATCCTAATGTGTAATGATTCCAATGCAAAATGACTCATGTACTTGACTGGATATACCAGTTAGGGAACATGCAAATATGGGGCCCTTTGAGGCTATTGTCCGGGGCCCCGTAATAGGCAAAAATTGCGGTCATTTGTATTTCTGTATAGAAATAGGTCCAAAAGAGAAAGATTCATCTATGTACACATGGCTAAACAAACCAGTTGTAGGAAGTTGGTCCTTGGGGCTAGTGTATGGGCCCTGTACACGCATAGGTTGCTGTCATTGGTAATTTTGTATAATCATAATGTGTAATGGTTCTAACGCAAAAAAGAAACACCCATGTACCACCGCTGAATAAACCAATTGGGGTCATTTGGGGCTACTATTTAAAAAGTTGTCAGCCATTGGTATTTGGTATCCTTAACAACGTAATAGTTCAATGCAAAAAGACTCATGCATATACCTCATTGGCTGAATAAACTAGTTGGGGGAGGTGGGGCCATTTGGGCTACTGTCTGAGCCCCATATTAGCAAACGTTGGTGTTTTCGTGTATCCTAACATGTGATATTATGTAGTTCCGATTCAAAAAGCTTCATCCATGTACCTCTTTGGCTGAATAAATCAGTTGGGGCATGTTGGGACCTTTGGGGCTACTGTTTGGGACCCTGTAAAGGTAAATGTTGCTGTCATTAGTATTTTGTATATCCTAACATATAATAGCTACAATGAAAAAAGCTTCTCATCCATGTACATCTTCGGCTGAATAAATCACTTTGGGATGTGGGGCCCGTTGGAGCTACTGTCTGGGGCCCCATACGGGCAACAAATTCTCTCATTGGTGTTTTAGTATATCCTAACATATAATAAAAAATATTCATCCATCATCTCTTTGGTTAAACAGATCAGTTGGGACACGTGGGACAATTTGGGGCTACTCTCTGGGGCCCCGTACAGGAAAAAGTTGTGATTTTTGTATATCCTAACATGTAATAGTTCCAACGCAAACCGATTCATCCATGTACCTCTTCGGCTGAATAAATTAGTTGTGGATGTGGGGTCCTTTGAAGCTACTGTCTGGGGTCCCGTGCAGGCAAAAGTTGCTATCATTGGTATTTGTGTATACCCTAACATGTATTCAATTCCTATGCAAAAAGATTCATCCATATACCCGCTTCGGCTGAATAACACCATATAACGGGGCCCTTTCGGGCTACTGTCTGGATCCAACATTTGTCCATGTAACTCTTCGGCTGAACAATTGCATTTTGGTCCCCTATATCGTGACCCCAGGCCCCCGTACAGGATGTGACCCGATAGCAATACAAAATATTTACCTTTGGCCCATTGCTAATATAATCAGACCATCAAACCTTTTGTACCTTCTCAGCTGAATAAACTATCCTGGCTCCTGGCCTACCTGGCCCATTGATGATAGAAGTGTAATGCGAGGAACATGATGGATGAAGATGGCTAGGAATGACAATGTTCAAGTTCAGCATTAAAGTCATTGTGTGATACTCTGATAGAATTCAGTATTATTGTTATTTTGTTTCTTGTAACAATGTATAAAGGGCAAGGACTATCTGCATACACCATTTAGAGTTAAGCACATAAAGAATTATAAACCATATGATGGTTTTCAATTCGCAGGAACTGGTGATATGTGTATATATGAAAGGATTGGTATTGTCTTGACGAGTCCTTTCTAAAAACATATCTGTGTTCAGAATACAAAGAAAGACATAAACGTGACTGTCTATTATTTCTTTATGTATTGTTTTGACGAGTCCTTTCTAAGAACATATCAGCGTTCAGCTACAAAAAAAGACATAAAAAACGTGACTGTATACTATTTTCTTTATGTATTGTTTTGACGAGTCCTTTCTAAAAACATATCAGTGTTCAGAATACAAAGAATGACATAAACGTGACTGTATACTTTTGTCTTTATGTATTGTTTTAACGAGTCCTTTCTAAAAACATATCAGTGTTCAGAATACAAAGAATGACATAAACGTGACTGTATGCTTTTGTCTTTATGTATTGTTTTGACGAGTCCTTTCTAAAAACATATCAGTTTTCAGAATACAAAGAATGACATAAACGTGACTGTATACTTTTGTCTTTATGTATTGTTTTGACGAGTCCTTTCTAAAAACATATCAGTGTTCAGAATACAAAAAAAGACATAAACGTGACTGTATACTTTTGTCTTTATGTATTGTTTTGACGAGTCCTTTCTAAAAACATATCAGTGTTCAGAATACAAAGAATGACATAAACGTGACTGTATACTATTTTCTTTATGTATTGAATCGTTTACTTTGTGTACTGATAAGGTTTTATAGAACAAAGATAGACATCTAGTTTTCAGAATGATAAAGTCCGTGTTTGACTGTTTTCATGAAGTCCATAATCGTAATATAACATCTCTAACCCACCCACGTTAGTTGCAACAAAGATGATTCCTAGTAAAACGCACTTTAATGTATAGGCTAAGTCATTCAAAAATCATACACTAATTATAACTTTGATTCATCAACAATACACTTTAAATTCAACCTGATACATAGCTAAACTCATAGCCGAAAACAAAAGGAAATATAATGGCAACAGATTAGTTGAGAACTTTAAATGTATTGCTGGTCATTGTAGTCTGCCAAACGTGTGAATGCATACTTCAAATTAATTTGACCATTTGTTGATTTGACATGCAGAAAGTGCACGTAAAAGTGTAATTGCAAGGTTAAACAGGTTTTGTTTTTTTAAACTATGATTATATCACATAAAAGTACGTAAGCCCACGGTAATTCTTTTATATAGTACAGTGTCATGATATTCAATGTTGAACATTCTACAGGCTGTTTCAATTCTGAAGGAAAAACAACAATGATATGCTGTCACATACGCCAACCTGTACTTTTATTTTATTGACCAGAGTTGATCTTCGAGTTACAATAAAGGGGCATTGAGAGATACGTATCGAGTGCGCCTATGCATATTACTAACTACCATCTGAAACCATTTACCTTTAATTCGCAGTAGACTATATCATGCAATATTTCACAATTTGCTAACTTCGATGTGATCTACATCAGCAGAATTCGGCTCATATGGCTTCACCAGAATGTCTATCTAGCGCCATCGCTTCAACCCTTTTCCCATGAAAAGTTACGTTTCAGGGTTCTATACCTTATCTATTGAAACCTTTTCCCCCTTCAAATTTCATTTTTATCGCCAATCTCTCCGTGCCCCTTTAACCATTTGTTAACTGTGACCCATTGTAAAACATTCTTGGTCACAGGTCACTAATAGGTATATCAAATGAGGTGGGGCCGTTTCAAAAAATCCTTAAAATCGTGATACGTGTCTCTATTTTAAATAGAAGTTGTCAAAAAAACATAACAATTTTGGTATCATATTAAAGACAATTTATCCAGCTACCGAATAAAAAAGGATTAAAGCCACATGTTTAGCAACAGTGAAGTTATCAATCTAAACGTCGAGTGAGTCAAGGGTGGGGCCGGTGGATGTGGCGCCCATAGGTTTCTACACAAAATAGCGGAAAACTAGAACTTTTGAAATTGATGCCATTTTAAAAGTATACATAGGAAAGTTTTCAAACTCTCATATGTGTTAATAACATGTGCCTGCTACTATGAATACTAATATATGAATTGTTATCTAGACATTCTCTACTAGAATATGATGTTCAATTCAGGGTGTGTTTTAATGTAAAAAATACACAGTTTTATTCATTTTATTGATTAAACAATGGCCCAATCGCAGTCTCTCTATTTCATTTATGTGACTCTTCGGTCCTTTTCTACCCTGGGTAGTAAAACATTTAACTAAAAAAGCCAGAAGTGTTTCTTCACAGAATTGTTCATAGATTCATGAACAATTTACTATTTAGACATATTTTGGACCACCCTGTATTTAAAATAAAAGGAACTTAAACGATATTCATGTAGTTCATTTTGATGACCATTTTCTTTTAAATTAAATAGTCCATGCTAACTTAATTTCATAGAATATTATATACAAACCTTCATTTTATGGATTATTTCATCATAATTTTAGACACCCTGTACTTTTCCTGTGTACATTTTGGGCAAGTGATTCTTAGCAAATTTGGTAGCACCTTCTGCGGTTGTTCTGATTTTGGTGACTATCTTCAGCTAAACCCTAATTGTACAAACTATCAAAATATTTTGTGAGGAGCAAAAACGATCAACTTTTTTATGTTTCACCCTATAAAATGTTTACACACCCTGTATAATTTGATTATTTTTTGCAAAAATGAAAAACCTTGAATCATAAGCTTTCCAACAATATATAGTTTGTGGGTCATTAAGTATGTAAAACTTAAGTTTTGTCCCGTTTAATCAGAATTGGTGCATTTCTCAACATTATTAGAAGTGAAACATTTTTTTGGACCAGTTTGTGACTTCTGACCTCTTGTATTTTATCTCTGTTACGGAGAATTGATTAGAGAGCACAACATGCCTTTGTGATCCAGGAATCCGACAGGTTTATTCAGCTATAAAGGTACAAAGGGTTGTAATCTGGTTAGCTTAGTTGGGTGCCAAGATTCAATATTATATATTGCTGCCGGGTCGCATCCTGTTCGGGGACCGCTATCAAATGTCAAAGGTCACATAGGGGTCAAATTGCAAAAATGCTCTGATTATGTTGTAATGTATATATCAATCTTCCCGACATCATAATGAGCAAAATATTAAACGGTACTATTTCCACCGGATGCTTAGTTTCCGAGATGTGGTGAAAAATAGGTCAAATCCTTTGCACAGGGCCAGGGTCACATTTTTCAAAATGCTCAGATTTTAATGAAAATGGTCTCAAATTGTTTAGATGGATCCCACAAGTCATAAACAAAATAGTTTGCCGTATCTACAAGTTAAGCATCTACTAGTTTCATTAAGTCGTAGGCCACGAAGCTATACCGCTAATGTGTGCTGACCTTTAGTGACCTAAGGATGAAACTAATAGGTGCTTAAGGTAGCTATATCGGCTATAATACCACTGCAGAAAAACAACTATTGTGCCAAATGAATTATATCTATACTTTTTATTTTGAAACCACATTAAAGACAAGTCTTTGCTCTACCTATTTGAGAACTTTCGGAGTAATTTGGATATTTCTTATGATTTTTCTTTATTTTTTGAAAATTCCCTAAATTTTTGGACATTTGAATATTTTCAGCCAGGAAGGAAACTGCTATGGGTCTGTCACTTTGGGGGATAGTTAATAAGCATATTACCTAAATTCTCTCGCCAGTTTTTGTGAATAAAGTGTTTACTTTTTGAGAAAATTATTTTTTTAGGGTTTTTTTAAAGGCAAAAGTTCAAATTGACACAGAAAATACTAGAAACACTGTAATGGAAAAAGCTGTTGGGAGAATTTTCTAAATTGAATTACCTTTCATATGACCCCTTGTTTGTTAAAATAGGAGCTATACTTCTCTTTAAAAACATTCACAAAGTTTGACTATTTAGTGTTTCTAGAAATTTTGTTGTTGTTAAGTACTAACATTCCCACTCCATTCAATCCATGTTATGATTATAAATATGGAAATAATGATATTAAATATTGTGCATTGGTATTTTGGCAAAAAGATGATATAAAAAAGAAGTTCATCCTAACGATAGAAAGGGTTAAAAAAATCATTTCTAAATAGAGTGTGTTTTGAGAAAAGAAGCAATTTTGGGGAATTTGGCAACGTGCCAAAAACCTAACACACAGTAAGTGTATAGATATGGCAAACTATTCTTTGTATGGCCTGTGCATGGTATCCATCTGACCAATTTGAGACCAGTTTAATTAAAATCGGATCATTTTAAGAATTTGAGGAAAACGTTGATATTTGACCTATTTTCCCTCATATCTCTGAAACTAAAGCATTATGTAGAAATACAACCATCGGTTTTTTGTTGCTCCTTTTGATCTCAGGAAGAGTTTGATATACAACTTAACCAGAGCATTTTTGCAATTTGATCCCTATATGACCTTTTTTGACCTTATAGCGGGCAACGTACGGGATGCGACCTGGCAACAATATAAAATATTGACTCTTGGCACCCAACTAAACTAATCAGATCATCAAACCTTTTGCACCTTCTCAGCTGAATAAACCTTCCGGGTTCCTAGATGGACTATTAGACAAGTTCCACCAGTCCCCGAAGTGTCGTCCCGCACCCGCTGAACTAAAATACCCAGAATGCATAGCGTGGGCCTCCACAACAGCGAACGCAGTGGAGCGTATTGTACGACTGGAGGATAAAGTCTAGATGGACTATTATTACAACCTGTGAATACTAGAAGTCCCATAAATAAAGATTCGATTATACGTGTTTTACCTAAACCCCGGGCCCTAAACAAAAATGTAATTTTTTTACCTCCAAAATCACATTTTGTCAAAAGTGGTTATAATTATGACAGTGGTTTCGAAAATTATGTGCTGTGTTATGAGCACATAACAGAACCAACTGGAATCAATGTTTATTTACCAATGCGTATTTTGCCAAAATTATTGTAACTTTCATTTCATTTACCATGTTTACAACGATTCAAATGACAAGCTGTTTGATATATTGTCGTGCGTGAGACCAATGTACACCTAGCACAAAAAGTCCCTGACCAGGTGCTTTGATGTTGGCTAATTCAAAATATATAATCGGTACCAAATATCTGAGATATACATTAAACGAGCAAATTTCTTCTCCGCAGTTTGATACCTTATTCAACAAAATCGAATGGATACTTAAAAGTTATGACGATGTTAATGACCTCGCATAACAACGGCAAAGTGGCACTAGAAATGGTTTTCTATGGAATATCATTGATTTGTGTGTAATTACGTACTGAAAATGTGTGAGTAAGGACTCACAGCTAATCAGCAAAAGACGTTTAATCTTCACAGCTAGTAACGCCCTTTATCCCGCAAATTGCGGTTATTACTCCAAACCCATTCATCAGATACCTAGGTGGCTAGTTCAGATAGCACACATATGACAGTAATCACGCTCAAATCAATGATATCACATAGAAAACCATTTCTAGTGCAACTTTGCTGTTGTTATGCGCTGTCATTGAAATCGCCATAACTACAAAAAGTATTCCTTCGATTTTTATGAATGAGGTATCAAACTGCGAAGAAGATATTTGCTATTTAATGTATATCTCAGATTTTTGGTACCGATTATTGATTTTGGATTAACCAACAACAAAGCACCTAGTCAGGGACTTTTTGTGCTAGGTGTACAGTACATAGGCATTTAACACGGAGTGCTTTAAATACCGCGAATAATAAAATGTCATTGTTATCAACAAAACAACACAGACAAGATGTTACACATGAGACTAATTGTTTCATGGTTATTTGGTTTTGATGGCTAGCTACGTACCTTTTAAATGAAAAAGTCAACTGACCTATCATATGGATAGTACAAATTGACTAGCATGTTAACACTTTCCACGCGGCTACTAGATTTACCATATACAAAACAGATTTTTCCGAAACCTTTCCCAACTTTCAAAGTGTATCTCAAGTATTACTGAACCAATGCTGGGCATGTTTGTACTTATTGTAATGCATTTATAATGGTGGTTCCAAATATGGTGATGAAATTCAATAATTGTGACATTTTCGAAACATTTTGGGACTGTCGTATGCCGTTGATTGCAGCGTGAAAAGCGTTAAAGACAATCTCCCTAAAACGCAATAGACGCCTTTTTGACGACGGCGGGAGCCCTGTATTGTCATGAGTTTGCGAAAACTTACACAATTTGGTATTTCTAGATATTATAGATGGAGGCTGCCATGTTTGCTGATGGTCTCTTACTTACATTTACGTAACATTGAAATGTGAAGTTGTAGTGTACGAGTGCTATCGATCGGCGTTTACGAATTATAAACGAGGCTGAATATCACGCTCGTTATTATAAGGATGGAGATAGTCACGGTCGGTTGCATTCTCGATATGAATGTGTACAGTATCTCAGCTATAATGCTGCCTGCATAGATAGCAAAGCTAGCATTGCATGTACATTGTACAGGGCATTGAGAGGTGTGACGGGTTGGGGCGGTGTACAATTGTAGTTTACACTGTCCCGCTGTTCAATATCAACTTATCTGTATACTGACTGGTTTATTATGAATTACTATACTACATGTAGAGATCAGTGGGTTGGTCTTGGTAGTTTAGTACGTGGGTATAATATAAACACCAGGAAAGTTGGACTCATCGATTCCAAACTGCTGAGTTCTCTTCTAAACTTTCGTTAGTAATAATATGATTAAGTCGCTTTTAAAATTATTACTTTATACATCAATCACATTGAATGATGAATAAATGAAATGATGAATTCATAAATCATTAATTGATTGACTATTGACAGATATAATAATATTACTTGATTGATTGATTGATTGTTTGATTGTTTGATTGATTGTTTGATTGATTGATTGATTGATTGATTGATTGATTGATTGATTGATTGATTGATTGATTGATTGATTGATTGATTGATTGATTGATTGATTGATTGATTGATTGATTGATTGATTGATTGATTGATTGATTGATTGATTGATCGATCAATACTAAAAATAATAAATGAATTTATGAATGCATATATTAATTAGATAATCCTTCAATTGGATTAACAAGTCATTTAATTTAATTGATCGATTAATTTTAAAAGTCAATGAATATAAATAGTTAAAGAATAGATAATACATAAATATATAAATAATGTAAACATCCTATCTAGGTGCCGGCGGACAAGTTTAAGACTGTTAAACTTTCGTCAGGATTAGCTCTGACTTCTTCAGGACGAAATTATTATAATATGATAATCTATCTTACAATCCTATCTAGATTTATCTATTTAATATATTTGTAATTAATCAAAAATCCTATCTAGATTTATATATTTAATATATTTGTAATTAATCAAATGAAGCATGTTCATTTGAGCGCCCATTCCTTTTTAAAGGAATTTTTATTAAAATTTACCTTTCAAATAATTATCAGGTTTCATATGGCATTATTCAATCTATTTTGCATGATGAGTGTATCTAATTAATATAACAATTAATTCCTTCCAGGTCAGCTCAGAGGAGAAGCCACCAGTTTTGCCGGGTGATTTGCAGGACGGTTCCGACCAAACTGTTTATCAAAGAGAACTGACACATAGCAACGAAGATGGTGCAGTACCAGATATGGTATGCATTATCCTTAATCTTATCTTACCTCTGTACGGAATACATCAAAGGGACATTCAATCAAATCCATTTGCTGTCCAAGATGTCCAAGATACTTATTTACCCAATTTTAATTTCATTTTACGCCACGGATATGCTTTATGGAATCGAAGCCTTCTCACGCGATCCAACCAAAGTGAAGGGATACTATTTATCTTTTTCTGACATGTCTGAAAGCCAAATAAGTTTTCTTTTGATTTGGCTAAGTATTAAGAAAAGTCAAATAAACCCACCTTTTCGTAAGTCACACTTATGAAGAAACTTAATCGTTATGAAATAGAGCCCATGTATATTGTTACGGTTTCAATTATCCAGTAACTCAAACCGGCTGAAAATTCCGGGATAGCATCAGCAAATTTGTAATTGCTTATACCACCTGAGAAACATTATGCTTCTTAAAATGTCACATTTTGACAATCCTGTATATCGGTCAAGAGTCTATTGCTGGAAGGGTGTATTGTAATAATGTAATGTCATTTGCTGCTTTCATGTAAAATATCATCAATAAAATGGTTATGCTATAGGGATTACTGAACCAAACTCAGTGGCCATTTCTTTCTTTTTTCTCAGAAAGATGTAAAAGACATTTTGAATCTCGAAGCATCATTGTGTGATGTCGGATCAACATGCGATAACGAAGAACCGCCAGAAGAAACCAACACACCTGGAATGTTTGAAGCTGACATCAAATTAACCCCTACACAGATGGCACAGTTGGAAAATAAAGGTGTCAACGTTATCGAGAAAAGGAAGGGTGTTAAGAATTTAGCAAACTTATGGCCAAAAGGCGTGATACCCTACGCACTCGATCCATTACGTAAGTGCACATAACATTGTCTATATCACAGGAAAATAGTTCTAATGTGATCACAATGCACCACTTTGAAACTGTCCAACTATCACCAGGATGATATCTGTGGCTTCATACAGTAATGACAACATTTATATGAAAACATATAGATAAGAGAAAAGCCTTTTCTCAGAATCACTATTATAAGTATGCCTGCGGCAACAAACTCTAACCAGCTATTTGTAGAACTACCTACTCTTTTGATAGGTGGAAGTCTATTGTAAATGCTCTTTTCAGAGTCACCTATTCGTTAATAGGTCGGGGACACTAATAATACTTTCATCAGACAAGCTCAAAAAGTGATTTTGATTGGCCATTCCATGCTCTCTGTAATTTTCAAATGTACATTAAATAATGTTGATCACTTTTCACAGTCTGGGATAGCACTAACGTTATGAAGGCCATTGACCACTGGGAATTCCACACGTGTTTACAATTTGAACCCACATCCGACGAAGTCACTCAGAAAGTAGGACATTCGGATCATGTTCTATTTCAGAATGGTACAGGGCAAGGGCAAGTATTCTCTTACATTAAGTTAAAAAACAATACTCTGCACGTTGCGTTAGTATTGCACGTGAGATTGTATTAAGGCGCTGTCGTCTGTGCCACGCAGTCGAAGACGAATCCCGGCGCTCGCACGTAAATATGCTGCGACGTCACTGCACAGAATTAAATGATTGAACTATTATACACATATTGCTGGAACGACGGCTACCGTTACTGTTACTACTACTGCAGTTGCTACGGTTACTGCCACTGTTAATTGCTACTGCGTCCTCTTCTGCTACTGCACATGCTATTTCTTATGCTATTGCTACTGTTACCTGCTACTTGTACTTGTACTTGTACTTGTACTTGTACTTGTACTTGTACTTGTACTTGTACTTGTACTTGTACTTGTACTTGTACTTGTACTTGTACTTGTACTTGTACTTGTACTTGTACTTGTACTTGTACCTGTACCTGTACCTGTACCTGTACCTGTACCTGTACCTGTACCTGTACCTGTACCTGTACCTGTACCTGTACCTGTACTTGTATTGTACTTGTACTTGTACTTGTACTTGTACTTGTACTTGTACTTGTACTTGTACTTGTACTTGTACTTGTACTTGTACTTGTACTTGTACTTGTACTTGTACTTGTACTTGTACTTGTACTTGTACTTGTACTTGTACTTGTACTTGTACTTGTACTTGTACTTGGTATGGGATACATGAGTGATTCTATTGAGGGATGTTATCAATATAAAGTATGAATCTCTTTCTTTTAAACAATACACTTTTGGATTTTTAGATACCTTTGATGTTTATATAACGTCATTACTTCTTCTTCTTCTTCTTCTTCGGCCTCCGTCAGATTTGACGATTGGCTGCCATACGATCACATCTCCGGATCATCTTTCTCCAAGCTACTCTGTCTTGTGCCAGACGCTTGGCCTTTATAAGACTCATTATGATACCAGTCCATTCCTTGATGTTGTCAAACCATTGTTTCCTTTGACGACTTCTTTTCCTGCTGCCTTCCACTTTTCCTTCTATTGATGTGGAGTGCCAGTAAGCTACCACTGCCTCTAATTATGTGCCCGAAGTAGGCCAGCTTTCTTTTGATAAGCTCTCCTAGCAGTTGTCTCTTTACACCAAGTTATTTCAGGATACTTATGTTGGTTCTTTTCTCCTTCCAGTTAACTCTTAACATTCTTCTCCAGATCCACATTTCAGCAGCCATTATGCGATTTTCATCTGCTTTGGTTAGAGTCCATCCCTCTAGACCGTAAAGGAGCACGCTCCATACCAATGCTTTTACAATCTTTGTTTTAAGGTTTGTTGTGAGGTTGCGGTCATTCCATAGGTCCTGGAGTTCTATCATCCTTCCCTTGGCCATTCCGATTCTAGCTCTTATATCAGCTGTGCAACTGGCAGATGTGGTTTTCACAGAGCCTAGATATTTGAAGCGACTGACTTGTTCAACATCCTCACCATCGATTGAGATATTATGCATAGGCTGTTCTTCTCCAGTTGTTAGAAGTTTTGTCTTTTTGACATTGAGCTTGAGATTGAGCTTCTTGCCTGCATCATCATCAATTTGACGCTACTCGTGTCTTTCATTTTTTAGGGATATGAGGCGTTGTGTCTATTGTTATTTCAGTGCCTTCACACGTCGCTGCCACTCAATTCGGTTTTGGGCGGCATCAACGGTCTCATTAGGTTGTAAGTCTATGGCGCTCATGTCGTCTTGGAGCTGGGCTTGATAGGTATGGCGTAGTGCGCCACCGAGGCGGTATGGTTCAGTTGGGTGCAGTTGGGTTCAGTTGGTTTTTCGGGTGCAGGAACGTGGCGAGTGGCAGTTCTGGTCTCCGGAGGGCATGGCCCACAAGACGAAGTCTATTACGGGTCAGTGTCAGAGTCGCAGGCTCAGGTTCTCGTTTGAGAGCCGCTCCGGATAGTGCACGCCCAGACAGTAGCGCATCAGGGCACGATGAGATGCATCAATGCGACTGCCCAATGTTTCTGTAACTACCAAAGCCTCGCAACTGTATAAGAGGACAGATTCCACCGTAGACTTGAACAGCTGCATTTTGGCGCCGTCGCTGGCCGAACTGTTCCACACAGATGTGAGTTTTCGTGCTGCGACCCATGCAATCTGTCGCCGTCGTTGGAAAGCACCAGTGTTCTCTGCCACATTGCATCCCAAATAGCAAAAGTCGTCGCAGACCGCAAGGGCGATACCTGATATGGTATGGATGTCCGTGTGTGGAGTGTCGCCAACAAACATGACCTTGGTTTTAGTGGCGTTTAGACGAAGGCCGACCTTTGCTGATGCTGTCTCGAAACGGAGCAGTTGGCGCTGGGCAGCCTCTCCGTTGTCGGACATCAGTGCGGCGTCGTCTGCATATGCAAGAGCAGGGATTCTAACGGCAATATGACGTGCCGACATACGCCTTCTCATAGTGTAACCGTCCTCAGCGGTGAGCGATGTAGCGATCATTTTCGGCTGATGTTAGCCTCTCGATGTCTTCTTCTGAGGTTTCAAAAAGTGCAGTGTCATCGGCATATCTGAGATTTGAAATTGGTGTACCGCCTACATCGGCATATCTGAGATTTGAAATTGGTGTACCGCCTACTTTTATCCCATACTGGTTTACATCAGCGTCTCTCATGACTTTTTCTGTGTAGGAGACGAACATGTGTGGTGAAGCAATGCATCCCTGCCTCACACCTTTACCTAGGTTGAATTCATCTGTGTTTTCACCATTCCATCTGATCCTTGCCTTCTGATTCACATAGAGGGATTGAAGCAGTGCTACAAGATGTGCTGGAAATCCCATCTCTATCATTGCAGAGAAAAGCTTGATGTGGCTCACAGAGTCAAATGCTTTAGAATAATCTATGAACATGATGAAAGCTTTCTGACCTATTGCAATGATTTTCTCCATCAAGATCTGCAGACAAACCAGCATATCGACAGTACCCCTGCCTTTCCTGTAGGCGGCTTGCTCTTCTGGAAGTTCTTGATCTAGTTTGGCTTTCAGGCGTAAGATGATGATCATCAGTAGCACCTTACTTGTATGGCTGATGAGGGCAATTGTCCTGTAGTTGGAGCACTGTTTGCGGTCGCCAGATTTGAACAGCATGACAAATTCTTGCACTTTCCAGTCATTTGGCCAGTCGCATTTGATCCAGATGCATGTACATAGCTGATGTAGTGCTTTAATTCCGTGCTGGCCTGTTGATTTTATGAGCTCAGCAGGAATCCCATCAAGGCCTGGTGATTTCCCATCCTTGAGTTTCTTGACAGCATACATCACTTCATCCATTAGCGGTGGAGGTTCCATGTCATCGTCAAATGCTCTGTTCATTTTTGTCAGTGGTGTTTCTCCATCTGGACTTTCAACGAGTGAGGCACCGTACTCTCTCCATCTGTTCATGATATTTGATTCACTTATCACTGCTCATCTGTGTTTTGTACACATGCTTGGTTTGATGGAGTGGATTTATTTCGGAGTGATCTGATCTGATTGAACATTGCTTTGGATTTTCCAGTTGCATCAAAGTCCTTTATTTGTAGACATTGCTCTTCAAGCCATACTGCCTTATCCCTTCTGATTTGTCTTTGAATTTCAGCATGCACTTCTTTATATCGCTCTACTTTGGCTCGTGAGGTTTGTTTGCGTAGTTGACTTTTTTCCTCAGCTAGTTTCAACACTTCTTTGCTGATCCATGGTTTCTTTGGGGATCTTTTGACTCTTCCAAGTGTCTCCTCAGCTGTTTCAGATAAGATGGTTTTGTAAGTCATCCATAGTGATTCTGGAGATATGTTAGATGGGTCTTGAAGAAGAGCTTCTGCTTCAAATCGCTTTTCTGTCTCAGATTCAAACTTGGCTTTCGTAGTTGGGTCGTTAAGCATTTTCACATCCAGTTTGCCTTGTTTCCGCTTGTGTAAACGTCATTAACATAAACATATTAGGTTTAAACCACTGACGGAAATCTGTCAATTGTTGGCTGGACATATAATTGGTTGAAATGGGAGTCGATTGATACATTTGCCAATATCTCGGCAAGGCAAGAATAGAACCATGCAGATAACACTTGGTACATAGTTAGAACAGACAATGATTTAATATAATAATAATAATAATAAAACCATACTTATAGAGCGCATAACACATTTAAGTCCCTATGCGCTATCACAAACAAAAAACAAAAACACACAGTAACATGAGTATCAAAAGACAAAACAAAAAGAAATTAAACATTAACATTATATAGGTTAGTTTTTAGCAATGATTTGAACTGTTCAAGAGTTTTGGAGGATTTAACATGGTATGGTAAATTGTTCCAAAATTCAGCAGAAGCATCTTGAAAAGAACGGCGACCATATGAAGTAGAAGGTGAAGAAACATGCGCAAGAAGATATTTTGAGCCAGAACGAAGATTGCGAGTGGGCTCGTATTGTTGAATAAGATCTTGCAGATACATAGGAGCTAGAGCTCGAGTACATTTAAATGTTATCAGAAGAATCTTGTAGATAATGCGAGACCTGATCGGTAACCAATGTAGGCCTAAGTCCAAAAAAATCCAAAAGTGTATTGTTTAAAAGAAAGAGATTCATACTTTATATTGATAACATCCCTCAATAGAATCACTCATGTATCCCATACCAGGTAACCAATGTAGGCCTAAGTCGAAGGCCGAAGGACGGGAGAAATGTGACAGCGAGTCTTAGACAAAGTAACAAGTCGAGCAGCTGAGTTTTGAATCCGTTGAAGTTTTGAGATTTGCGTATCAAAGGAGGGCATATAGTAAACTATTGAAGTTATCAAGTCGGCAAGTCAAATGTTGTTAACATGAACATCCATCACAAGATCGTTTTGAAGGATAATGCCAAGGTTGCGGGCATTGGAAGCTGGCTCAATGTGAGAATCATTGACTTTTACTGATGAAATCGTAGAATTGTTCCTAAAGCGGGATGTAATAGGAAGAACTTCAGTCTTGTCATCATTCAATTTAAGGTCATTAGCTGTGGACCAGGTTTTGATATCTGTCACACAAGCTTCCAGTCGCGAGATTGCACCTACTCCGTCATCATCATTTTTCAATACAATATATATCTGAGTGTCATCAGCATAAGTCATTTTGGAGATGCCATGAGAATCGATAATATCTTCTAATCGAGATGAATATATTGTGAAGCCTAAAGGGCCAAGTACTGATTTCTGCTTGACACTCTTTTTGGTTCATACTTTATAATGATTACACTAATCTCTCATATGCATGAGTCTCGTTAACAGGATCGCTTTCATTACACATTATTGACCAACCCTCCTACTTGTACTTCTCCTTCCACCTCCTCGTCTATTCCACTTTCACCTCCACCTCCACTTTCACCTTCACTTTCACTTTCACTTTCACTTTCACTTTCACTTTCACTTTCACTTTCACTTTCACTTTCACTTTCACTGTGAATTTCACTTTCACTTTCACTTCAAATTATATTAATCAGTCAAATAATGTGAATGCCGTAGTGTACATCAACGGCTGGTTCATAGCAAGCTTTATTAAGCTATTTTTTTTCTTTAGATCCAAGTCTCCTCATAATTATTAGACATTCGGGTTTTTTTCCTTCTAGATTCTGGTCGTATGTTGGTAGAGTTGGTATTGGAGCACAGCCTGTATCGATAGAGGATGTATCGCGGGTAAGTACTGGTTAAATAGATTGATACATTTGATAAGGAATTGTAATCCACAGCATCATGCTCAGATATTTGATTAAAACCATATGTTAGTTCTGTATTCAGAGTTCAGCGAAACCATGATTATCAAAAATATTCTCAAGTAACGATTGTGTCCCATCACTCTGGTTGCTTGAACCCAAAACGTATTAACACATGTTAAAGCACTGTGATTATTTACTTACCGACCACATCTGTAGGTGAAAGTTTTTTTTAAATATTCGGGTTGTGACAAAATCGGCTTTTGAATGAAAAAAAATCATCTGTATGGACGTCGCCATATTGATGACGAAACAGTTACGAGATTCCAACATCTCTGTTTCATGTACTGATATTTTTGATTTATGCATTGAATTCCTGCGTGATTACGTGCAGCGACCTGCTGCTGATGAGGCGGTTTTAGTACTACGATGACATCACAGTATCAGGTATTGCTATCCCATCAGCACTTTCGACACAATCCTGCGAGCGCGAATTTCAAATAATCACAGGTTGGGGATGTGCGGTTTAAATAGTTCTGTGTTCAATAAAAATGGTCAATATACGTCAAATAGTTAATTCCCCTATCATACAATGCTTAGTTTCATAATGCCAATGCATTAGACGAATAATTGTCTTAATCGTTGTTCCTGCAGTAGTAAAAATCTAGAAGGAATTATTATTCGTAAGTTGAACATCATTGAAAACATATTCATGACAAAGACAATACGATGCAAAACAGATTTGTATTACAATTTAGAGTAGAGCAAATCAACATTTGATATGAATATCATAATTTGTTTCTTTTTTCAAATTCAGACTGGAAGCATTGCGCATGAAATAGGTCATGCGATTGGATTTTGGCATGAACAATCACGTCCGGACCGTGATAACTACATAACGATTTTGTATGAAAACATTGCGGACGGAGCCGAACAGTTTTTCGCTAAATATGATGCAGATCAAGTGAATACCCACCAGGTACCTTATGATGTCAACTCAATCATGCAGTATGGTGAAAAGGTAAGTAAGGACAACAAACAGTTGTTGTGTTCAATGTGTTGCCCCTCAAGTGCCAACAATCTTGAAGTCAGGTCGGTCGGTCGATTTCCCTTTTTTCTTCTTTTTTTTTGCTGGCAAATATTACTAAAAGATTGTAGCTCATAACAATACAAAATTGGTAAATGTCTTTTTGACTAATGTTTCCAATAATAGTTTAAAAGCAGTCTATTCAAGCAAATTCATTCATTTCAAGCCGAAAATTTAAATCTTAAAAAAAAAATTGCGTCCCTGATTTTTGAGATTTTAGGGTCGGTCGCTGAGGGCACCACATTTTTGTTGTTGGCCTAATCATGGTAATGAAACAGATGTGAATACTTTAATCACAGAGGTGTAATTCCCAAATCAAAACGTCGGTGTCTAGGGTAAAATGACTCGTTTTGCTATCACATCAAAGTCATATCTTCGGCATAACTCATACTCAAGGACATCGATATGTGGCCAATTTAAATATTGTAACCAATACTAGTATTTGTACGGAGAGTGATCCAAAATATTAAGACATTTACTGTAAACACTAGAGTATCCATTTTGCATCTTATGGCCTGAGGAACGAATAGTAAACTGGAATATATGAATAACCCATGGCAGGTAGTGGAGACTTCCTGCTATGCTTTTCCGAATTTAATATGGTACAACCGGATTACAAGACTGGTGCTTTTTTGGGGGACTTTTTGATCTAATTGGTAAGATGAGATTAATTAGGTTTCTCGAGTAACCATGACATGTTTTGAAGTTGGAGCACCCGTAACTGCAGGTCACCATAGACTGGGTCCTCGCGTCCCTCTATATGGCCGCCATCTTTAAAAATGGCGAACCAAATAGCACCCTCGCAGGGACCGTGTGTATAGGGAAGACATGAAGGATCGAGTCTAAGGTCACCATATGGTCACGTATTATGTCTCGAGATTTTTTCTCAAAATTGTTTAATTATTTCATTGATTATATCGATACTTCATTCTATTCCTCTTAGTTCTTTTCAAAAAATGGTCTTCCGACAATAGTAACCGTTAATCATAACGACCAGGAAAAACTGGGCAACCGCCAAACTTTAAGCAAATACGACATAGAAATGGCCAACAGAATGTATAACTGCCCAGGTAAGTAGAATTTTACAAAAGTAGGATAAATCAATTTGTCGCTAGCAAAGCTTCTGCATCAATCATCCGGCGCTTATAGATACGATGTCAAATCCAAAATAAGCTCACATGACCATGTAGATGTAGGATCACTTATAGTTGTCCTTTACAACATGTGGAATACACAACACTAGCTTCATAATTAAGGTAAACGTTTCTCTACATGAACCTCTATGACATGATTACGTGTTATACATAAGTCCGTGCAACGGGCGCATGTTTAGCGTGGAAATGTTCAGAAAGTGAAGTTGTACAAATGAAAATGTATCAATCAACCCTAAAGACAAAAATGTAAACAATAACTTTTAAGAGTGTAGTGGTACAATAATCCAGAAATGTTCTGCTTTTCTCTCAATATGCTAATAAACCGCAATATTTTAATCCAGAATACATTAACATGTAAATTTCACGCAGTTGTTTTTCACCCACATTCCACATATGCACATTATATGATGCGCATCACCTAACTTTTACAGACATTCTTAAAAAGTAACAGTAGAACGTTTCGAACATAGCAACATTTGTAATGTATTATTATTTAGAAAATTACTCTGGGTCATCGAGTATAAGTCATTCCTACTCTTGTGATAAGCGTTACGGTTTTGCAACTATGCCATATTTCCGTTAATTAATTAATTACACATTTTGTTGTGATAAACCCTTGGCTAATCTTACTAATTCCTCATTACAAACGCTTCGTACAAAGCATATTGTGTTAATCCCTGGTCAATCCAATCGCTCCCATCTAAATAGAAGAGGAACCAACGATGGGAGACAACGAGTATATAAGAGGGCGAGGGTAGGGTATTTGTGGTATGATACCAAACATGGAAATGTTTTTTTTAATCTTTCATTTGATCACAGACGCTACTCATTGTATGGATACAAGTGAGGCTTGTCCATTTTGGTCAATGGAAGGTTACTGCGAAGGAACTTACAGTGGATATATGCAAGTGAATTGTGCAAAAAGTTGCGACATGTGCCATGGTAAAGTATATAATCTTGATATGATCGTTTTGGTCATAATTGTATGTATTTAAACAGTCCTATACATTCTGAAATTGCATGCATAACTTCGAATAATTATTGTATTGATGTTTGTACACATGGTACACGGAAGTACATCTGAGATATCAGGCGCGTAGCCAGCATTGTCATTCCGGTGGGGCAAACATCAATAGCGTCCCTATTTTTTTATGTCCCTAAATTTTCGTAAAAGGTTGCCCCAATTTTTTTTCTACTACATGAACAATTTCTCGTCCCCATTTCTCTTCTCTTTCCCCTCTCCTTCCCCTTTCCCTTCTCTTTCTCCCTCTCCTTCCCCTTTCCCTTCTCTTTCTCCCTCTCCTCCCCCTTTCTTTTCTCTTTCTCCCTCTTCTTCCCCCTTCTTTCTCTCTTTTCTCCCCTTCTTCTCGTCCCCATTTTCCCGCTTCGCCGTCCCCATTTTAGGTGTCCGGGGGGGGGGGGGGGGGGGGGGGGCAGCTCGCCCCACCGGCCCCCCCACTGGCTACGCTACTGTGAGATATATGAGTTACTATGCACCGCTATTTTAGCACATACTGTTTGTTAATGAAATTTACAGAGTTTGATATTGTTATCATTCGTAATTTGCTATTTTCTAGGCTTGTCTTCTGGATTGATTGTGATTTTTACATCAAAAACATAAACAATTACGTTTTTTTAATGTTAAAAAGCCTTCCTATAGTCCAAAACAACAGAAATACCATTAAAAGCAAATTTTGAATTTCTGACCAATTATAGGGTTATTGGGCCAAAAATCCCGAAGTTCATCAACAGAGGGAAGTACACTACAAGTTTGCTTGGTATTGATATTTCTTTTATATATTACAGGCTACAGCAAGACATAGTAACGAAACCAGAAATTGAAAATCACAATTACTCATGAATTTTGGTATAGAAATCCCTATATAACCGAGGAGAACAATCTCTAAAAGGATACATTTTAAATGGTAACAATAAAGAATACCATGGGTTTCAAATACATACCATAGGCTAAATATAGCGACACATAGCACCTTTCACGCCTTTGTTAAAGGTCGGTTTAAGTATTTCTAATGAATCTACCTTTGAAACGTAATAACTTGGATTTGTCTAAGATACTTGTATTGGTCCCTCTGTTTCGACACGGATATTTATACAGATGATTTTATAAAAAGCTAGTTCATATCAAATTGTAACTGCTGATGGATTATTATTATGGTCAGCGTTGCTTTCTTAAAATAATCTCTAGCTTTCAAAACAGAATGACATTTAACGCCATACGTTTAGTTTACCATGTTACTATCAGAATTGATAAAGAGAGTCAAACCTCTTGACCATGGGACACTAACGTGACTAAGGAAACACAAATACAGGTTTATGTACTATTAAATCATACCTGTAATATGGATCTAAGCCGTTGATACCTTCATATTTTTGGGTACTTTTATTGTATTTTTCCTGGGCAAGCATAACCATATTCACATTTCGAGATTACGATAAGCTCGCAATATTATATCCCCAAAGCCAGTTACCCTCGGCGGTACGGTGGTTCAAACTTTATTCCAATCAATTCACAACATTCAAACCAGTTGTGTTGTTCTCAACTATTTATTCCACTCCAGTATTGCATAGATTGCTTGGGCAGAAACTCAGTCTCAACGATCTTTAACCTTCAGCATCAACATGATCAAGATCGTTGTCAGGTGTATTTTTATGGAGATACATAGATGTTGTAAATTTGCGGTTTCCATCCATCGATGAAAACATCTTCGCTACTCCGCTATCTCAAGCTATTTATCGTAACACAAGTTCTCGAAAACTTAATATCAACGTGTAAGTGCTGGAGCTTTAGTGCACCAATAATTATATGAATAGACCTGATGAGTAGCGATACCTAGCGAGTGCATTTGAGAAGCACCAATCCGGAACTACTTGATTGGTAACTTTCACGGTTGATATTACGCCCGACCACACACAAGAGTGGAAACATTTTAAAGTGTCATTGACTTTGATCTTGCCGAAAAAATCATACCTATTGATTACTTACGGAGGTGATGAACACATATATGGATGCTGCATTTTAGTTGGACGAGTCCAAGCCAAAATTCTATTTTGTATAGCAACTGTTGCTTAATTTATCACTGAAATTTACCCATATGTTGGGTGTTTTAATGCCAGTTGTTGCTTATTTGTGACATGACGAAATAAGCTTATTCCCATGGACCACATATATTTAGATCTGTCTATCACATCATCTTCTTGACAGACCAAGCTTTAAACATTCAAAACCGGACACACAAAACGCCTGTCAGATGTCACAAACTCTGATGTTGATGAGGATTCACCGTTTTATTTACCACAATAATTTATCCAGATCCAGAGATCTCAGCTCGTGCAGAAGACGCCGGATGATTATGGCATGACGATTGCGTATCACGAAATGGGCTTTTTTTGACAACAGTTGCCTAAAATTCACATGTGCGTAACTTGCATCAGCTGTTGCGTGATTTTCCTCAATGCTCATGCAACAACAGTTGCTGAAGTGGAAAATTCCTCCATTAGAATCGAGGATTTAAGCAACAGTTGATCAATAGAAACAACATGAGTAAATCTTAACATAAGTTGCGTGATTGCATGAGACAAATACTCAACAGTTGCCCAATTGAAAGCAATCAAGCAACTTATGTTAAGATGTACTCATGTGGTTTTTATTGATCAACTGTTGCTTAAATCCGCGATTCTAATGGCGTCCGTGATGGATCTTCTCAGAGCTTGGGGAATGGTTGTATACGGCAGATATCTTATCCCGTCCGCAACTTGTGCCCCAGGACCACAATTAGATTTCGTATTGGCACCCAAAACGGATTAAAGCGCAATAACACTGACAGAATAGTTGAAGAATGTAGGATATCCCATATATTTTTTTGTTCTAGCGAGTTGCCATCCTTGTTTGACATACATTTATTTATGAATATCATTTCAGCGGTGTCAAAATATATACACTTGTGGTCCTGGGACACAAGTTGCGGACGGGATAAGATATATGCGCTGTGCACGTACGTTCACCCCGTACGTCACTAGCGATGAATAGTCGATTTTTATAGCAAACAAATACACGACAGGGAAGTATACTGAATAGTTCATGTCATGTGATCTATTCTCCAACAATAGAATCACATAAATATTTGTATGTATTATATAATATGGGCTATTTCTACGTCCATACCCAGATATACAAGACTACGTTGGGCCAACGTTGGCCCAACCACATTAAAAAAACACCAATGATAAGAGATGTCAGATATAGTTAAATAACATGTTAGTGGAAGTTACAGATTCACTACCGAAAGGGAGTAATGTATGTAGCTCTGCTGCATCGCCCTGAATTCCCATTACAAGTTACCGGTTCACTACCGAGAGGAAATTATGTATGTAGCTCTGCTGCATCGCCCAGAATTCCATTTATTGCCCACCCCGTGTTGCTATACACAAATGCTCAATATATAATAAAAAATTCACAAATAAGCATTAAAACATATTCAAAATATTACTAAAACACTCAACAAATGGTTAAGAAAATGCTTAACATCCAATAAAACATACTATTTATTAAGCAACAGTTGGTACTAAAACACTCAGCATATGATTAAAAAATGCTCAACACATAGCGTAACGTCGCATTATTAAGCAACAGTCTGTAGTAAAACGACCAACAAATGGTTAAGTAAATGCTCAACACCTAATAAATCAGTGTCCATATTAAACAGTTGATTGAGTTACTGCAATTACATAACTTTTGACTAATTGGAATTGCTCAACTGTTGGTGAAAAGGTGAAAACGTACCCAACAGTTGAGCTGTTGCATTCTTGAACAACTGTTGAGTGAATATAATTGCCCAACGTTTGAGTAACTGAAATTGTTCAACTGTTGGTGAAAACATGCTATCCAACGGTGTTGGGCAAATTTTACGCAATTGTTGAGCGGTTGCATACTTGAACAACGTTGTGTAAAATGTTGAGTAAATATTTAAGCAATCATTTTGCAGTGCAGATATCTCTAATATCAATACTTGGTTGTTGTTAAGGGCAAAAATGCCAAAGAAGAGCGCAGAGACAGGAATAGCAGGGTTTCGGACTGTTACGATAAACGTCAGAGTAGGCAGAGTAGGACAATGTATATCGCTTCATATAAAAATAAACTGCTCACAAAAAGTATCGAAACACTTAGAAATGATCCAATGCATTAATCGAAGCAAATTACCAAGTGCATAATTTTGTTCTGCGCATTTTGACACCTCGATCGTTGAGATACGATGTTGCGGAGCGGAGTTATTATCACTTCAATGATCGTGGGTCCAGTTTCAAAAGTGCCACTCATCCCTATTGAAAAGCACGAATCTGATCATTCTAAACAGTAATGCAAACTTCTTTCTATAGGATGATTGTCACCTTTGAAACTGGACCCACGACCATTGAAATGACAATAACTCCGCTCCGCAACATTGCATCTCATCGGTCGAGGTGTCAAAATACGCAAAACAAAATTATGCACTTGGATTATTTGCTTCGATTAATGCATACTCTTTTGAGCAGTTATATATTGGATCATTTCTAAGTGTTTCGATACTTTTTGTGAGCAGTTTATCATACAATTATTGTCGACTAAATTGAGTTTCCAATTCATATTTTAAAGCCTGCTAACGTATGTAATATTATAGGTGAGGCGTAACATCACTAATTCCCACTTGAGATGGATATTTTTTTATTTGAACTCTACGCGGATTCATTGCCGGTTTTTTTAATCTGATGACCAGATGCTGGTTCACTGGTCTTTTATTGGTTTCTAGTATTAGAAAATAAGTTTTGGTTCTATGTTTGTAGCTTTAAGCTTTGTAAAATAGTTTGTAGGCAATTGTGTATATTTTTCTTGTATTTATCTATTTTTTTCTTTTTCTTGTAAAGCGCTTGGAGATCTTACGTATCAAGCGCTTTAATAAATGCTGAGTATTACTATTATTTTTATTATTATATGTAAGTCAAAACGTGACGTGACCACAGGGAGAATAATCGATACTAATTCTTAGTTAATTGGAGCGTGTTTACACATTTGCATGCGAGTTGTGAAAGTGCGCGAAACCGTGAAGTAATTATCTTTAAAAAAGTAAATCCACACACAATTAGGCATTTTGAAATATTGAAACATTTACGAAAAGAAAGTTTCTCCTTTTCAATACCATGTGTACCTTTTCCAAAACAGTCATTTTCCGATAAGTGGCACTTTTCAACGATACAGGAAAGTTATTGGCGTGAATGGTTGACAATATTGGCTAGTCATGCATGAAATAACTTAATTTAATTTTTATTTCAAATAAGGACACGCTAAAGAAAGCAAATACTTTCTTTTAATTGAAAAAAAAGACAATTCAAATTTATTTTAAACATCACTGGAGACATTTGTGTAACTTTCTGTGGAATTTGAAAAGTGCCACTTTTTCTGAAAACATAATTTTTGGGAAATGTGAAGGTTTAGGAAGAAGTGAACATGCTATTGGAAAAGAAAAACTTTTGATTGGTAGTAAAGCGTTTTTTCTTAGTATAAAAGTTTCCATTTTTTTTATGTGGAGTTATGCATACAAACGTGACCAAATTTTAGGGGGGGGGGACTTACTTTTTTAGAGCATGATTAACGTGTGTGGAGACACTGATAAGTTGGGTTCTGTATTCATAGCATAATCAAGTTCATACACAAAATTTACTGGTGAAATATCTATAAATGATCAGCAAAATATTTTATTGTAACGACTATGGGAATAGTGTATGTATGTATTTATGAATAGTGTGTAGGGGTGTATGTATGTATGCCATTCGATGCTTTTCTGGACCAATGTTATACCATACCAAATTTGAATATTACCAACCACTTTCCGAACTCATCACAGTTGATACAAACTAAACAATAGTCATAATTATTGGTTCAACAGGGTGCGTCAACAATAAAGTGGTTCCCGGGCTGAAAATGCTTGGGATTAGCTCCCGCAAGAGCAAAGCCATCGCCTAATACCTGAGCATAAGTGCTGCCATAGGCTCAAACTTAGTTTGGCAACAGCGTCAACGAGCACGTAAGGATGCTACTGTGCGTTAAAAGGGCATTTCATTTGTCATCCATTTGCGCGTATAGCGATGGCTTTGCTCCCGGCTTTGCTCCCACAACATTCCTTGTGTCCATGTAGTTTATACATTATTTTGATTGATTATATTGCTCTTCATGGTTGTTTCTCTTAGTGTAAAATTAATATTGTTTGGTTAACCGCCATGCTCTGTGAGCAATTTGTGGTTACCACTGTTTTTGCAGAAATATTAATTAAGTACTCGAATATTATAAGTGGTGGTATTAAAAATGATAGCGATATTGATATCAGTTAATTTTGTTCTAATTATACATGTTATAGAACCAATTTGTTTCAGAGCTACAATAAAAGGCTTACCTCTAATGCTACGGTCACGTCACGTCACGTCACGTTACATCACGTCACGTCACGTCACGTTAAGTGATGTGGGTGTTTGGGTGATGTTTTGAATTAATTTGATGCGAGGGGTAGGTGTGGTGTGAGTATAGGGTGATGTATTTAGAGCCTAGAAGGGGATTAACTTTATAGCTCCATATGCAATTTTCGCCCTAGCTCTAGACAGGCTGGGATTCAAACCATCACCCAATGTCGAGGTTATTTAGTGGTGGGCGCCCTTAATCTCTTTTAGGCTCTAACCACATCACCCCATACCCACACCACACCTAACCCTTGCACCCAATTAAAAACTTCACCCGAAGTTCCAAAACATCGCCCAACACTTATTAAGTGTTGTATACCCTTAATTAGTACGGCTCTATTCATATTTTACCAGAAATCTGGTCATCACAGGAATTCCTAGCATCGCACGAAAGACTTAGCTATTGTATCGTGTCATAGCCTGAAATCGGGAAAATGCATATGGAGCTGTACTGTAATCTCCTTCTAGACTCTAAATACATCAACCACACACACCCCTCGCATCAAATTAATTCAAAACATCACCCAAACACTTATCCATATCACTTGACGTGACGTGACGTGACCGTACCATTAGAGGTAAGCCCAATAAAACACCATATATTGTATATTCATGTAAATTGGTTGTTATATAAGACCACCATGTTATTATACAATAGTGTGTTAAACAATTAATCAATAAATGTGTTTCACGATTTACGCTCCTTTGAATGTACTACCGGAAGTGCAAGGTCAACATAATCGGTTACCACTAGCAACGTGCATTATCTAAAAACAAAGGGCACAAGATACCACTAGCAACGTGCATCATCTAGAAAAGGTCACCGATTATGTTGACCTTGCACGATTCAGACTTCCGGGAGTGCATTCGTAGATATGATCGACGTGAAGAACAATGGATAATGAACAATAGGAGTGTATTGTTCAATTAGCCTATGACACAGTGCTTCAAAGTTGTCGTCGATGATAGTGCAGTAGTTATAAACGTCTGCCATTTGTCAATTGACATCATTCTTCACCATGTTCAACTGAATACTGATTCTGCTGATGAGAGGGCATCGCGTTACTCGCGAGAACAACGTGCCAGACGAGAACGCGGATATCACCAAACGATTGCAGTTCGCTAAAGTACTGTTTTTTCCTGAAAAAATATAACTGCCGATTACGTCACTGATACAGAATCATGCACTTTTAGTGGTAAAAAGATCAGGAGACCTAATCACACGGACAGTGACTTATATTTTACTTCACGTCCACGGTTGTCGTATCAGTGCGTTTTAATTAGAATTATTCAAAGGAAGTTACAGGTATGACCGAAAATGTTTATTGTGATTTGTATTGTCGAATAGGGAATGAATTAGGTCAAATGCGTATGTTTTGTTTGACTGGATAAGACAAATTAATACGCATGCACTGGTGAGTTCGCATCAAAACCAGCGTGCGTGAATTAAATAGTCTCATCGTTCTCAATACAAGACATACGCCTTTATTGTTGACTTTCAATTGTTTCTTTTATTTAAGAATGTGATGACAAGGACCGAGGTTGCAGTCGTTGGGCAAAAAATGGCTTTTGTGGAGGAATATATCAAAACTACATGTTTCGCAAATGCAGAAAGGCCTGTGGAATCTGTTTAGTTTTTGTAAGTATACTGATTAAGTGTAACCAGTTAGGTCCATCACTGGACTGAATCCGTTTCACTTAAGGGCGGCGTTCAAAATTGATTTCAATATTGCGTAAAACTTTTAAACTTAAGTTTTAACATCTAACAAGTTGGGGGCAGCCTAGGTACCAGAATTCCTTGCGGCAGCTCCGATGATGTCGCATTTGACCCCAACATCTAACGACACAGGTCAAAATTATACCTTTGTCAACCTGTTTACCACGTTGAGACCATCATTTTCTAGGCGATATTATACCATTTATAGAATTATGAGGGGAAGTGTGAATATATTTTTACGTTAAATATAAGCCTTATAGTATTAAATAGTGATGCATTTTTAACATTATCTGGCTGGATAAAAGACTTAACTTATGGTTGAAAATCGACAAATTAGGATAACAATCTTGGAAATTACCGTTCCCTTGAAAATGCAGCCCCGTTTCTCCAAGCCCGCCCTCTATTGAGATACCGAACTTATCCGTACAATCCCTCGCGGAAGATATCACGCCCTCCGACTGATAGCAGTGGAACCAAATGTAGGTAATCCAATTAAAAATCCCATGCATTAACTTTTAAAAAAAAGTTTTTAACTTGCTCAATAATTTTTGTGATTTCAGAAGGAGGTTCCTTAATAAACCAGCCAATTTGTATGCGACGAACAAGAGTTATGATACGTTTTAAGAAGAAACCCAACGATCAAAATACTTCAAGATTTCGCTACCTAAGTGTTACCTAAGTGTGATCCGAAATCCACCTTATTCAGTAAAGACGATATCGCACTAGTACGTATTCCATTAATCATTGCAACAATGGTAAAGAAATATATAATATTTTACAAACACTCTTGTTCTAATCAGACATCAAATGTGAAATATTAATTAAATACATAGGTGTTACGTAATCAATTTAATTTTCTCAATGATCATCAATCAGACATTTGATATTGAAATTGGTTTCTATGTCATGTTTAGTACTTCATTGCCTAAAAGGTTTAAACCATCTTTTGAAATAAACTGAAATTAACTGCCCTGGAGGTTCTTTGTAAAATCTTTACCAATGTTGCAATGAATATTGGGAAACTAGGACGTCAGTACGTACAGATCTACTATAGTAGATTCATAGAACCATTTCACAATAAGTAAATATCTTCCAATTAAGGGGGAGGCAGTGATTTGAAATCTTTAATCATTGACACATTATGGTTCTATGCTTTAATGTGTCTTGAATCACATCGTAGGTAGTTCATATCCATAATAATGACAAAGTTCTCTCATGCCGTTGTACAAATGTTGTACAAGATGAAAACTCTAAGAACAAATGATGATCAACAATGGCAACACAGATGTACTGAAATACATAGCTTTAAGACAAGCAATGCCACCGATGTAGCTGTAGGTATACTTCTAGACTGTCATTACAATATACACTTGGTGTGGAACAAGGCTGATTAGGTTTCAAAAACAAATTGCTATTCATTTTCGGTTTTTTTAAATATAATTTGACGAAGTAGATGTTTATAAGACACGTAAATTGTAAACATGTTTTTTTTAAAGAATGAAAGGTAAATGTTGATTATCAGATTGATAAATTTTGAAATCGCCCTCCCTTGGATCTTGTAATCTTATTTCCTGCATCATTATTAAGATATGACTGTAATTTACTGTATCAGTTCAATTTTAAGGGCATACGTTTTAATTATCTTAGAGATTTCACTCATTATACGCATTATGTAATACTATTTCATACAATAATTTGTTATTTCTGTTCTGTAACACGTACGTAACTCGAAATAAAGCAATAATTTGATTCTGATGTCCATTCACAAAATTGCTATTCACACATGTGCATACTTTTACTATTATTAGGCATAGCACACATAACATTCAAATAATTGAGACATGTACAAAAATGGTGTCAAATGAAAGATTGCAATGAAAGATATATTTTCCAATACGAATTATGACAATCGGTCAATGCGTTCTTGTGTTACGGTGTTTTGAAATACTCCGAAAATGGCTGAAAACCCCTTTTCAGGATTTAGAGAGCTCAGTTTGTTAATAATGTAACATTCTAAACTCTACACTCTTAGAAGGTCAGGATCAAATATGAGACGAAAAGGATCAATTTTGATCCAGAAGCGGTATCACATATGAGCTTACCCTTTCCGGATCAAAGTGATCCGACAAGCAGGATCAAAAAGTTTGATCCGAAATGGGATCAAATATTTTTGTCAAATGATACTGAAACGGATCAAAATAATGATCCTTAATCGGATGTACCTGTAGCTTATGATCCTACTCCAGGATCAAACTGAATCAAAGAAAAAGTGAAAACATAGGGGGTCATCGGGTGACAGATTGTAAAAACAAGCATGCATGCAAGGGTCTTTCGGTGACACCGGGCAAAAAAAAGGGGGGTATTTTTGATGGAGCCTGGTGTGAAACCTAATATTGATTGAGTGCCCCCACCCCCGGGTGCACACTGCAGACTATATATCGAGTGCAGTAAGCTTACTACATCGTGTAGGCCTAGTACATCGCAGTGATCGTGACATTTTGCGAGCATTTTGACCGAAAATCGTACTGATGGCACTGGTCAGGTACAAGAAATTTGTTCACAAGAATAGAGCATGTTCAAACATAAAAAATAAAACTACTTTACCGACAAAATCATGTAACATTTTACAGATTAGACTGGATAACTTACCGCGGTATTTCACCCTTGTTTCAACTGTGGCGACCGAATTCAAAAGATCGCCTGCTTGTCGTCTATCGGTTTGCGAAAGAGTGACGTCAGTCACTCATTGACCAATGAACTGTTTCATCGAATTGATCCGGAAATCAGATCAAAGTTGATCAAGGTGAATTTGATCCGTTTGTTGATATCTATCTGGAAACGGATCAAAACGATCCGAAAACGGATCAAAACGATCCGAAAATGATCCTTAAAGGATCAAAACAAAATGAGCCGGAAATCTACTCATGTATTTGATCCTGACCTTCTAAGAGTGTATTTTCACATATTTCTTAACCATTGAATATCTATATATCATGTTAAATTAAAAAAAAATATGGTAAAATTATATTGCATTAAGCTAAAATAACCTAGTGAAATTGGTCATTTTGACCAGTTTCACTGACCGCAATCTAAAACCGACTAAGTCCAGCTAATTAATATGCGTAAATGTTATAAATCCAGATGTGAATGGTGTATTGCAATCACACTTAGTATACTGGCAAACTGTATGATATTCAATCATTTAAACTATAATTTAGTTTCATAAGTTCATTAAATAAGCAAATTAGCTAATTATCTATTCAAGTCATTAATATGCAAATGAGCAATGTCCGACAATTTTTTCCCATCATAAGTCGAGAGTGATCGGTAATAGATACATGTATACCCAATGTAATTGACAAATATTGCTGCATCTAGAAATTACAAGCTTTTCCATTTCCTAATTACCCATATCTAAATTATCAGTCTTTTACTCACATTGTGCACTCAAAGGATGCAAAATCTGATCATATCATTAAATGAACTGAAGTGTTTAGTACAATATCTCAGTTTAGGTAATTTAAATCGGCCGAATATACACAAGTTTAGAGCAAATTTCGAAAATTGGTAAAAACAGTCCTAACTAAAAAACCAGATGATAACTATTTATACCTGAATCAAGGTTATATAGTGTAAGGTCATGCCAACCATATATGGCAAGTTCGCTGTCCTATAGGGAGTGCACAATGTGAGGATAATCAATTTTATATAGGGGTGTTTTTCAAAATGGAGCTGCATACATTATATGAAGAGCTTTTTTTGCATAAGGGCTTACAAACCACTCCTACTACATTTTACTTATTTTGCATTATTAATTAATCAAATTATTGTATAGCTGTCCTCATGACTTGAATTAGTGCATCCATGCACGCCAATTGAGGCACCAACAATACAAGCCACATTCCACATAATGAATAGCCATCAATTCAATAATGCAAAATGAGTAACAGGTAGAAGTGGAGGTAGGCCCTTTTGCAACACAGCTCTTCATATGTTGTTGTTCACTGGTGTGACGCTCCCAGTGGCAGACTCTGTATGTGTGCATTGTGCTATGCCTACTATTATAACTATTCGTTGTCTCATTTCTCTTCCATTTTTGTAAAGTCACCGTCACCTATTTTAGACTGCATCCCCTAAAGACGTTGTTGAACGCAAAGCGTCTCTTAGGCCGTATTCCCACAAAAGCAGAAGTTGTCCGGGTCTGGACTAGTCCGGACCGGGACCCACTTGAAAGTTACGTTCCCACATAAGGGGTCATCACAACGATGATTCAGCAAAGTGGTCTAAAAACAAAATCTACTTAGACCCGGATGTACATCTTAAATCATTTAAAAATCGCCGAAAACGCATGTAAAATTCCCTTTATGACATGGAAATCGGATACAAATAATAGAAATAGCTACAATCGGCTTTGCATTACAACATAACATGATAAGTCTCATTAGTTGCTATAAAACCACAAACTAGTGCTGAAATACTGTTTAATTAAGTGTTTTACCTACAATCGTGACGATCACTGCATCCTATTTCACTTACGCGCGCGACTTTATGTATATCGCGAACGTCTTCCTTTATAACTCGCGCGACTTTATGTATAACGCTCGCGCCGTAACTACAAGACGCAGTAACATTCGCGCTATTGCAAAGGTCACCGGGTCAAGTGGTCCGGGTCTCGACTGTCTCGAGTGAATCGCGTTCTCACATGAACAATTATTGATTTAGTCCGGACCGGGACTACCTTTAAAGTTGGTCTTAAAAAATAACAAAAAACACTTGGAGTCCGCACTAGTCTAGACTACTCGGGATTTTGTTCTATGTGGGAACACGGCCTTAGAAAATGGTGGATTAAAACGGTACACGTTGCTTTTGTCGCATGGACGATGTTGTTTTGACTCAATGGGCTATTCCAGAAGCCCTGAATCCCCTCGAGATCGCTCCCTTTTAAGGTTCAGTCACATAGAACATGTAGAAGACAGCTCGCGACCCAACCTCTTCCCAACTACACAAGACCACCATTTTTCAAAAACGGCTGAAATCTTGTTCATACTTGCACAATTTACGTTTTAGATCCCGACCAGGGATGAGCAGGGATGATTAGTTTGTGATATTCCCCGCCTTCAACAAGACAAGAGATGCTGAATCGCCTACCAGTAGGCGACAGCATCATAAAATCAACAAGATCAAGCATGTTTAATCGGCGACGCCACTTGTTCAGTCCCCGATCAATCGCCGACCTTGACACGACGGCACAAGTTGTGACATGTTGCTGTCAAGACTGCTCGCCGATTTGTCGCCGAGTTGTTGGCTACAAGTCGGCGACTAATCTTCTGTAGTCGCCGATTTAACATGGTAAGTTGGCTTGCATCTTCTCTCCCGCTTGAAGCAGACTCATATTTGCCGACCACTTTCCAACTACACACAACCACTTATAATGCACTCCAACTCATCGGCTACCGCTTCCAAACCTCTCATGTGTCAATGCCGATCTTCCATGATTAAAAAAACCCACCACGATTTTTTTAGGCTGCGAGAAAAAAATCGTGGCGGGTTTGCCACGTGCTCCCGACCACACAAGACTGCACAGGACAGTCCCAGACCTTGCCGAAACTACACACGAAAAAAGAAAACTGCTCACGATTTTTGAATAATGGCCAATCGTGACCAGTCTTGAGCAGTCTGGAAGTGGTTTTCTAGCAAATAATCGGCTATGTGACTGAACCTTTAATCAGAAACGATGTCTGAAATTCTGGGAACAATGGTATCAAAGGTTCCGGAATTCAGAGCCATTTTCGATACAAAGTTGACAGAAATCCTAACCCCTCAATAGGGTCCGAAACATACTGTACAATAAGTCTGGAATGTTGAACCTTTCTTGGAAATTAAGCCAGAATGTTTCGAAATTCCGAACCCAATTATTACCAGTTCCGCGATCTTTGAAAGGCGAAAAACGGCAGGTATTCCAAGTCCCTCCATAGGGTGCGGTTATTTTGCGGAATAGCACCGTTAGAAAAGAACACTAACCGAGATAATAGGAGACAGGTGCTAGTCTCAAAAGTTCTATGCAATCCTGTATCAAATTGAGTTTAGGTGCAAGATCATACCTTTTTCACCATCGATAATTGCACCTGAGGGTGGTTTTGTCGAGAATTATACGAAATATACACTGGTCATAGCAACGGAGTATGTCGTTGTCTCAGAGTGTAATGTTTGCAATTGAATAAAACCATTATGAGTAACAAAAGATAATGGAACCCAATATCAGTGAATTAAATAAATAATGTCTCTTAAATATAAAAATGCAGGCTTACCCATCAGATATGATCATAGAATAACCATAAACCCAAAGCTTACCTTACCCATCACTTAAAAGGCATTCAAATCATAGAAATCAAAACCAATCGTGTCAATAATAATATCTTCTACACCGTAAGTGTCACTCAATATGCAAATATTTTGTACATTAGCATAACTGAAAGTAGTGCAGTTTTCTTGGATGAAACATTTCATAGCACAAGCAAACAGTGATGTGTTTTCATATTGGGCTATGATGTAGACCTCATTGGCAACAGTATCAGTTGCATGAAGATGAAAATAACCTTCGCGTGAATGACGGTTGCAATTTTCTGAAAGAGAAGATAAATTCACACAAGATGTCAAAGTGCTTTAATGTATTCCAAGAAATGTTCCAAGAAGTGTTTAGAGGAATAATTATTTGGTTTGAATTTCGTGGCGTCTGAAAAACACTATTTCAAAAATGTACAACGACAATAGTTTGCATTAACAAAAGTAAATGTGTAAACAGGATAAAAGGAAATATTATGGGTTTAAATATTTGTGCATGTTTTGTCTTATTTTATGACATATCCCCACCACACGTGGACTCTACATTCAGTGGTGTATGCTAGGAGTATAAGGAAGCATAGGTAGATATAATATCGCAGAGGACATTAAATAGGAACGTTTAGCAATATAAATACAACTGGTTATTCAATCATCATCTCCTGCCTCATAACCAACTCCTTGAATGAACAAAAATGAGTCACTTTTTTATGTGCGTCACTTCTAATTATCATATTCTATATATGAGTAAACTCATTACCAGTTCCCACTGAAATAGACGTAGGACTTGCAGTTCGTGGTATGTTTGTCGAAGCAATCATGCCAGATGTTGTTGGATGGTTTGTTGGCCCTGTCGTCGTCAGAGATACAGGTATTGCATATTGATTGCAGAGGTCTGTGTCGCAGCAATAGTGGCACACGTCTCCTGTTAGTTTATCTATGCCACAGTTTGCTGAACTCTGTGTGTCTTTGCTACTCTGACAAACACTATCCTCTTTGCACAGTTTGTCCACTTGATGCACTCCGTTAGCATTGCGGACAGTGTTTTGACACACCTGTGTGAAAAATAGAATGCCCAACATTAGCTTACAAAACTCCAGTTCTCACCATGTCTGATGTAGTAAATGTATCAGACCTAAATGCACAACTACATTTAACCTCTAATAATGGAACATTTAATGAATTTTGTCATCCATATCAATGCGTATTCATAATGAACCTTCGAAATAGTATTAGGTTATTATTGGCATACTTTTGTGAAATGCCAAATGAACCATATTATACCCTACTCAAGTTCGTAACAGCGTCAAACGATCTTTACAGATCAGTGGCCGCACTATCGGTTCTATTATAGTCAAATGTATACAAGGCTGGTGGCAACCTACGTTTAGAGCTCTTTTCAGAGCCACCATCTCTGTTCAGTGGACAAGGGGCAGTTCACCAGAACGGCTCTTTTCGGAGCCACAAATCTATCTCAAGTAGGAAATGGGCGACTACTTTCCAATCAAACTATTTTAAACGCTCATTTCAGAGCCACCTTTTGTACAAGTAGGAAGGAGCATCTACTCTCAAATTATCAGGCAAAGGACAATTCAATTGATGATAATAACAGAGAAGGGGCAATCTTAGTTTTGCTTAATATTATAATGATTTGATCCTGAAGAAGTTAGAGCTAATCCTGACGAAAACTTGGCAGTTTTATCCGATGGCGAACCCATCTTTTACCTATATATCAAAGACGGACTAACCTCATTGACACTGCATTGTTGTGCAGAATTTATATTACATACTTCATTAGAAGGTGCGTTATTACAAACATAACATCGATCTGAAAATAAAAATCACAAATGACATAGAAATAACTTAATCGTACATTGCAAATCTTAATGTATTATAATTAGGTCTCTTTTGATAAAATGTGCCTTTTGAGGTATGTTCCAATTATAATTGACTTTCAACAGTATAGTGATTATGGATATTATATTGTTTTAGAGACATCAACAAAAGGGCCCTTTTATCAAGAACGTAGCCGCACATAATTATTTGTAAATATGTCAGCGTGGGCTACGCGCTGGTGGCGCAAGAAGAATACTTAAAAGGGGGGTGTGGACTCTCAGGTACAGACTCCGTAAAACTGTCGTAACTTCTTCAATATCCATTTAATCTTAATTTCAATGCTTTTTTTTAAAAATATCTTATTTATTTTTTGAGTTATAGACCAAAAAGTGCCAACAAAATTGTGTTTTTTTACCTCCAAAATCATGAAAATCACATTTGGGGGGGGGGGGGGGGGGGGAATCACACTTTTTTGGCACTTTTTGGTCTATAACTCAAAAAATAAATAAGATATTAAAAAAGCACCCTGCGAAATGTTATCAGGATTATCATAAAACTAGTACGACAACATTTGACAAAATTTATTTTGAGTTATCTTTGCAGAACCTAAAATTGGTCCAAAAAACGTGTTTTTTATAATTTTCTCCAAAATGGTCAATTTCATTATCATGGTTGGATTCATTGAACCCTTTTCTGCAAAAAACTGTAGACTTATATAAAGATTAAATGAATATTGAGGAGTTACGGCAGTTTTACGGAGGCTTTCCCTTAGAGTCTACACCCCCTTAATCTACACCCCCTTAACGAATCATTTTGGACATGAACATGCACTGATCAATTGCTTTGTTCATAGTTGACCAAATTCACCGGAGTCGAGCTGTTTGTTCTTATGATGATCGATTCAAATTACCTAAAGGTAATGCCAACTTCGGGTGAGACAATTATAATTCTATATAAATGAGAAAAAAATTGAACATAATATAACTTACTTTGAGATGAAGCCATATGTAGAAAGAAACTTGAGCATATTATCTGCCAATATACAAATAAATGATCTGGTTTTATTCACAAAAATTAAAACATCCAATTATCAGTAGTGTCGAAATCATAATTGATATAAATGTAAAAATAAGACCATCGAATTGATACAATGTTTAGCAAGAATACTAGATACAAATAAATACCTCCGCTTCAAAGAAGGGATTAGATCATTGTAGTTCGCACACCACACCCCACCTCCGCAACCACGCCCCACCTCCACAACCACCACATCACCCCTCTCCATACACACATATTATGATTTATTTTGAGAATAATTTCTCAAGAATATTGTACAATTTACATACTTTCTTTCAACCTATGATGTTTTCAATGCAACATTTTTTTTAATAACTAAAAATAATTGAAAGGACTTACCAACCATTGCACTTGATAGTACATGTACTTATTTGTCAGATTCATTGTGTAGCGGTGTAAATAGAACGACAGTAATGATCCTTATCAAAAAAACCATCTGTTGGTTAAGTCAATTTTGACTGAAGGTTGCTTCACGTTCCGTCCTGATGGGCTTCGGCAGTGGTCTGTCTTTCTCGACGTAACTCTGCAACGAAGCATTTAGCAGTGTTTAGTGTCTTTGAAGATGCAAAGGAATTGAATAATGATGATAAATAACATTTATAGGCCCATAGCGCAAAATACAACAAGGTCACTACAGTTTGATCAGTTCCAAATTGGCGAAGCCGCCTTATACATACAGCAGCGAATGAATACAGAAAGACGTGGACGCGCATGAAGGCAACACGCGCACTATGCATCATATGCGTCACGCGTGCGTGCAGCCAACACCGCGTGCGTCTAGCTATCGCTGGCGTTCGCTTGAATTAGATTTGCGCGCAGAGAGACAAAAACCGAATATTTCTCACCAATTTGGAACTGATTGAACTATATGCAATTTGATCAGCTCCAACAGGCGAGAAATATTCTTTTTTTGTCTCTCCGCGCGCAAAAGGTAATCCAAGCGTACGCGCGCGATGATGGTAACACGCACGCTATTTGGGTCGTACGAGCACGGCACGCATATGATGCACAGTGCGATTGTTAATTTCATGCGCGCCCGCGTCCTTCTGTATTCATTCAATGCTGTAAGGAGATTTCGCCAATTTGGAACTGATCAAACTATAGCAGGTAGCATACAGGGTGAGTCAGAACGATTTCACAAATTTTCCCTGGCAATAGTAGTTTACTGGGAAAAACAATATTGAGATTTTCAAACGGATGGATAAACCTCACAGGAATTTTAAAATTTTACAAAGAATGGTTGTGGTGTGATGACACGTTAATTCTATTCAAATGTCTCATTTTCCATTCTGCATACGGAATAGGTTTGGCCACATTATCATTTGAATGAGAAATTTTTAATTTCCACGTGAAAACTGATCCGAAATGCAAAAACAAATGTGTTAATGTTAACACTCTTCACGCGGCAGGCGTCTGCAGACGACATTCCAAAATCTCACAAAATGTTTCAAAAATGTCACAATTATTTAATTTCAACACCATATTTGGAATCAACATGATAAATGCATTAAAATAAATACAAACGTAATAATAATAATAATAATAATAATAATAATAATACAACTAATAGTAACAAAAGACAAAACAAAAACTGTTCAAGAGTTTTGGCTTATTTATTATGATATGGTAATTGGTTCCAAAGTTCAGTAGAAGCATCTTGAAAAAAAAACCGGCGTCCATATGATGTAGAAGGTGAAGAAACACGGGCAAGAAGATATTGTGAGCGAGAATGGAGATTGCGTGTGGGCTTCTATTGTCAAATGAGATCTTGGAGATACATAGGTCATGTAGGTGCTAGACCACGAGAACATTTAAAAGTTAATAGAAGAATCTTGAACATGCATAAAATAGAAGAATCTTGAACATGCATAGTATTGGTTCAGTAATTCATGAGATAATACTGTGAAAGTTGGGAAAGGTTTCTGAAGAATCTGCTTTGTATGGTTAAACTAATAGCCGCGTGGAAAGTACCCCTTCCGGGACACGATCTTTATTACCATGATTACCGTAAACAATACCTGACGGAGTAAAGTGCATAGAACATGTACATTGTACAGCAATACATTTATACAGTGAGTGAGTACGGTTAATAAATTCGCTTCCGGGACCCCTTCCGGGACCCCTTTCTTGAGAGCCAAGTGATACCCATATCTGCTATTCAATTATAAGATTAAAGCGCGGATAAATATTTACCGAATTGCTATGATAATAAAGTATATGAAAGGCCTACTTTCCTAAACCAAATTGTTTACTGGATCTGACAGTCGCCCTCTGGGCTTTTCAATGTGCATAATGCGTCAGTGTGTCTTGGTTCCCGGGCGCAGGACCAATTCATGCCCGCAATTTTTGGCCTTTGTTTTGTGCAAGCGATAGGATATATGGTCATGTGTCCTTTCGCGTTACACACGGATTTTGGCTTTCACGACATGATTTTAACTTTACACATTTATATTTGCTTGTATACCCCCCTGAGGTAATAAAAGTATACATTTTCTGAAGGGAAATTGCATGAGGAAACCAAATATGCTATTGAAATTATAGTACGACCAAGAACTAAAATGGTATGATCGGAAATGTTCGGGAAAATATCAGAGTTTTTAATTTTTAATTCGAGATCCATATGTTTTTTATACCTACCCCTATCATTATTTACTTTACATATTTGAATTCCTCGTGAAATTACCCATTAGATGATATATAATTGTCAAAGTTACTACGTCGGTATGGTAATTATACCGGCTAGTGAATATCTCCAATTTTTATTTGATATATTTTTAGAATTTTCAAAAATATTCGTTTAAGAATGAACCCTTCCCTTATATAAACTGCATTTCTGAATTCCTCTAGTTACAAGCTTTCCAAAAATGTATACTTTTGCTATCATAGGTTGAAAACTTTTTCTGTTATAGTCATTTTTATAAATCCGGTAAATTGAGGCTGATTATTCATGTTTACTGTGTAGCGAATAGGAAGAAAGTTGATGTTCATGGTCTTATCCATAATTAATTAGTTGGTACAAATAGTTGACAAGTCTGTTGAACCACATACTTAAAGACTACTAATTTAGTAATTATCCTTTAAAATGGGACCAGAATGGTGTTTGTAACATTAGGAGATGACTAGTTATTGTAAAAAGAACAAAACATGGGATTATCCCCATTGAGTTTGTACAGGCGGCACCCCTTCCAGCGACACCCCTTCCAGCACCACCCCTGGTCCCCAAACATCAAACAGCTGTATCTCCCATTCTCTATTAGCTATACCAATGCCATTTTGCAGGCAGATAGCTTGTTATTACGGCTTTAAAATGATACAAAATTTGTTGAGATAGCTTTTGTGGTTTTAAAAATATTTGAGGAAAATGACAGCATGAAACTAAAAAATGTAACGGCACCACCCTATTGGGAGGCGAGTTCATAACGCGTGACCATATGTGTATTTTTTTGCCTCTCCTCCTTTTACATTCGCATTTCTTGTCAGCCCATATCCGCCCAGTGCATTGTTTACTCTCCGCTCCTCCGTAACCCTTTGTGTGGGGTACTTTTTGACATATGCTGGGGTGAGGAAGGAAGTATATTTAAGAGTCAGCAATGTATATCTTGTATTCATTCTATTGCCATTAATACCTTCTAAAATTGATAAAATGTCATGCATTTACATATGTTGTCTCGCGGTGCATAACTCTCCAGGGGTAGGTAGGAATTGTAGGTAGTTTACTGCATCCAAATCATATATGTTGAATACAATGTCATGTGGGAATCATATGTAGGTATCTTTATGAGCGACTCTCTAAGGCAGTGGTTCTCAACCTTTTTGCCCCACGACCCCTTTTGACATTCCTGGTCAGTACCGTGACCCCCACAATAAAATTGGAAAAAACCCCACCAGCCGAATATCATAAATGAAACTGCGAGCGTACACTGCAAAAAGGATGCTTAAATATTTACTCAACATTTTACACAACGTTGTTGAAGTATGCAACCGCTTAACAGTTGCGTAAAATTTACCCACCGTTGGATAACATGTTTTCACCAACAGTTGAACAATTCCAGTTACTCAGCAGTTGCACAATTTTAAATTACACAACAGTTGGGTATTATTAATTAACCATTTGTTGGGCATTTTGTGACTGTTGCTTAATTTTTGAAGTGTTTTCATTATATATTGAGCATTTTTGTATAGCAACTGTTGCTTAATTTATCAAATATAGCCATATGTTGGGTATTTTATTTGTGTCAAGTTTTTATTATATATTGAGCATTTTTGGTATAGCAACACGCAGTAGGCAAAATAATGTGAATTCTGGGCGATGCAGCAGAGCTACATACATCACTTCCTCCCGGTAGTGAACCGGTAACTTGTAATGGGAATTATAGCCGATGCAGCAGAGCTACATACACTATTCCCGTTCGGTAGTGAATCTGTAATTTATTTTAACATGTTATTAAACTATAGGCTTATACATGATATCTGACATCTCTTATCAATGGTGTTATTACTGTGAACGTTTGCCAAACGTAGTCTTGCTATCTGGGTATGAAGGTATAAATAGTCCATATTATATAATACATAAACATATTTATGTGATTCTTTTGGTGCAAAATAGATCACATGACATGAACTATTCAGTATATGTCCATGTCGTGTATTTTTTGGCTATAACAATCGACTATTCAATATTCATCGCTAGTGACGTCCCTATACCACCGTTGAAATGATATTCATAAACAAATATATGTCAAACAAGGATGGCAATTTTAAACTATTTGTCAGTGTATTCCGTTTTGGATGCCAAGACAGAATAAATCTAATTGTGGTCCTGCGCTGCAAAAAGGTTGCTAAAATATTTACTCAACATTTTACACAACGTTGTTCAAGTATGCAACCACTCAACTGTTAAGTAAAATTTGCCCAACACCGTTGGATAACATGTTTTCACCAACAGTTGAACAATTCTAGTTACTCAAAAGTTAGGGAATTATATTCACTCAACAGCTCACGAAATTGGCTTTTTTGGACAACAGTTGCCTAAAATTCACATGTGCGTAACTTGCATCAACTGTTGCGTGATTGTCCTCAATGCTCATAAAGTGGAATATTTTTACGCAACATATTTTAGCAAGAGAAACAGTTTCCACCAACATTTTAAGGACATTGTTTTCGACGAATTGCTCAACGCTGGGAATTTACTTTTATACAACGCCTAACTTTCTACATTGAATGAATTTTAATCAACACGTCAACCAACGGATGATAAAAGTACTTTTAGCAACGTGTTTTAATCAACCTTTTTGCAGTGTAGCAAGCAGGAAATTTTGCATATTTGAACGTTTCTTTGGGGTTTTTCTAAGCTTTTTTAAAGCGAAATTCAACACAGTTCCCCAAAAACCTATATTTATGAGCCCTTCATGACCTCTTGGAAAACCCCAAACGACCCCCATGGGGTCATGACCCCCAGGTTGAGAACCCCTGCTCTAAGGGTATGGAATAAGAGTAGTTTAACCAAACTTGGAATCATATGATGAAATATTGTATGAATGGATTGTATGGTCTTATATCAATTCAATAATGTAGCCATATGTAGATATCTTTCGGAGCAATTGTCTAAGGGTAGGGATTATGTGTAGTTTTACCAATCTTGGAATCTTATGGTTAAAAATGTATCAATGGTTTTATCATATGTTTCGGAAGCGAAACAGTTGTCCTATGATCAATTTGAACAAATTCATTGTCATGGCTGATTATTAATTATACAAACGAGGATCGTCACCTATTGTATCCACGGACGATCGTTTAATCAGTCGGGGCAAACTGCCAAAAACGGCAATCTGTGAACCTGTGAATAGTTTTTCAATCCACAAAAATAACCAATAGCCAAAAAAAGCAATTTTGCCTGATTTGGCAATATGTTTCCAGATTCGGAAACATTTCACAGGTTGCCTTTTTTGGCAGTTTGCCCTGACTGTTAATTATGATAAAATTATATCTGTAAATTATTTAAGGTACTACTTCATGTAGTGACATTAATAAATTAAATGATGCTGAACAACATTTTATAGATAATGGTAGACAAATCAATAATTATATTGGTACATTTAAAATTGTATATGGTCAACATGTTGTAGAAAATAATGATATTTTGGAGCACAGAGTGCTCGGTATTAAAGCTGGCCTACCACTTTGTTAGTTCACCACAGACGAACTGGTCATATGCACACCAGTTCACTTGATGACAGACTGTACAGTGTTAACACGGAGAAATTGTAACCTTGTCAAATTCCCAAGAGGATGTGGCTAGTAACCCAGAGTGGTAGCTCGCCTTTAAGAAATAAAATCGTTGTAGCCGACGAGCAATGCAGTAAATTTTTCTCTTGTGTTTGCTATCTGTAAATAATATCACCCATGTAACAGTTTACGTATAGCATATAATAAAAATGTTTAAATAAAAAGTAAATTACCACTCTACCTGAAAAGATTACTTGGCGTGGACCACTACCCCATATCATTGGAGCAACTGGTCCAATATGTTCCAATGGTTAAAATACACAAAAATCAGTGAATGACAACACAGAAATTACGTAAAATTTGTGTTACAAACATATTAACATTTATGTAATTTGTAAAAACGATATGTCGTATGAAACCCATGTTTTATACACTATTCGTGGTTAATGTGTTAATAGCAGTGATACTAAGCTTGTTTAAAGCAAGCGAAGTTTTCTACTGCACTTTTTTTTAGATAAAACGTTATGAATCTAGTAAAATGGTAACAGAGTTGCGATGTTTAGATAACCCATACATTTGTCCATATATAACACTTTCTTTAATGTTTTTAATTACATCATATAATCATCATTTAGCACTTATGATCTTTATCGATAATGGGCAAGCTTGCCATGTCACTCGGGTGGCTAGTCAACATGAGCCGTACCGTTTAAAAGAAAGCAGTATACCCATGCCAGATATATATCGTATTATAACATTTTAAGTGCTTTTGGTGGCCATTTTGTTTCATGATAATTACGACAATTGCTCAACACCGACAGAGAGCCAGTAGTTTTTTTTTTTTTAACTGGAAGTCTGTCCAATCAAAAATCAATCAAAAACAAAACTTCATCCTGATGGACGCACGTCACACGAGGTTGATCTCGCGTAAAGTCACCCCCCCCCCTCCGTGCAACGGACATCCGTGGTGCGCAATATATACGTAGCATATATCTGATCCCGTCCGCACCTTGTGTCCCAGGACCACAAGTGTTAATATTTTGACACAGCTGAAATGATATTCATGAACAAGTGTATGTCAAAACACTCAAATCATTAGTTAGCGGCATCTGTGAGTTTTCAAGCATGGCTTCAATATCAATAGACGTGTCTTACATTTAAGACGTATCTTGCATTGAGATACTTCTTTGCGGGACATGTCTTGCATAGAGACGTGACTCTGTGTCTTACTGGAGACATGTCTAAAAATGGCTTCACCAGACATGTCTTGGTTCGTGTCTTCAGTAAAATATTTTGTTATGTTTTTTATTGTTCAAGATACGTTTATTTGCAGGACATGACTTCAAAAAGTCGCCAAGACACCATTTTTAACAGACAAAAACAAACAAAATTCCTATTATGTACTTACATTTTTACTTCCATCCAATGTCTCTATAACCGACCATGACTGTGCCTCGGCTATATATATATATATATATATATTGAACAGGATCACCTTACGAAATCCATAAAATGCAAGTTCACTTACACTATATTGATCAATATTGACTTCTATAACCGTGTGAGTGATATTTTGTATTATATCTGCAGTAGCAAAATCAGGTTAAAATTGATTAAGAACAAGGTTGCAATATCGACTGCTCATAATTGGACAAAATAACCATAACCACTGAATATTATAAAGGGATCAATAGTAACCTTGACGTTTAAAGTAGATCACGTTCAGATTGATGACCATCTATGCGCAGCTCTTCCGGATTGCTCTAAGCATTCGTATCAAATTATAACCGTGTTGGAAATATACCTCGCATCAATAACCAATGATTGATCTATACGCAAGCACGAATCAATTAGTCACTCGATAAATCGTTGTTCAACAAAAGTTGCTAATTACGCAATTATTTTATTAATTATGGTGACGTGTGCTAGAAACACAATGTGCCATCGTCACGTACTATTCCCAAATTGATACAAACACGAGTTTGATATTGATATTAAAAACATTGATATAGTCACTTAAAAGCTTTTCAATTTAAATCCCTATCTTATTTGCAAACATATTATACAGGGTGTCTAAAAAAACACCGTGCACGTGTTTACTCAACTTATTGACCATGAACTCCTAGAATTTGGTGTAACAATTGTATACATATTGATAGACCAATCACCTAGCTTTCATATGCCGTTTATTTCATCTAATTTGGTTTTGTCAATCCTGAGATATGATCAATTAACTAAAGCTACCTAAAATCGAAGTTGTGCCACTTTTACGGAAAGAATGCTTAAGATAAGCATTAAAACCCTCGTCCTCTTAAGGGAGGGTGATCGCCGATTGAGCTAGAACGCAAAAAACAGTGACCTAGGGCGTCTAGGTGATCGCTTTTACATTCCCTGCGCTCATTTTGACGAAAACAAATTGAGGCTGCCACCTTACCCGGGGGGTAGGGTAAGCCGTCAAAGTCCGATAGTAGGGGGTGGTTGCCACCTTACAATATTTTTTAAATCGCCATTTTGATTTTGTTTTGTTTTTTGTATGTTCCTGAAATATTTTAGCATGGGCCTATGTTAGAAACACCATTTCCATCACTTATAAGCAAAAAACCCGGGTGAAATTCCGATATTTAGAACTTTTTTGGCGAAGATTTCTATGATATTGCACTGTCCTGCGAATACGGCGGGATTTTGAGGTCAGCCATGTTTGGTGACGTCATTGTGACGTCATGCGTGGGATGTTTGTACTTGTTTTAGTATGTATGGATAGAGGGAACCTCTAGCTATATCATGGTACCCAAATAAGCATACTCTGCATTTCGGATTGGATTTTTTTAGAGGGTGGTAACCCCGGTGGTAACAACCCCCTCTCCGGAGTAACCCTTTCTATTCATTGCAAACTGTAAAGTGGCACAACGTCGACTTTAGGTAGCTTTAGTTAATTGGTCATATCTTAAGATTGACAAAACCAAATCAGATGAAATAAACGGAATATGAAAGCTAACCGTTATGGCTATCAATATGTATACAATTGTTACACCAAATTCTATAAGTTCACGGTCAATAAGCTGGGTAAATACGTGCACGGTTTTTTTTGAGACACCCTGTACATTACATGTTATATTATGTATGTTGGTTGATAGAGTTCATATGAAAATAAAAGCTGTTCAATGAACAGTGTTTATTCGTATAAATATATTATTTACTAGTTATTAAAAGTATAGATCTTCCGGAATAGAAGTCGTTACTTTGAGTTCAATGCCAACCAATTTCCAAACATGGCATAAACTCAGAGATAGCCAAGAACGAAGATAAAATGGCTATTGGACGAAATGGGAATGGACGAAGTGGGAATTGTACGAAGTGGCTATTAGACGAAGTGGCATTGTACGAAGTGGCTATTGTACGAAGTGGCTATTGGATGAAGTTGCATTGGACGAAATGGCCATTGGACGAAGTGGCTATTGAACGAAGTGGCCATTGGATGAATGAAGTGGCTATTGGAAGAAGTGGCTATTGGACGAAGTTGCATTGGACAAAGTGGCTATTGGACGAAGTGGCTATTGGACGAAGTGGCTAGTGGACGAAGTGGCTATTGGACGAAGTGGCTATTGGACGAAGTGGCTATTAGACGAAATGGCATTGTACGAAGTGGCTATTGTACGAAGTGGCTATTGGATGAAGTTGCATTGGACGAAGTGGCCATTGGACGAAGTGGCCATTGGATGAATGAAGTCGCCATTGGACGAAGTGGCTATTGTAAGAAGTGGCTATTGGACGAAATGGTTATTGGACGAAGTGGCTATTGGACGTAGTGGCTATTGGGCGAACTGGCCATTGGACTAACTAGCTATTGAACGTACTGGCAGTGGCAACGGTCAAGGAGGCAATATAATTAGAACCGGGCATGCAGCTGTAGTAGCTTACTTTGACGGTGTTTCTGTGGAATATCTTGTGGAACTTGAATTCCTTAGGGGAGTGCTTGTCGATGAGTTTCAAAAGGGATCTATTAACACTATGTCACCAAGTCCAAAGAAAACATAGGACTCACGGAATTTCCCTTCAAGCTGAGATACTATAACTTCATGTAAACATCAACACTGAGCTCTCAAGATACGTGTGGCAGCTAAAGAACAACAACCAAACCAACCCAACCTTTCAACATCAGAATGGTCTGCAAAACTACAACCACATGATACGTCAACGGATCCAAGCCAAGGTGCCTCACGGAAAAGCTGTACATCATCAACGGCAACAAAAGTAGACTCCTCAAACAAATATATGAGCTTGTTTCCAAGTGCCGTCATAGATTAATCATGGAATAATTAAGTTCTACCTTATGGACTGTTCCAGAGACATCACCCCCGGGACATCACCCCCGGGACATCAACTAATTCCAATCAGGTTCGCCATAAATGGCATCTACACCCACGTCCGCAATAACCAGTGCTTCGATCCTCGGTATCCATAGAATAGCAACCAGTTGTCTGATGATCGCACAAGTGTGAAACTCGGAGTAGCAATTCGCTCTGCATCGCATAAGAAGATTGCTTCCTTATACCCAGTAATACATAAATAAATAACCAATCGAATGCACTATTAAGATTTCCGGAAGATTTCATTAGTGCGTTAGTTCCTTTCATTCAATCTTTGAATAAGTTCATCAGTATTGTAGATTGAAATGATAAAAATGTTTTGTTGTACAAATCCAATTATCTACTCACATGCTAGACAGTTTCGTCTTCCCGTTCGGAAGACTTCTTCGGTAGTGACTTGATCCACTTGTTTTACCCGCGAGATTTTCTTGCACTCTCGTTCCCAGGAAGCTCAGATGTTATACCTAAACTTCTCGTCACAACATCCTCTACATCAAAAACTTGGAGTCATACGAACACTGTTTGACAGAATGAACAAAATTGTCACAGAAGAACTAGACAGAATAGCAGAGGAAAAAAGAATCAAAGAAGCATTAGGACGTTGTGGATACCCCAGCTGGACTTTCAAACGAGTACAGCAACAGATGAAGGACAAAACCACGAAGAAAGCCAAGAAAAAGGATGACACCAAAGAGAACAATGGCATGGTGGTTAGTATCCCCTACATCCAAGGTGTGTCGAAGACTACATTACAAAGGCCCGTACAAAGGTCCTTTAAGAAGTACAACATCCAGACTGCAATGAAACCTTACAACACACTTAAACGACTAGTGCACCCCAAAGACAAACGAGACACGTTACAGAATATCGATTGTGTTACAAGATCCCTTGTCTCTCTTGTGACAAAGCCTATGTGGGTGAGACAGGCCGTCTGTTTGGAACAACAAGGTTTAAACGACCACAAGAAAGACGCCAAGAAAGTTAGCGTCAAAAAGTTCAAAAGAGCCAACAGAAAAGATTCCACGACGGAACAACATAAATCAGCTGTCACCGACCATATAACACAAGAGAATCACACGATCGACTGGGAGGGCATCAATCCTTGACAAAGACTACGACAAACATAAGCGATGGATAAGAGAATCCATTTGGATACGCAGACAGCCGGGGGGCAAAAATCAACCGCGACGACTGGGTATTTCTCTAAATCATGTCTACGATCCACTGTTAACACCTGAGCTTCCTGGAAACGAGAGTGCAAGAAAATCTCGCGGGAAAAACAAGTGGATCAAGTCACTACCGAAGAAGTCTTCCGAACGGGAAGGCGGAACTGTCTAGCATATGAGAGTAGATAATTAGATTTGTACAACAAAACATTTTCATCCTTTCATTCAAGTTCTTATAAAACAGGGTAACATGAAATAATAACTGAACCACAATTGTTTTACAACCATTTTAATATCGTGGATCAAAGTGATTCCATTCGATACGTATTCAAGGCAGTAACATTATTTATTTCTTAATAAAATATGGGGAAAACCGGCATTTCACTGAGTCCTATTAGTGTTATATTTTGGAAGCATTAAGTAGAATCAGATACAAAATTAACAATTTAAGGTCTGCATGTGCCAGAGTTGTACCGGTAACAAAACAGTATACATTAATTCAATTATCATCATTGCGGTATGATTGCTATGTTTATTTTATCAACCAAGGTGTATTGAATGAATCCACTTACACGTATACAGTAAGCCTAACCAAATTAGCAGTCTGTTCATAGTCTGTTTGACAACACCAAAATTACACCACGCTACCTTCCCATTGAACTTATCCGCTACCAAGTTTTTGACCATTCTGCAAATAACCTATTCATGACACGATTTGATATGAAAACACAAACGACCTAAAGTAAACAGCTTCTACCTTAACATATTGTACATAATACAGTTAGAGTATTTAGTTAGGGGCATATTACTTCAATAACCAAGTAGACATTAACTGTTTGGCATGGCGATTAAAATACTTATGTTGACTTTATGCAGGATGTATATGAACTGGCCGATGATGTTCATATCATTTCCAAACTGATTTTGAATTAGCCGGGTATATTATGCAGTGACATGATGCAGTACGGTGGTTTTTAACATTTAAAGTTACATTCTAGCAAAATCTAACCGAATAGGAATGGTATTGGTGATGAACCTCACAAAAGGATCAAAACATGATGCTGGTATTATCGAAGGTGGTAAGTAAAATAACTAGTTCTAATTTAGCAAGCCTAAAACAACGAGGCCTTAATATCATCTCAAATCATATGACTGTTTATAAAGATGGGTGGCCGTAGAAGATATAGGCCAATCCAACAGCCATCATACTGCAGTGTGCGTGTGTCGCTAGCGACGGTTAATATGATTTTGTTGTTCGCAAGTATAATTATTTACTTATAGGGGGCCTAATAATGAGCGAATAATAGGCTTATTAAATAGGGAGTGTTCAGAAATATATATATTTTTTGGGCAACTTGCATTTTGTAGGTGTTTTAACAAGGTAAACAATGTTGTTAATCCCCCGGTCATAATGGGTTTGTATCATAGGCGTAAATCCGGGTTTTGGGGGGGGGGGGGGGGGGGGGGAGGTAATAGGGATGGCCCCAATCTATTTAATGCATGTTTGATTACACTATCATATAGATCCATTTTTAATGCCAAATTCATTGGTATATGATTGGCGCAAATTTACAAACATTGTCAACGGCAAACAAAAATCCTTGCAAAATTAAGTAATTTGGGTCACAATATGACCCAAAATCGGTTCGATTGTTATATATGAATGGGCCACATGAGTGTTGAGGCCACAGGAGTATCAAAATGTTGAATAAAAGTATTCACCAAATTGCATGAATCCAGTTTCAAAAATGCAAACATTTTCAGCTTCTGAGGGGGCCACATCAAACACCCCTCTGCGCACAGGTACGCGCAATAGGGGCTAATGCGCCAGCCTATCATCCCCACCAATGCAAAAAAAAAACCCAAAAATACGTCACTGGTTTGTATCAAAAATTCAAACAAAACTCTACTTTCCCAATCAACATATTTAATATTTACACGTAACTGATTTTACAAGCCTTTTGGAGTTTTGGACACATTATTGACGATCCATTGACTTGATCAAAATAATCCATAAACATTAATTCTTGATAGAGGGGGTAAACTGTATACCATCCTACTTGTTCAACAGTGTTTATGCCAAGATTATACTTCACACAGCGACTGTCATGCAATCCTGAGTACAACACAATGATGCTCTGTGGCAATGACGGGGCTGTATGTCCATACATTTGGCCAAACTATTTTGACAACCCCTCCCCCCCTTGAGTTCCCAATCCTTATTGGTCCCCCCCCCCCCCCGGCTTTCGGCAACTTCAAACTGTTCCCCCCCCCCCCCCACCCCCTCATTTTGCCCAGACCCACCAAAGTATTTATGAACACTCCCTTAGAAGGAGCTCGGACCACATATTTTAGAGTTGACCCATGGCCTCATAACATATATTTATTTTAACTATAGATAGGCCTACATATTAGTATCTATACTAGGGGCCTGCTATTAGACTTTGGGACGTGAGGCCAAAATGTACTTAGTTTTTTTAATTTTTGTTGTCCACCTCTGGGCAGAACATGAAATCATTACCATAAGGTGGCAAATATATCCCTAAACACAAATTCACCTGATCCCACCTTCGTAGGTTGCACGTTATGACCTTAGACCAGGGATACTATTAATTTTGGGATAGGAAAGTCCTATACTAACACACGTAGCGAAAACGGTGCCGTTTGCATAAATTACATAAATTATGGTAATCATCGGAATGTGTCGGTGACCGGCGTTGAACGCGTTTAACAGTGTTTAACCAGGTTTAACGTAATATTTGGTCAGCATAGGTTTGAGGGCGTTGTGGATTTACACAGACGACGGTGGCCACGCGAAACCTAAATGTTGAATACGTAATGAATAAGGTGAATAACACGTAATCGCGAATGTTAATCTTATCATTTTGACAAATTCATCATAATTAGAAGAATTCTCATCGTTAACCGGGCGATGACTGTTAAAAATAATTCAAAATAGTGCACTCCCGTTGACATATTGGGTCGTCTGAGAGACGCGTGGCCAGTGTCGTGTCGTCTGCTACAATCACGCCTGATCAGTATATAGCGCCACCAGTTCTATGCTGACCAAATTTTAATTTAAAAGTGGACCCGATCGGCAAGCTCACTGGCACACCCCTGCCTAGACCTCGATTTAGGGTCAAAGGTCACATGTGTTTCAATGTGAAGAAAAAAACCTAAATTTAACATGTTAAACAAAATAAAAAATGGGCTATTGACCATATCCCATGTACATTATGTGTCGGATGTACATTATGTGTCGGATGTACATTAGGTGTCGATGTCGATGACACCGACATCGAGCACTGTTATTAAAATTTGATAAATGCATCTCTTCATGTTATGAGAGTACTGAGTAATCGATCGTAACACTTATAAAGACCAGAAAACAATTGAAAAATACAACTCATTGTAAGGAGAGAGATTTACTACATGAATTACTCTTTTAATCTAAACTCGAAATTGATAAACTCAAAAGAAACTCGATACTCGAAATTATAAACTCGAAACTCGAAAGTATAAACTCGAAACTCGAAATTATTAACTAGAAACTCGAAATTATAAACTCGAAACTCGAAGAAAGTAACACACGTTCAAGATAACCAATACCATGATGTTCCGATTTTCAACTTCAAGTTTTCTATTCGACATGAAAGGGCATCATCAAAAAAGTCGTATTCCAAAGTTTTTAAACTTAAAAGTTGCATAACTCTAATGGTTCTTATTTTAGACGCACAAGATGCCGTGAAATGTGCCCATTGATTGAGTTGTACACAAACTATATTGGTGGTTAACCACTTTTCGCGGTAATTCGATGTTATTTCACCGATTTCTTCGTAATCATACTGATTTGGACCGTCAAATTTCAGTATGTTAATCAGAAAAATATGATCTTTCATATGATATGAAAATCTCCATATGTTTGAGAAAAATCTGTGTTATGAAAATGTTATCGGGTCATCTACCTTTAATAACGTTTATTTTGTTTTCAATTGCGTTAATAATTTGAGCTTTGTGCATACTTGGCAATAGTAAATTTCAGCCTTTATTTTCATCAATGTGAAAATGTGAAGATACAATCCTTGAAAGTTTCTATGCGCAAAATGGTATTGGTTATCTTGAACGTGTGTTACTTTCTTCGAGTTTCGAGTTTATAATTTCGAGTATCGAGTTTAGAGTATCGAGTTTCGAGTTTATAATTTCGAGATTCAAGTTTCGAGTATCGAGTTTTTAGTTTATCAATTTCGAGTTTAGATTAAAAGAGTAATTCATGTAGTAAATCTCTCTTCTTACAATGAGTTGTATTTTTCAATTGTTTTCTGGTCTTTATAAGTGTTACGATCGATTACTCAGTATACTCTCATAACATGAAGAGATGCATTTATCAAATTTTAATAACAAGTTACCTTGAATCATTTGGAACAATTTGTGATCGTTTTAATGATATTTCCATGTTGTTATAATTAATTGTGAGTTGAAATTGTCATGTATGGATACCTGCTATCTACTGAAGATAGCAAAATTAACATAGCAATATTACATTTTGAATTTATATTTACAATTGTTTTCTCGCCCGTAATTTTAGAAGCTCGTTCAAAGCCAAACAATAGCAAATATACGCGCGCAATTTGGTAAGTTTAGTTACCGTCTCGTGCTTTTGTCAGCAAATTTTCGGGGAATTCCCTACTTTCAAATCCTGGGTGCACCCCTGGGGTCCCCTATTGTTCTCGCTCCTTAGCCACTTGATATCACATGGTTCATCACGGTGAGTTAGGGCCTCCAAATTTTGGCCTGGCCCAGGGCCCCCAAAAAGGTAAATCTGGCCCTGGCTATTATATTATCATGATAATACAAGCATTTGATCCTAACGTGAACCCTGTTATAAATATAGACATCAAGATTAGAATAACACGTCTACTGATGATAATATTGACTTATAGTTTGTAAATATTGACTTTGAAATAGTATTGCCGATCAAAATCAGTAAATTCAAACTTTTTTTTGATAATTTGCCATACCGAACATTTCATCACGTTTATCATACAATATACTGATGCTATATCAGGCGTCATTATCATATCATACATCGTAACAACATTATACAATAAAAAATAACATAGACGTGATTAAGATAATATACAGTAAAGATTATCTTATCTTAATTAAGCGTCCATGTTATTTTTTTATAGACGCAAAGTCTGAAGAAACACAGAATTTTGATTTTTATTCGAAGAGGTTCCGTCCTTCATCATACCCTTTAACATTTGGAACGATTCTTTTCCCCCGGCTTGAAATATCTTAGGCCTATCACTTTCCACGCGGCAGGCGTCTGTAGGCGACATTCCAATATTTCATAAAATGTTTCAAAATATCAACATTTTTAAATTTCATTACCAGATTTCGGAATCACCATGTGAAATGCATTGAAATATAAGTGCAAGTATGCCTATAGTATTGGGTCAGTAAATCTTGAGATAGACTTTGAAAGTTGGGAAAGGTTTCTGCAAAAATCTGTTTTGTATATTTAATAATATGGTAATATAATATTGATAGCCGCGTGTAAAGTGTTAAATTTATACTTGAGAGAATAAATAAAAACAAGCATCTTTATCATGTTTATACCCCCTTTGTGGATGTTATTATCAGGTGATCATGGTGATTAAAATGAATTCCTGAAAATCATATCAATTTGTTATCGATTGAATAAACATGCGGCGACGATGCAGCTATATGATCGCCAGACCTGCTATAGATTGTATCATTATCTTAATAATATTATAGTTTTATTTGTACGGCCAAATATTCTACCACATGCGTCGGAACAAAGTATTAGTGTTTTACTAATTACACTATATTATACTCGATATGGCATTATTTGGAGGTCAAATGAGGATGCCGACATTCTTAAAATAAAAATATAAAGTTCAATATCGTTCGATTATTGATTTTATCGCACTGAATCATTTTGCCATGGTACGAACAAGCACGGGCTGCCGGCTTGAGTATTAATTAACTTGTCATATCAGACTGTCTCAAGATAGCCTTTAACGTAGCCTATAGGCCTACCTACGACTTTCTCAAACAAGTAAGTCATTCCATTATTCGTTATATATTAATTGTCATCACAGTAGCCACTTTCCAGGTAAGATTTGATAAAAAATAATATGCATTATATTCAATATAAGTAACGTGGAGATGTGATCAGTGAATGATCATACTGTTGGAGTTATTAAAACTTTCGTAGTAAAAAAGCTAAATACATGGATAATACACGAGAAAATAATTCGGCTAATAATTCATCACCACATGCATCATGGATGAATGTGACGAGTAGAATATACCGTAAAATAAGGCATTTTGCATTTTGAAGCCAATTAACATACCGTTGATTAGTGTAATCGATTTTCTCTAAAGCAAACATTCACCGATGGTAGTATCTAAAACAGCCAAATTTTATTCACAAACTTTAAGTTCTTGATATCCGAAAATGTTAGCAAGGTCAGGTATGAATGCTTCCCTACCATACCAATTAATTAATGTTCTTCAATCAAAAGTCATCAACATTTCCAGCAGTCATTTAATTTATTAATATTATTTCTAATAGGCCTATAGGGAAAAGATGAACTAGTTAATGAGATTTGTGCTTAAATTCATCAGATTTCCCATGCTCTACTACAATTGCCTCTTCCCGAAATGATCATCAACTTCTCCAGCAGAACTATTTTTTTAAATAGTTTTTAAAACCTTCAACGGAAAATAGAGCATCCTAGTCACGGAAAGTCACGGTGGAAGCTGATTTATGAGTCGAATCACTACCAAATACGCCGAATTAACTTCAGACGATTTTAGAAAAAGTGTGTCCATCTATTTCAGTCAGGGAATGTGCGCGCGAGTTGTTGAGAACGGTGGACTTGGTCAGACGACGCTGGACACGGTCGTATTCACGAATATTCAGTTTAAAATATGCGAACGAGGTTACGTGATCAAGTGAATGGGACGAACGCTTTAACAACGGTTTAAATTCAAAAAATGATACTGACACTGCGGATGGTTAGCCACCCACAGTGGTTTTAGGATGAAATAATTTAGTTCCAACGTGTGATGAATTTTATGGGGTCATATAATCAAAATCCATTGTTACATTGAAACCAACGGAAATTCAAAATTAACGGCCGTTCGTGTCCACCGTCGTCTGGACTTGGTGGAGTAAAGTAGTAAACAGCGCCACCTCTAATTAAATCCAACCAAAGACGCAGAGTAGTATGCTTATTTTGGCTGACCAAGAAGCTAGAGGTCTCCTCTTTCCATCATTTGTCCATACCAAAGTACAAGTACAAACACCCCACGCATGACGTCACAATAACGTCATAAACAAGGCCGACCTCATAATGCCGTATTTTTTTGAAATAGGCTATAGGCCAAGTGAGACTCTTGCCAAAAAAGTTTGAAGTATCGGAATTTTTGTTCACACGGTTTTGGCTTATAAGTGAGGGAAATGATATTTTTAGCATATACCAGGGTGTCCCAATAGTTTCGAAACCTTTTCAAAACTTTATATACCCGGTAGGCCTACCCGTTTAAATAATTCAAAGTATAAAAATAAAAACATATTTGGATAGAGAAGACTTGTGGAATTATGCAGGACTGGAATTATGTTGGTACCAAACTTGCAATGACAGCTCTCTCTCAAAATACATACAGATGTAAGATGTTTTCCGAATTGTAAAACTGCACTTCCGTATATATAGCGTAGTATGATGAGCTGAATAAAGTCAAGGATGAGACGAAGGGAAAGAGCTAGAAATAGAAAACAAAGGTTCTCCACAATGATTCTTTTTAATTTCAGATTGACATTATCCTCATTATGAACATTATGCACAACATTAGATAAGTGAAAACCTTTTTTGACAAAATCCACACGAATGGAATGTGAGGAACACGCGGCGTGTGATAATGGTATTATGAGCCTATGTGGCCAAACCTTTGAGCGTGTGTTTTAAATTGAGGGGCCTCAAAAAGAAGTCATGTTTGGTATCGAAATTATTCTACAGGTTTTTCCTTTCCAAATATATTTTCAATTTGGTACTGCGTCTTATTTTAAGAGCGATAAAAATCTTTCAAATGGTTTCGAAACTTTTGGGACACCCTGTATAAGATACAAGACTATACTGCTACTATTTTACTCATATTTTACTATAGTATTAAGATATTTATCAAATGGTTTTTTTAAATTTATATTGTTAGGTGGGGTAACCACCCCGTCCCCCAACCCCCAGACCTTGACGGCCCCCGGTTATGGTGGTACCCTGATATTTCAACCACATGAGTGCAACGAATGTAAAAGAGATTACTACGTAATCTAGATGCCCTATACATGCTATAGGAGGAGGACGCGGGTTAAGCTTGAATAAGTTCAATTTGTCACACCGTTTACCATTTTATTTTCAAAGACTGACAATATTTACCATGGGTAAGTTCTCAAAAGCTCGAGATTTGTGTTGAGTAGGCCTACTGGAGTCAGACTTACAATGTCAGACTAAACAAAATATATATTGTACTTATGCCACCAAAGTCTCTACCTAGACTCTTTTCGTTTTCTGTATTTTGTTTTCAAGCATTTTAAAGTACACCTATAGAATATAATTCACAACTCGAAGTACTTTATTGAATCATCGCCCATCCCGTTATCCTTACAACACTTGACATAATCTGGTTCCACTTTGGAGTATCTAGTCAATAGTATATCGATCTTGACCATGACGAATTTATCGTAAATATTGACGCCGTCTCGTCAATAATAACAATATGGATGCATCCTATTGTTGAATTGCGTCCCTAATTAAGACTTGTCCACAAACTAATTATCTCAATTTGACTCGCCTAACAATCGAATTATCGGATTAGGGCTTGTACAATACACTTGACTAAAGAGGTTTCTATTGAAAGCTCGTTGGTGAGCCTTTTCTATTTAGGCATTACAATTGGTATGTTTCCAAACAGTCTACTGGTCTATGGCTGGCTAAGCGTGTGCATCACAACTTAAAGTTACAAACTGTGAATAGGCCTACACGTTTTACCGTCGTGCTCATGAAATATCAGGATATTCTTCTCTACTCCGCTCCATCTACCGCTTCAGTTTTAGGCGAACAATTCACGGACGATACGACAGTGGAATCAACTCAAAAATAACCGGAATATACTTTAAGGATATACATAAAGAATCAGTGAAAGCCATATATCTTGTCTTCATTTGAAAGAAGACATCGCGCATCGCTAATTGAAGAATTAATGACAAACAAGGTACAACTTTTTAATCATATACATAGGCTTTAAAGTTATAGCATTGCATATTAAATAACGAAATATACGCTCTTTATTATGAAATAAGTTCTTGATGATTAATGAGAGTGAACATTCAGATGTATAATAAATTGTAGACGTTTTTATTCCTACTGACGCACACACATTGAAGATGTAAGGTGGTTTAGCCTAGGCCTATTCGTTAGTGCCTAAACCATTTGGTCGTGCTGCTCAAAAATCATCTCGGCTAAAATAATTCGTCAAAAATGCTTCTCATCCAGCTCCAAATATTGAAAAATAAAATATTTGCAGGTATTTATTAAATGAGAAATTTTACATCACATGATTTAAAAGGGTATCATAACAATTGGGGTAGCAAAGCAGACAGCTTCAGCATTTCTAAATATTGTATTTTGTGACACCCTGTCCTGTAAGAGTTCCACGGTATCATCCTAATAATCCTCTGTGCAAACGCATCGTAACTAAACTTACCATCATCTTTTTATACATTATTTTGCTTGTTGCCGGAACGGGGAAAAACACACTCGGTTGTTCGGCTAAAGTAATGCGTAACGCTTGATGGATGGGTGATAGACTTACTTGCGCATACCTACAGTGATACAATGTTGACACGATTTTTTAATAGATTCTTAATGAGTTGCGTGATCATACTATTTATACCAACACATTTCACGCGACCGTTTTACTTATTCATGTCACTGTTGACGTAATGTGAACTTGGTTCGGTCACAGTTTGGCCTAGACTTTTTCTGTTCCTTTCTCAGAGCAACTTATTGTAAATATGATGGCTGTTCAGGCTTTATAACTGACAATTCAAACTGTTAATGGTTTTTAAATTTAAATTTAATGTAGGCTATTTAAAAATAAAATAAAAATCATTTAATTAATAGCACCCAATCTGCATGTCATTAACCAATGGCCTCGTATTGGATGTATTAAGTGTAAGGCGTACTTTTCATTAGATTCAAAGTATATTTACGAGTGGTTGTTTTCCGAAGTTAAATGCTAGTTCAAGATCACACTGGCCTTAAGTTAAACACTGCCCTCATAACCATGATTATAACACGTTATGAACGGGAGTCATAAAGGCTATTTCATGAAGAAAAAAATGTGACGTTAAACATGTTAAAGGCATCATCAGATAAATTGATGTAATAGTTGATAACACCTGCCTAGAAAACCTTAAAGAAAACCTTAATTATTTGGTATTTTTTCAGTTGCTGAGGAGTGCCAAGATCATATCATCTGTGTTATACTATGTACACTAAACAAATTTTAAAAGTAAAAATCATGGCATACATACTTACATACAATTTATCAACTATCACTATCACTGAATGCAATAAAATTAGACGTTTTTGAAAAGTAGCCTATTCAATACCTACAACCCTTTTACTGGAACTGGTTCAGAATAATGTCTAATTTAAATTACGCTCATCTATCGTCCGATGACAACCCTGTATCACAGGCCTAAATACATTTGCTTCATTTCTAGACCTAAACTATCACAATGACACCGACCCTATGAATAGTGAGGTTAACTAGCTCTCGCTACATGGTTGACAGATAGATCATTGGTAAATTGCAAATATTTCATTTTGCGCAGGCAATGCAACACTGATTTATAGGATGACAATGGCAATGAAAAATGCACACAAACACCTTCATTGACATTGTTTAATTATTGCACGCTAGCTTCATTGAATGTGGCCAATGCTAACACGCCTCCGCAGTTGGGCTACCAGTTAAAATAATTGTCATATCTCACCTCCCCGGCTCACTGAGACCACTGTACCTTAACCTGGTATAACTAGTACCTTAATTAACAACTTTAAGGGCTCTTAACTCATTTTTCTTTAGGTCTTGTGTGTCGCTACTTTTATTTAAGCTTTTGACCAGCATTGCATTGTATCTTTTGTTATCCATAGAGACATATTGGCTAGCTATATATAAAGTCTTAGTCCAGTTCTGTCTCGTAAGGTCCGTTTCGTCCAATGCCATTGGTGTTAACACCGTGTCTGACGCAGTGTCTCTATAGCCGCATTGTCATTGGTTGTTGCGATCAATCGCTGGTTTGAGAGTTCTGTCGAAGGTGGGACACCAGCGGTGAATGGCTCCACTGAAGTGTATCCCATTCAAGATTAGACTCATGGGCTAAACACAACAAGAAGATGCCAAATGTAATGTATGAGAAAAATCGACAGACACTCCACACACATGTCAAAATCCAACCGTGCATGCAGTGGGAAATCACACCAACAAAACTTTGTTCCAATCAATCCAGATAGCTTGCATGGGTAGTCCGCTGTAGGCAGCTACCTAGACAGGACCGTTTTGTCACCAGCAACCCGCGGGGTAGTCTAACCCGGGCAATATAATTGTGGAATAAAGTGTGCTACTTTATACTATTTTGTACTACATGCATTCTATTTTTTTTCGGCAACAGCTTTCCCCCCTCAGCTTCATCAGTATCGGATTTTATTTTATTAACGTATTACAAAAGGAGAGAAGTGAACGTTTATATTGATGCAATACCCCTGGAGAAATTCCGACAGTGTACCGAGCCTGCTATGCTATATAATGTTCTCTATTCTATATAACGCTGGGATTTGACGTTGCCGAGTGGTGATTTCAAAATGCAAGGCGGCTAAATGTCGAGCGAGGCAGTATGTAGTAGGGAGACACGTCATTTCATTCATTCAAGAGGAGATGAGCTATTAACCATGTTAACCGGATTTTAAAGAAACAACTCCGGCCGGTTTTTGACGTAGGATTTGAGGAGCCACGTGTCGGAGAATAGAAGAACTTAAAAAGACTTCTACATTTCTAAAAGGATTACAAGATGTCTTAACATCAATCTTATATGTTGTGCAGCAGTCACGGAAGCTATTATCTTGTCAATATGCGTCTCATCTGCATCTTCATCATCGCTAATAAAGAGGATGGTAGTGTCTATACATAGATTACTGAATTAAACATCCGCTTATCTCTATACGCTGTAGTATCAGATGTGGAGCATCGTGACGTTTGAAACCAGGTGCTCATATTATTGGCTATTTCGTAATTTTACTCAATTTTTAGTGGTTAACCTTGTTAACCAACATGGTAAAGATTTAACTTGTTTGGTTTTGATCAATGGTTTGATATATCATAATGTGATTTGGTGTTTTTGTAAATAATATGTTTTTCTCGCTTGCATCAGCTAACCAAGTGGGATGTCGGTACCGTAGGCCTAATATACGCAACAGATAATAGTTTGTGGATATGACCATGGATGAACACATCATTCGATACCCATCAAAATTACCATTGTGTTGCATCCTCGTGATATTTTATCTTCTTCTTTTTGACATTTTTTTTTGACCGGAACTTACAAATCCCTACCCGCCGCGTCGGCTCGGCTAATATAGTGATATGGATGCATGGGTGAATGACATAATTGCGCATACCCATAGTGATAAAATGTTAACACGATTTGTTAATCGATGCTTAATGAGTTGCGTGATCATACAGCAGTTTATATTCAAAAACAAACCGTTGTATGAACTTTTCACGCGATCGTTTTACACATATGGACGTCAATATGTTATTTATAATGTAAAGGATTTTTTTTTCTCGTTCAACTGCAACCGCAGCATATAGACTGGCCGGGTTTGGCAGTTCATCGACCTGACGTGGTGTTTCCTTATTTCTAAAACGCCGGGTGCATGGGACAAGTTCAGCATTTCATTAATTTTTGTGTGCTGCAGTCTAGCGTAGCGTGACACATTTTCTTTTTTACATGTAGTATATTTGTTTCGGTGTTACAAGTTCAATCAAAAGTCGATCGTGTATCGATAGCTGGATTATACACATCAGCTACATGTACCTATGAAAGACATGAAAACATGGGCATCTTATTTGCCAATAAATGGTCCAAGTGGTCATGTTTGTATAATGGTAAGACCTGCATTGGGTATGTTCGGGCGCAGCAGTGTAGCCTTACTGGCTAATGTATACACTTTTATAATAACTTTTATAAAAATTAAGTAACAACGCATTAGTAATTAGACATGAGTATACTTACTGTTGTTAACAGTGTGGACAATATCAAAGTATACTTTAAAGATCAGTATCAGATCTATTAATAAATAGTCTCTGTTTTCAAATTATTTGTGGTGCTGATCAAAGATACCCCTTGTCATATTAAACTTGTTATTCATATACTTTGTCCTTCTTGACCATCTCTTTAACAAAACAGGATTGACGATAGGAAACAATGACATCTAGTTACCGCCACCAAGGGAATAGTATCAAGTCCTGGCTTATGTTGTGTGGATACCTTGTTGCAGCATCTCTTCTCTGGTTTGTGTCCCCGTCGTGCGCTCAACTGACAGGTAAGTGCAAGGTAACAATGTTTTTATTTTAGCGGGCACAAAGTGTAAACGATAAGTCGATCGTGATTCAAATTGTTTAACCCCTCATCTGCTTGCTTGCTTTGCAGTTTTGTTTCATTTGGTACCTTTTACAGGGTATATAAATAAAAAGAGGACATAGGGTTTTTTTACGTCAATTTTGTCTGGGTGACTGAATAGGAGAAACATTAAAAAATGCCAATATATGACAATGAGTCTGCTAGTGCTACAGAATTATTTGGCTGTCCATATGAAAATAAGCTTACATTTATAAAATTAAAAGAAACCAAACATGGGATTTCAAGGTATGATGCAAATTTCCCGCTTATTCAGAGATTAAGCGAAGTGGCTGCATTTTTTTAAATAATTACAACATGCAAATTTCACCCTAGGCTTTTTATTATCAACCTTTAAAAAAAATATATTAAACTCAAATTAGTTCCCATTTGTATTATTAATCGTAACCCGATTCTTGAACCATGAAGCTGTATACTAGTCTATTTGCATCATTGCACTGTGTATAAATACAAAAGGATCTTAACTTTATTTGGCGAATTAGGCTTCCTAGGATCCTATTGACATTAAATTGCTGGTGAAATTAAGTTGTTTTGTTTGGTGCCTGTACAATATCTGGTCATAAATTATGATCACTAAAAGTTTGAAGCAAATATGTTAAATTAATATAAGCCATAACATAAGAAACACGGGAAATGGACCATAATTTTAATTATTTTTTATTTTCCATCAAAGGAGGTCTTTATCTCGGCCTAAACCTAAGTTTGCGTGACAAATCCGTAAATATCCTTGAAAAGCCTATATCCAAGTGCTGTTTGTATGATGTTATTATGGTGCATTTATGCAGCAATTATTGATGAATCGCATCTTATTTCCTATACACCTTGCATAATTCAGCCTTGAGTAGGCCTATAGAGTATTTCGCGAAGACACATATAATTTGGTAGCTGATTTTTACGAGCTATAGCGTTTGAAAATCGAAACAAATTTTATTAAGTGTTTAACTGCAACTCTATAGTTTTGAATCGGCCGGTAAATTTTAAATTATTTTTCGATAATAAAACAAATTATTTAAAAGCAGAAGCGCCCATAAAATACAATGTACACGTTAACTGATGGACTATAGACTGGGTTTACTCGTTGAAGTGGTGGATTAAATACATTTAGACTACATCTAGACATAAAACCGTATGTATATGTAAGCATTTTGCTAGTTGTTACATCTTATACATTTGGAGTTATTTTCGGACTTTTCTTCATTGTCCAAGTTACTGGGGTTTGATGATATTTCACATAGACGGCTGAGTGCCAAAAAAGATTAAAAAAGACACCACCACAGTCCACAATGCATTGTTTTTTTGAAAAAATGCCTTAATTCTGGTCTCCAATTTGTTTCGGTTCCCATAGACACATGCACACAATCGTGGCTTCATATAGCGCGTTCATCGTTGGAGCTCTTAGGTTCTAGTTTACATCAATGAATAAATAAGCTATCAGTGTTCCTTTTTCTTATTTCTAAAACTTAAGAGCTCGACAAATGCATCTTGTGAAAAAAGCCTTAGTTGGCTGGCGTTCGCGTAATGCATTGTGGGAAGACCTTAACTTTCTTTGGCTGTGTGCAATTAGTGGTGCAACTGTAAGAATGGTCATCCAATCGAGTTCTGACCACGATGATTTAGATAGCCCCGAAACGTCATTAAACACCTTCAAACTTGAGAAATCCTAACCGATGTTTGTTATCCAAAATAACACGTAACCACGCTGCGGTTGTCCCGCATGTAGCGCAAAACCTTATTGTAATCTTCCTTTACAAGGCGCAATCAAAACATCTTCGAACCTAAAATAATCTGCTCAATTGTGAGGACCTAGACAATTAACTTGTTTTAGTATTGGCCGCCCAACTGTTAAAACAAACATTGATTTGTTAACGCTTGAGTAAGGTGACACTCCTTATCAAATTAACAGTAAACAATAGTGAATTGTTAAAATGAATGTCAACCTTGTAAATGTATCTGTATAGATACCTGTACCGTAACGACCAATTACGCGTTCATTATGTTATACAGCTTCAATACTCTTTTGGTAGACTGATGAGCGGTTATCTTAGCCAGAGGCGTAAAAGCTCAACAAAAGGGATTCGCACCGGCCAATTTTACATTCAATAGAATGGGTGTAATGACGTCTCCAGTTCATAGCATGAACAGTATACTATCAAATAAATATCATGAAACAGGTACATCTTTCTGCCAATCTTAAACATACCGTAGTTTAGTGTTCCTGAACAAGATGGCTGCTAATGCATAACCTCTACCATGCTATAGAATATGTTGAATGCTCACGTTTTAGTGCTTCTAATTTAAATCAATAACTATTCCTTAATGTTTAATATCCACAGTGAAGTTAGATTGCAATGCAATTACTATAAAAGATTTCTTTATACCATGACTCCTAAAATTACAGATTTGAAGGAGGCAGCTTTAGCCTAGGACGAGTAGGCTAGGCCTTATAGGTCGTTCACGATAGCGTAGTGTTCATGGAGGCGAGATCAGTGATCGTATTGGAACGAAGTTTGAGCCACCTCGGACTATAGCTAGGCCTATACAATACATGCAATAGCAGGCCTTTTGTATTACTATATAGACGACGTAAACTTAATATCGCAAGTTGCGTATACAACTTACTTACTCAGTCACTTCAGTCACTTTATTGTCAATCACTCATTTTTCAACGCTACGTGTTCTAAATCAAACAGTTATAACCGACTCAATTCATCAGCTTTCTGTCTCAAATAATGTAACAATGAATGATTAGGGTTTCAATATCGGTGTCGAAACCACGATCTGATACGCATTTGATGTTTTTATCACACAACTCGTCCCGTTGAGCGCGTGGCAAACTGTTGTCCATTAACAATATTTCTTTATTATTACCTGATAATTTTGGGAGGGTTGACATATTATGGGTAAACAGTGGAATTAATACAAGTAGGTTAGCTTTCAGTCGGCAGATTGACATATTAATGAAAAGTTTAGAATTCGTGGTCAATGTGAATAACACTTTCAATTTTGCCATTTCAAGAGGAATGGCAGGTGTGGCAATTGTTTGTATAACAAATATTGCAAGAACCCGCCCAACCCCATCCCACCCCTTTAGTGGTGAAGAAAATAGAATATTAAACAAAATAATGTATACTGTATATTTTCGACTGACTATCATAATATTTTCAAATTTAAGAATTACGAAAATGTACTGGCAAAAAGGCAAGCAAAATGAATAGGTGTTTTAGGACAATTTATTTTCAAAATTGAAATAGTACATTCAAATCTAATTTGACAAAAATAATTCTGAGACACTTAAATATCAATGCTTATTGCTGCAACTGATTTCCTTAGGCCTAAGTGTTTAAATATGTTCACAGACCACTTTGACAGGTTATTTTCAACTTTGAAATAGAAAGTTAATTGCAATGGTGGGGATTGTCAACTTATTTGACATGTGAAATGACCCCTGACCTACAATTTACAAAGGTATACCGAGTATAATGTTTTATTTAGGAACTAGACAGATCTCGGTTGAATAGTTTTATGTTTATATAAATAGGCCTATGCGTGAACATCGGGGGTGGGGGGGGGGGGGGGGGGGGGGGGGTGGGGGGGGGGGCGAAGCGCCTGAGGATATGTCCCCCATAATGCGATCCTTGTTTGTCCTTCGGCCAGACCCCTTTTGACAATTCAGGCCCAACGATTATTTCCCCCTCACCGGAAACAAAAGTTGGTAAATTATTTCAACCATGCGTATTATTAAGCGTCGCATACTGTAAACGCAAAAATACCTACAATCAAGGAAAATAATATAGTTGGCACACTTGACGCAACTTAATACCATATAATATCCCTGTGCTCGCAATTGAGATCGGACTTGGGACATAGCACTGTTTAATAGAAAGCAAAAGTCTCCCCCTTTCTTATATCCTTCCCCACCCCCATCAATCAATGTTGGGGGACCTACCAAGGCTTCTGATAATATGACTCTGATCAACATTGCCTCCGGGGAGAGGGGCGGGTTTTTTCCGTAATTAAGACAAAGTGTGCCAACCTTTTTTTCCTTGATTGTAACCTTAATATTAACAATAACCAAAGACGGTGGTATCGTATCTTCAGTAATATATATATTTTCCGAATGGACACTATGTGCCACCCGCCTTTTGACCTCCTAATAAACAAGCTGATATCAAATGTACAGATCGTGATGTTGACACTGATATTGATGAGACAATCATTCCATGGTTACAATATTTGAGACAGAAAGCTGATGATGCGTTGGTTAATTGTTTGAATTCGATCACCTTGTGATGAAAGCTTAAAATCGCATACTGACCCGAACCATGCCCGAACTGAATGTTATTGCAAATTATGAAAGGCCCATCATGTAGGTTAGGCATAAAATAGAAGGTTGGAGTGACCAAATCACACTGGAATTCACGAGGTTTATAATTTAACTAATTTTTGATATCAAAAAGCCAAAGTCTGGTATCATGGATAATAACTATTTCAGAGTGGGGTCACATACATGTAGGGGTCAATTGAGGTCATTTAGGTGACAAATTAGTTATTCTAAAAAAAGGTTTAAAAAGGTTTAAAATATCTTCTTTTTTAAAACTTTTTTTCTTCATACCCCCCCCCCCCCCCCCCCAAAAAAAAAAAAAACACCACCCCGTGACTGAGTTATTCCGATTTCTTTACGGTTGGTCGGGAAAGGGCAATCCAACATATTTTTTTGTTGTTGCCTTAATTAACATGTTTATAGCTTCTTTCTATATTTTTTAGAAACTTTTAAAATTGTTTAAAATTTGTGAAATATGTTGATCATTGCCTGAATATTAACCAAAATATAAAATATTACCTACTTAATGATAATTTACATTAAAACCTTCTCTACAAATATCTTTGGAAAAAATCAATATGAAAAATGGAAAATGAAAAATTCACTTTTGTGAGGAAAAACTGGTTTTTGGATGATAAGTTGACAAACATGTTACCGTGATCTGCCACGTTAATGTGGTAAGCTTGCAACTACTTTATCTATTGTGCCATATTCAACCAGTGGCCGCAAAGATGAGAATCACGTGGTGGGCGAACCTGCCCATCGGGCGTACACTCCCCGCTCTCCCCTATATTTTTTAGAAACTTTTGAAATTGTTTAAAATTTGTGAAATATGTCGATAATTGCCTGAAAATTAACCAAAATATAAAATATTATCGTCCTGTCGGTTACCGAGCTCGATTCCCCTCCCCGCTCTCAAACATTTTTTTTCACACACACCGCTCTCAAAAAATAAATTAAAAATAAAAATAAATACGGAACCCCTTCCCCGCTCTCAAATGTTTGACTCGGCGGCACATTTCTCGAAATTTGTGGGGAAACAAGAAAAGAAAAAGGGGCCCCGACCGACCCTACATGAGAGGTCCGTTTGCCCGTACAACAGGGTTTTTTTCCCACTGTCATTTACTTGTCAATACATCATTGTACATGCGCATATTATTGCTTTACAAGCGCAGGGGTAGCCTAAGCGCACAATATGACATTGGATTCCTGTTATGAGATATGTGACCGATATTTATTTCCGATATTTATTTGTTAGTGTTCATTTTGTTAAATGTAGGATCTAGAACTTGCAAAAAGAATGTGGTAAAGTGACACTGTACTTCAAACTTCAATATGCGAGTTTAATAGTTTGTTAAAGTTTGAGAAAGGTTAGTCTCAAAACATATAGCCGTGATTGATAATTCATTTCTTTTGCTTCGCTCGGTTGTCTGGCTGACATTGTTATTGTTGTTAGTTGTTAGTTTGTTACTATCATGACAGTACAACACACAGCACAACAATACACCTGATAATACTATTTCAACTGTAATCAAAAGTCATTATCGTCCATACATAAAAATAACAAATCAGTTTAATAAGTATCCATGCCCCGACTAATTCAATTACACAGACCGTTGCCTCGTCTTTATGATATGAAATGATAAGATCTAAAGTGACACCTTATACTTGTTAATATAAGTGTCATTCACTGATTCATTGGTAGCCCATGACTGAGCACTGTCACGACTATAATATAGACCGGCTAGATACATGATATATTTCAGCGGTTATTCGTATGGTATTTTCCTAAATAAGATATTTATAACACATCCACGATTCCATTGTGTTATATTCTAGCAACGTGGCACAATAGAGGGACCTACATACCATATTTTTTTTATGAATATGAACAAATGAATAAACCCAAACTCACCTGTTAAAGTGCACAGTTAGCTGCACTTTAGCCCATATCATCTTTTGTCTCATAAAAAAAAATGTATAGGCTGGGATTATGAATATTATCTATAGCGTGTACAGCGTGTAATTTGTTCCGATCCTTTTCACGAATCTAGATGTGGTTGTATTTAATTTTGCACCACCTGTGTTAATTCATAATGATTGTGTTCAGTTTCTATGCCATGCCCTAAGGCTTGTCTTACGACTTTGACTGAAGCCACGAAGTACATGTAGGCTAATTCAAGTTTACAAGAAGCTGATGACAATTCTATAGTGTGAATTCATACTCCACCATGAAATCAATAAAGTTACACTGATGGTGACTGTAAAATCATACCTTTTTAGGCTGTTTATCAGTTGTGCTGCTTAAAAAAGGATCCCACCCATCTATTAATGGCATTGAGTTCAAATTAAGTAACAGGTGTTTTAACGTTGAAAGAATGCAACGCAAATGTTGCGAATCGACCTACATGTATTATTTAACTAAATTTACTTAGAGCCATGTTATTGAATAGCTTCTTATGTGTATCTGCTTATGATTGGAGGAATATTCAACATGTTCAACGATAAGTACATGAGTATGAACAACACGGCGCTGCCCATGCACGGCGGAGCGTGAACGCTTCATCGGCATTTCAGTTGTCGGGAAAGGTCTGAGTGAAGCTAATCGGGTTATGAACAATTTTTGTACCTTTAAAGTAATCTTACACGAGCTATGCGTTTAACTACCTATAAAGCTATACATACAATGTTATACTAATACTATAGGCTAAAAAGGTAATCATGCCATGGCCCACACGTACGTATAAACTATTTTGCGATGATCATATTAAGCATGGCTTAATTTCTCCATTTGATAGAATCATCTTGCTTTTTACTACTTGGGTGCTTTTGCCATGATACTTGACAGTACAGCAAACCTTCATCAAATACTTATTGTTGTGATGTATTATCACATTCATTATTATCTTTAACGTATAATTTGAATTATTTGCTTATCATTGAACCCAATGAAAGGTATCTCTGTTAAATCCTGACACATGCATGCACCATTTGACACGAATAAGTCTTGAATGTGAAAACCATGAAGAAATTAACGAAAATGAACAATAGAAGTAGACAAAGAGAAAATTATGGACAATAAGAGGTAGAAAACAAAGGGAAACAAAGACTGGCAAACATCCCAAGAACAACAGTGACTCAAATGACCTCTGGCGGGGTTTTGATGTCAAATTCAATGGGAATTCTTGTAAGAAAATCAAATATTTGTATAAAATGCCCACGTGTAATGTAGGCCTATGCAAGTGCAATATAATACAATTGACAAAACCACGTACAACTGTAATTGTAAACCAATATCAACAGTATTGTCAACATTCCAATATGCCATGTGCGGCTCTAATGCGCTTATGTTGTATCACATTTTTTTCTCTGCACAAAGACCATTTAATAAGAGAGTTCGCATAAAACGTGACTTCAGTTGTTCAAAAATCCGTGTGTAAAAATGACAATAATCTGTGTGCTAGAAATCATTATATAAACACGTTTTACCACACTAAAAGTGCGAGCTCCAGGCATGTACCAGATAAAGTAACTCAAAATCGAGGGCGTTTCATAATGTCTCCTGCTGCGTGGCCAAATTTAAAAACTGCGCCAAGGCGTCAAGGGTTTATCCAAGTAGGACCTTGCCGCGTTCCGGTGCTAAGAGCATTTGTTACTATCACAACCTATTAGGTTAACATTGAAACAGAGTCCAATTTACGATATAAAGATCATACCAGTATAACAGCATGCATTATCAGTGCCCACGCTAACAGAACGGGGTGAATTGGAATTAAAAATAAAAATCGGTCGAACGAGAAAGTTTACTATTACCTTTTATGTAGGTCTATGAATATGAAAGTTGGTAAAATATCACATCAGAGCATTCACTTTAAGGGCTTTAACATCCTTATTTAATTAGAACACATACTTGTACATCAGCATTTGCGCTTTTGAATTAGCTTTTTCACATGTTCTCGGCATTTACATTGATGAGTCGTTGCTATCTCATTGCATGCGCGCTGTCATTCATTGTAATACAACACAATACTTTTGCATTGTAAAGCGTGGTGAACGCACACTAATTTGTTACTTTTAGAGGCTACTGTTACCTCGAGACTAGATGTCTCGGGGTTGCTTGTGATCAAAATTCTTAAAAAGATATTTAGCGATAACAAGGTCACGAATTGTTAAATACAAGTGAATTAAGCAACTGTCACTGATTAAGCTTGGTTAATTTAAAGGTATTGACTAGTCACATATTAGGACAATTGCTATCTTCAGTAGACAGCAGAATCGAATAAAAGCCATTATCAATTTCAATGTCATTGCCAATGTCACGTGTCTTTGACTGCTATTAAATCCCCATGACCTGAGATTTTATATTATTAATAGCTCTTGCTTTTCCGTTTTAAGTATCACACGCGGACAGGTGAAGACATAATACGTAATTTACATTGATTTTGTTTCTTTAGCAAAAGAAAAAACCCATCCAAGGTTCAAATTTCACTCAGACCGGATGATGTTCATTGTTTATGTAGCACGGTACGTAGATTAAATGTAAACGCCGGCTATATCATTAATTCACTCTCCCACTTGGAGTGTAGATTTTGTTGCTGTTGATGATATGTTTCAAATTAAACACACAATCAGGTTATATCATATCCGAGGCATATTATGTTTGTCCTTTTAGATGTTTAAAACCGTTTTAAAATGCATCAAAATTGTAAATCTTTACCAAATAAAGTTGCAGTTTGAATACGATAATAACGTTGTGCTATATAGCTTGGTTTTCTCCTTCTCGTTGAATGAACCATATGGATATTTTTTCCCGCGTTCTAACAAGATTTCAGAAAAACATGTTGTAAATGAATGTACCGGTATGCATAGAGTGACAATAATACTTTCACATCGCAAGTTAGCCCATGGTGTTATCACATTTTGAGAGGTGGTCTGCCTCGTCAAGGTGCAAGCCATATTGTTGAAGGCCTCTTACCCATAGCTACCGGAAGCTGTTAACTTAAAAACAAAGCATTGTCACGCATGGGTAACCTAAAACTACTAATTTTATAATAACTTCACGACAAACGTGTATCTTTTTTTGCTCGGGGTGTGTTGACTAGAAATTGGATTACATGACGTGGACGTTAGGTAATGACGGGACCGCTGTTCAACATATATCCTTGCTCTAAGCGCTCAATGGGAGACTACGAATCGTACAATTCCATTACAATTATCACACAATTGTATAAATATTTGAAATACATTATGAACATACAGAAATATCAGCGAATTAGTTATGCAGTTTATTGATTCATAGTTATGACATAATTAGTTATCAAACTGCTACTGCAATCAAGTGGCTAATCTAAGAACTTCTGTGTTAAACAAGTATATAATTTTGGTTAACATGGTCAACCTCGGCTTAATGCTTTTACACAGCATGTTCGATCTCCCTTAGAGCTAATCGGCAATCTACCATTATCATGGCACATTATTTCATTAACAAAACTAACACCGACTTGTGGGAGTTTTTGGTCCATTTTTGTATGCCGCTGGCAAAAGGAAGTACTAATGGTGTCAAATATACTCAAATTAATGTATTAATAGCTAATAATTATAAGTGTTTATGGGAAAATGTACACGTTTGTTACAAACACGTGGGAACAATTATACATTCACGCTGTGATAACTTGATCGACTTTTTCCTCGATAAGTTATAATAATCAATGATAATTATGATAATAATGTGGATATAATATTAAAGGTGCATTGAGAGATACGTATAGGAGGGCGCCCTCGATTTTCCTGGAAATCAGTATTTTGCACCTACATGTACGAAATAGTACTTGGGCATACAGGGTGTATCAGAATGATATATACCGAGATAATTACCGATTTGTTTTCGGTATAAACTTTATTGATATTGTCCAACCGTTTTCATATAATATATCTTGCGCAAACGCCCATCTTTCTTGGGAATTTTAGATTTTGAAAATCGGACATTTTTGATGAAAAATACATACTTTTTTGAAACGATAGTAGATTACAAGTTTTTGTCGAAATGATCCATTATAAAAATCTATAAAGTCACTAACCCTTTTAAACATTAAATTATTTCAGAAATGTTATTCGCATTATTATTGCACCCTCTTCTTATTTGAATTAGCCTTTTGATAACAATCGATTGTTGTGTGCATAGAAAACAAAGCTTTGATTGAATAGGGCATTTTTTTTGTATAGCTTGAATGGTGTTAACCTCCTTACTTTGGCGGGAGTTTTGAATATAACTTATGAGGTGTGGTGTTCATTGTTGGAAATGCTGGTAGTGCTAGGGAGAATAGCTGTAAAGATGAAATATGTGAGCCAAAATATGAAAATACGTTTTTTTATCGATTTTCGATTATGTCTTGCCACAGCGGAACAAAAAGAGATATCTCAATGAAATTAACAGAATAAGTAGGAAACATTTCCACCATCCTATCGCAAGTGTTTTACTTTGAAACACTATTTGTTTTATATATTTTTATATATTTTTGAAACCCGGTATAGATCCTTCTGATAGGCCTACACCCTGTATCCTCACTACCATCTGAAACCGTTTACCTTAATTCGCCGTCTATCGTGTAAAATTTATGATTTGGTAATTTCGATGTGGATCACATCGAAATTATCAGCATCACTCACCACATAAATTGCTTCAACTGAATATCTATCTAGCGCCATTATTCTGAACCATATTCCCATATTATTATCATCATGATCTTTCTGGGCTCCTACGTACCTTATCTATTGAAACAAATCATTTTTCCTCCAAATTTCATTTGTCTCGGCAATCTCTGAGTGCCCCTTTAAAGTGCCTCCTCCGAACAGACTCGCTGCTATAGTTGTTCTACTTCTTTCTAAACCTTTATCTGTTTATAGGGGATAGAACCCGAGATCTACCACGGGCCGATATCCCAAAATCTTAAATGTCCATACACATTATACACATAACTAGAAATCCCGTGGGAGTCGAGTCGAACCCAGGCCATATATATAATTAACATTTCATATATTATAAGTTGACCATTTGAACAACTTTAAAATTGTATGTGAGGTTCCATTCTATGTGTTCTTCCTATTCACACATACTATATAGCATGTCGAAAAAAATCCGCAAGTAACAAACACGGTTCCAGCGTTTCCAGGGATATTTCCCATACATTAAACACTCAGTATTTCATCGATTGGAATTATTCAATCTATGTTACTTGAGCTATCCCGTTATATACGGAGAGTAGTTGTGTCAAATACCGTCTACATATTACATATTGGACTGGCACTGAACCCCCTGAGGATATTACATAATAATATCAAGTTCATGTCTATTTCACACTGGCTTTCATGCTTTATAGTTAGTTTCGTCGATAATACGGTTGTTATGTTATGATTATCGAATTCCATTTCGATAAGAATAGTCAGCCAAATCTACTGACATGTCTAATCATACTAAAATGATGCGTTGGAACCTACACTGTTAAAACGCTGCTTAAAATTTTAAACAACGTAAGTTAACCAGTGCATCGCTCAACGTTGTCTAACATTTTCAAAAATGTCGCTCAAAATGTAATTAACCTGTTTAAAACTTTGAGCGACATTGTTTAAAATGTTAAACAACGTTGAGCGAAGCACTGTTTAACTTGTGTAGTTTTAAAAATTAAAAAACAGCGTTTTAACAGTGTATAGCTATGCAGTATATTTGTTTCCAATGCATTCACTTCTGATTTGTACGTTAAATCATTTATGTAAAAATGTAAAATGTAATCTAATTAAGTCCTATGAAATGTAAAGTTATGCTTAAAGGTAGTGTTCCGATTGCTGGCCCGATTTTAAACTTGATGTTTTCTATTTTATATGAAAGGTCATCTTTAAAAGTGTCGCATTCCAAAGTTTGAGTTGCATAACTCTACGGTTCTATTTTTAGCAGCACAAGGTCACAACACATTTGCCCATTGAGACATACACAAACTGGTTGGCAGTAATTCACCACATTTTACCCTATAATTTATAAATGGAACAAAAAAAATCATAGCCCCAAAAAAGTGATCGGAACATACACCTTTAATTGAATGCTTTAATTTTTCAGCATCAAAAAGGTATACGATATTCCGTCAGCCAAGAGGCATACAGTATGACATTATGCCACAACATCGGTTTTAATATGGATTGGTAAAACAACACCCAAGCGATCCGGTGATTTTTAGTTTTGGCGCGCTTATTGCTTTCGGCCTTTTTTCCCAGTCTGTTTGTTTTTCGTGTGTTGTTTCAGAACAGATGTACATCATTTGTTCTGGATTGCAGGCCTTGGGGTTTTCATTGAACTACTCAGTTGATGAAGTGACATTCTTGTAAAAATTAATGTGAAACAAAACCACAGGTTCCCTCATTTAAAACGTCAGAGACTGTGAAGTGCATCTTATATGTGGAGGTATTTAAACCCAGTTTAAAGCTCATTTTATGAATTTAGCAAAATCAGGTTTTTAATATACGTTTATTGATGTACTAACTTATAAACGGACAATTAAGCTTCAACCGTATATCAGGTAGACTGTATCCAGTTAAACTTAAGCAATGCGTTTGTTCTTTGACACTCCTCACGAACACCTATCACTCTCAAATAATGTTGACACTATTATTTAACACGCGATGTGAACATGGTGTAATCATATTTATAAGCATCATATTATGATTAATTATAACTCTCATATTGATTAAATTTAAATAGTAAATTCAGTGGAAAATAATAAGGGTCTTTCAATCGTAACCCAGTCCGGGTCGTCCTTTAAAACCATTAGGATGGGGGCCTCTATCATTTTAAAGACCGATATCTGTTTTATTTATCATGGTGATCATGACAACAGTATTCAACGTTAAATGTCCGTGAAATATCTGATATTGACAAGCAATCTGAAGATGCAACTGCTTGGCAACATTGGCAATATGATAGGAAATCACTAAAAATCACAGTGATTTCCTTTCACGCCATCAACGGTTATGGTGGCCATATGCTACGGATACAACCCTCAGAATGAACCGCAACAGGTATGCTGTCAGGTATGCCGTTTTTGTGGGTACATCGGTTGTTTAAAAGTTCCCGAACCCAGTGTTATAATCAATTCCTCGTTGACAGGTATTTGTTTATGAACTTGTGAACCACATTTTTTAAATCTCTACACCTGATCGGTTATAGTCCTATTTTTTCATTATACTGGCACAATTTCATTGACTGTGACAAATCCTACACCATTACTATAATAAACTAAATGTAATGAATAGGTAAACTGGCAGTGATATCATTGAACATCAACCATGTTTAAGTTGCACGTTGTCGTTGTGTGAATTTAAGGCCGGCAAAGCGCAAACCGATCGGGAAGTTATTTCCCTTCAATATAATTTTAGCTTATTTAGTGCTAATACTTGAAGCTTACTGTCTAATTAATAGCTTCTGCTGAACTGAAACCAGGCGATATTTAAAGAGGCACTTGAGAGATTGCCGAGAAAAATGAAATATGGGGAAAAAAGAAATTGTTTCAGTATAAGGTACCTAGAAACTCTGAAGTGCAATGATTTATGGGAAAACCGTTGAATAATGACGCTATATTGAAATTTGGATGAAGCAAGTTTTGTGGTGAGTGATGCTGATAATTTCGACGTGATCTACATTGATATTACCAAATCGTGACATGTTACATGATAGACAGCGAATTAAGATTGTAGTTAGTAAATGCATATTAAAGTATTACAGGTGCAAAAAAATACGTATCGCTCAATGCCCCTTTAAGACTCTATGTTTTATTTGGTACTCAACGTATAATCGATGTTGCTTCAATATTTGTATTTAGTTTTAGTTCAATGAGTAGATTATCCAGGGCTTAAGCACGTGTGATGTTTCCCTTTTAAAACACTGATATGTCTCCTCGTCTCGGTTCACCAATTTATCGGTACCTAAATTGTCCGACCATGTCTCATCCCTTGTTCGTTCCGCGCCGCCCAAGTTGTATTCTGTATTGTGAAATGTGTTAATTAGCAGTATTTACGAGACAACGCATCCCTTTGATAACTCGAGCAGAACTAAGTCATATACACAATTAACCTGTTCACAACACGCGGTTTATCGTACAGAAAAAAATACATTTAGGAAAATAAATATGGTTATCGTCCGGAGTTGTTTAATTGCAGAAAATATATAGGACGTTTCTTTTTTGTGTATGTCTTGGTTTGAAATCTAAGTTGGGTTTATTATGAATGATTTCACAAGTTATCTGTTAATGTCTCTTGTTTAGACAACAAACAACCACTATCTCTCGATTAGTTAATAAACATCCATCGTAAGTACAAGTCTACAATTAAAACATCCCGGGCATTTACAATATGCTATCAATCATTTCATCTCCATCTATTGTTCTGGGAAAAACATCGGATCATACAAAATGGACTACCTTTTATTTAGGCCCTAGCTTGAATAATACAATGCATCATCAGCTGTCAGTGTATGAAAAACAGAAATGCAATCAGGGTTGTGGCATTACTCCATTAAAATCGACATCATCATCATCATCATCATCATCAGACCTGTTGTCAAACTCTCATTCTTACCATAATGTGAAAATAAATCAATATTTTCCCGATCTATAATATATAATACAAAATAATAAGTAATTTGTTTAGCCTTTTTAAGGGGACACATACCAATGAACACAGTGGACAACTCTAAGCCCTTGATTATATGTTGTCAATATTATGTCGCCTCTTCGTTTCCTACAGCTGGGCTGATCTTTTGTTGTGGTTGATAGGCGGAGAGGTGTTTGGACGTTTCACACACCCCAAGCGCGAATAAAGAACACTTTCAAACCAAACAGAACACAGATCTGGTTACGGTGACAGGGTATTTGGCACAAGTGGATTCGACGTTCTGGCCTTGTTTGGCGTCCACCGATTTCGATTTTTGTAAAGTGAAGCGTTAAAACGCTCAAATATTTTGAGGTAAAGCTCAATCAGCAATTGAGAGTCTCTTCAAATCGACGAGATGATAGGAGGCCCACCCAACTTGCGCAAAAGCACAACCCAATGTTGTAGGCAAATTATCCCGGCAAATTATCCCTTTAACTCCACGGGATGGACCCTTCTGACCTGCATTATACAGATGTATAATTATTGCGTACAATTCGTTCAATTTTCAATATAAATAACAACTTAAATAAAACAAAAAAATACATCAATTAAAGATATTAATAACAAATAACAAATAAAACAGAAAATGCACACAAACATGCAACGCAAAAACTGTCAACATATCTTGAATTATGATTTGTTCCGATCATGAGCTTAAATGATCTAGGAGTAGGATATAGACACAAAAAAATATGATTTCAGTTTGTGGATGTTTCTCTGTATCATAATTCATAGGGTAGTGAGTTAATAATAGATTAAGATACTCGTCAATCATAAATGGTCAAATGTTAATCATAGCCTAATTAGCCTTCAACATATCTCAGATGTTTGCTTAAACATGCGCAACGATGTGAGATGTCGAGTTGGAGGCAATTTAATCGTGATGCCGAAGAGACGGTCTTTGAGTAGATTAAGAGGCAGCTTAGAATTTGAAAGTCAATTATAGGCACGTGCGTCCGGTCTGGTCACGGTAAGAATTCGAACGCTGGCCCAAGGCATCTGAGGATGTATAAGGCATCGGCATTTTAAGTGTCACATTAAAGCGTGATAAGGATTAATACGTGTGTATCTTGATCACTTTGACCTTAACAAGACCATGTGAAAAAACAGTAACAAAAACATAATATTGGTAATATATAATAATTATAATAACTAGTGATCATGATTATCAAGTCTAAACATAAAGATGAAGTAGCATTAAGGGTATAGGGTAATAAAAGCTAGTTTTCTTTCTTCGATTTGCTCATAAAGATTATCATGAAGTAGAATTATTGTGGTCAAATTCCGGACAAGGCCGTGTGGCGATAGTCTTTATGTACGCGCGTGATTAACATGAATGTATACAGTGTATACGTGTTTCTCTATATGATATATTTCCCGATGGAATGAAGTAGAATCGCACTTTATTAAAATGTCAGAGGTGACTGTCTGTCAAGTTCAAGGCTTGTTGTCGAAATTATCTAACAGCATAGCTAATCACCCGCACGGGTTATGGTTATGGTTATAGGAACGTAGGGTTAATCCTGACCAGAGTGTGATTGACCTGGAATTGAAGAAAAAACCCTGCACCAGCAGTGCCAAGTTCCGTAAATTATAAGTTGCATGTTTTTTATTTGAATTGGTAATTGTCATGCATTTTCAAGAGTGACGCAGTAAATACAAAATGACCCCAAGTCTGAAATATAATAGAAATGATAGAAAAGTTTAAAGCATTGAGGTTTTCAATCCAAAATGCGTCTGTGACACACTTTCCTCTGGCACTCAGACTCTGTTCTTGTTATAAACACATTGTCTCCCTAAACCATTATGCCCTTATTCATGGCGCGGAGTGAATGTTCAACGTCAAATCGATTTCAGAATGTGCTTGGTTATTTAGTTCTCTTGTTGTGTATATCAGACTCTTCTAATACGGATATAATACTGCTTATTGTATCAACTACCTTGTATGAAACGAGAGGTATAAATCATTTTCATTGAACGATTCAAATCAAAAGCCAGCCGGAAACTTAATAAAGAGCTTTGTTATTGACTATTGGTTATCTATTGTTGACATAGATAACTAATAATGATGATATATTCTAGTTGGGAAAATTGGATTTGAAACGAAAGCATGCATGGTTCTATTCACCCAATTCTAACACTTTCCACGCGGCTTTGCTTTTACCAAAATACAAAACATATTTTGCAGAAACCTTACCCAACTTTCAAAGTCTATCTCAAGATTTACAGAACCAATACTTGGCATATCATTGTACTTAATTCAATGCATTTCACACGGTGATTCCAAAATGATATTGAATTTTTTTTCTTTGACATTTTTGTAACAATTTGTGAACATTTGGAATGTCGTCTGCAGACGCCTGCCACGTGAAAAGTGTTAAGGTAAACACAATGTGTTTTAAATGGAAGAATACAATATGGTAACCTCATACTAGATTTGTGGGTGAATGTAATATCTCCCTTTTGAATAAAAGACGTATAGACATGATAAACGATTTTAACCCTGGGCACGCTGAACCATAACATAGAACTAAAGATTAAGGCTATTTGGAAAAGTTGTACTAAAAATACTTTTTTGATTAAATGTATTTCTAACCCATTGACTGACTTTTTCAATTCACCAACATGACATTGTCTGCATACGGGCTTATTGCCAAGGGTTTTCCATTTCTGTGCCCTAATACCCGTGTAGCAAGTGAATTAATTGCACGTTGAGAGATTGTGCGCTCACAAAAAGGGGACACTAATACTAGCATGGAATAGAATATTATTTCATCATTAAATCACTAAAAACCTTAATATTGAATGAATTAAGAAGTTGGGCCTTCAGCTAAATACATACATACATGTAAGAAAATCAGGAAATTTGTAACGGGAAATGATACGCTCTTGTTGATAAAAACGACATGAAGAAGAATCGTATTGCTTTAAGGGGGGTGTGCACTTTTTAGGCAATAATTCAAAAAATAAATCAGATATTCAAAAAAAAATAACCACCCTAGGGAATTTTATTAGGATTATAATTAAACTAGTATGACAAAATTTGACAAAATATATTTTTAGTTATCTTTTCCAAACCTAAAATGGGTCAAAAAACGTGTTTTTTTTATAAATTTCTCCAAAATGGTTACTCATGATCATGGTTGGATTCATTGAACCCTTTTCTGCAAAGAAGTGTATACTTTTATATAGATTAAATGAATACGGCAGTTTTACGGAGGCTATAACTGAAGGGTCCACACCCCCCTTAAGTCTCTACTTGTATTATCTTGGGAATTGTTTGTCCCACACAGAATAAAAGACTCTTTTTTCATTTTAAAACTAGTGCGGGTTATGAACTTTATTCAGAGATAGATAATTTCATTGTAAGGTTTTCAATTACAATGATTACCGGATAGTGCATCCCGCCATTCATTTTGACATCAGAGTTATGTTGTACCTTGCAATGTATTGGATACTAAATGAGTCACTACACACTAATCAAGTCGCGGAGGCTCACTATAACACTATGTATGATATACAAGTATTTATACACACGCCTGGGAGTGCGATAGTATACACATATTGCATGCCTTAGAGTGTGATAGTAAAAATTATTACACCTCATAGGCCTACATGTTTATACGAGACAGTTATCCTCTTTTTTGATTGGTTCATTTCTAACAAAGTCGGATAAATTAAAAAGTCTGCCGAATGTTTGTTTGTTTTTATACCTACCAATTGTACTACCAACATTAACAAGTTTCGACTACCCACACAATCAACATAATCCACCCGAAACAATTGTAGAGACTATGAATATTCCGTAAATATTAAACGGCGACGTGAAGTACGAGGTTGACAACTCCAAACATGGCGTCGTCTGCTAAACATCTGCTGACGAGATTCGCGAACTCATACTCATCAGACGCAGATTTGAGGCTTCTTTTGCTGCATCTGTTAGTTCGCGAATCTCGTCGCGTTCAGCAGACAACGCCATTTTTGTTGTTCGCCGGCCGGCAGATTTTCAACTTCGTACTTGGCGTCGCCGTACAATATTTACGTAAGTATTCATAGGCTCCAGAATTGTTTTGGGGACTGTTGATTCCGAGGGAAGTAGTTCAAACTCCCGCCCGTTTGGTAGTAGCATAAAAAAGTCATAAGCATTCGGTAGGCTTGTTTATTTATCCGAATTTGTTAGAAATGAACCAATCAAAAAAGAGGATACCCTTATGAATGTATAGGTGTAAGAGGTGTAATAAAAACTATGAAATCGTGTTTCTATTCCATCACCACCCATAACCGGTTATTACCATTGTGATTGGTAGTGATAATCATCACAACCAATTACCACAATAATACGGCATGGTTTCTTATACGTGCTGCATGTGCCTTCTTATAAATGTAAGGATTCTCCATTTTACAACCACGTTTTTATTATTTAATGAAACTAGGCCCCCGGGGGGGGGGGGGGGCACTCAACTTTTTTTTGGGTAGGGGTGTGCCGCCCAGGGTCTCAAAAAGGGGGGGCTAAAGAACTGAACTGAGTGGATTTTATGACGAAAAATAGGGTCTTAGGAACTGATTTTTTTCCCAAAAAATAGGTCTTGAGAACTGGCCTATAGTTCAATTTTCGATTTATTTTGGTTTAAGAACGCAAAATTTTCGAAAAATTGGGGCTTTGGAACACAAAATTGGTGCTTTGGAACGCAACATTTCGCGATTTTTGAATTTTCAATAAAAATGGGGTCTTAAGAACTGATGCAGGCTCAAAAGGGGGGTCATAAGAACTAGCAGCAGAGGGTGAAAAAGGGGGTCTTCAGCGCGGCACATACCTATACCCTTTTCAAATGTCAGTGCCCCCCCCGGGACTAGGCCATGTCTTAATTTCATATCATATTTCAGCCATAGTTTTTACTCCCACATAGCTTAAAAATTTAGACAGCAGACAAAAGTAGTAATTTGCCTGCCCTCCTCGATCCCCTGTCAAAATACACAATACATGCGAGTTTGTAATCGGATCCCCGGATTTGATCATTATACGTTTATCATTTCCATTGATGTTTCTATGTTTCCAAGCTCATATCGCAATGATATCCGGTGTTACATTTAATTGTATCATTTTTAATATACCTGAGCCTTTTTATTACATTTTATTCCATCATATACATTGCCATTTATAAATATGTCTGCAGCTTGGTTAGTGTTGGTCTTCGTCATACCGTGTCATCAGTTTTGTCTGGCAATATAAAGCAGCAAAGAAGATGTGAAAGACACCACCACAATGCATTGCGTTTTTGCAAAATTCCCTTAATCAGTTAATCGGATCTCCAATTCGTCTCGGTTCCCATAGACATATGCACAAAATCATGGCATCATAGTGCATTCATCGTTGGAGCTCTTAGATTCTAGTTTACATCAATTAATACATAAGTTCTTAGTGTTCCTTTTTCTTTCTTATTTCTAAAACTTAAAGAGCTCCACATGCATCGTGTGAAAAAACCTGAGTTAGCTGGTGCTCCCGCAATGCATTGTGGGATATCATTAAAATATTCTTTGATAAAGTAGGTTCATTTGTGCAGGGGCATTTCCGGATTCCAAGAATTCAAATTAATAGAGAACTCAATAAAATGATACTGAAATACTGTACCGTATAATATATACAGCGTGTCCCCAAAAAACTGAGTGCAAAAGTTTGCGAGCTTACAACTAAAAAAGTAGGAAAGATAGATGGTTTATATTTACGGATATTAAACAAAATATACATGACCTTAATTGGTTAAACTTTGTTATTAATCCAATATAAACGTTTTTAAATACAAAGATTTTAATAGAGCGTGGTCAAAACCCATTTGTCCCACTTTTGCACATTGTTGTGATTTCGTCAATGTTTTGCCTTTGCCTTAATTCTTTACAAAGACTTGGGCAGTAAATAAAATTATCTTGGTCATATACCAATAATACAAGTTCATTATTTACATAAAATTAACAAAAATGTTCTTTGTTATAGTCCGAGTTATTGTTAAGTTCTTTCGGAGAATAAACCCCATGCCGGGAATACTGCACATAGCGCACCGTTTCATGCAACGCATGGATGGTTTATTCCTTAAATCGGGACAAATGGGTTCTGACCACGCTCTATTCAAATCCTTGTATTTCAAAAAGTTTACATTGGATTGGTCTCCAAATTTACCCAATTGGGGTCAAGTATATTTTGTTTGATATCCTTAAATATGAACTATCCATAATTCCTACTTATTTCGTTATAAAGCTCGCAAACTTTTGAACCCAGTTTTTTGGGACACGCTGTACAACAATAAGGTATTCAATGTTGCATTTTTGCCAAGGCTAGAATTACAAAATCTTCTTTCATATTGCAGTGCTACTGAATTGAAGTTTAAACATTTTACACTTATGCGACGTATAGGCTTTAAATGTTATCGTTGTTATAAACGCTCGTCTCGATTTGTTTTGATATTGTTTTCGCCCAATTTGATATGTTTTTATTTTCACTATGATTCGTTTTTTATTTTCAATTTGTTTTTGTTTTCCATTTGGTAATTCAAGATAGGTTATGATGCTTAAGAGAAAAGAATAATAGTTATATTATTATCTTCTTGTTTTAAGCGTCTCCAAAGCCCTTGTGTCACTTTGGTCGTAGTACAGGGTGGTCCAAAAAAAACTATACCCAACTTTGGAGGCCATTTTCTCCTAGATGATAAAATATTTTAGTAATTTGGTTTGCACATTATTAAAGCATATATCGTTGAGCAATATTGGTGAAAATAGGGAAGATATTACATTAATATTTTTTGAGATATTGCTATTTTTAGCGAGTATGTGTAAAAATGGCTTTTCCACGGGAGCTGTCAATGCATCAACATGTTTGAATATGATATGACACAATAATGTAATGACGCGATAGTCCTTTGACAAATGTTTTTGCGAGAGCTTCAAATATTCTTGAAATATTGAAAAGAAGCTCTCTATTCAAACATGTTGATTCATTGACAGCTCCCGTGGAAAAGCCATTTTTACACATACTCGCTAAAAATAGCAATATCTCAAAAAATATTAATGTAATATCTTCCCTATTTTCACCAATAATGCTCAACGATATATGCTTTAATAATATGCGAACCAAATTACTAAAATATTTTATCATCTAGGAGAAAATGGCCTCCAAAGTTGGGTATAGTTTTTTTTGGACCACCCTGTAGGTTGATTATTGGGGCTATAGCCGCATTCTTACATGATTATTTTTCAATATAAATTGCTGGATTACATTGAATTGAATTATAATTCATTGGAGAAAAAAAGTTTTGTGTTTCCCTATGTATTTTAAAATGCACTTCATCGCAAGATACTTAATGCATATTTTACGCTGACCAGCAATATACTTCTTCAGCAATTACTTACACGATGTTAACATGATTAACCGTGTTTTCAATAAATGGGTCGCGCGACCAATTCTATCATCTCTATACAGCCTGGTAAACCAGCGTTTGTCAACAAGTGCTCATTTAAGCGCTACTTAAAGTCTAATCATCATCATCATTTATTTCATTTTCTCCCCAATGATTTACTCACTCAACCGTGTTCTCTTTTTGCTTGTACCCTGTAGGGTCAACCGCGATGTGTGACAAGGAGGGTGAATCGATTCAGCTACCTATCCTTGCAGGAAACCCCTGCATATCCTGCGTCTGTAAAGTAAGTTACACATTTGATTAATATCGAAAATGTCTAATTGTATTCATCATGTTTTCTTGTTCTCTAGCTGACAGTTCAAATAGGCCGTTAGAATGATTATAGACTTTTAGGGAACGTTTGTTTCCCAAACGCAAATGTCAGGATACTTAAGTATGCAGTTTACTTCGTCGGATAGCACTAAAGTGTTAAAGTGTAAAGCAGTTCATCTTCCCTAAAAGCATTTGCGTTGCCACAGAACTCATCATCATCTTTTAAATGTCAGATACCTCATTTACTTAAACATCACACATCCCAATAACATGATGATGATGATGAGACTGCTGGCGAGTTATCCTCTGCGATTATTTGTACGGTGAGGCTATAACCAGGGCCTAAAGGGATAGGTAAAGGCTTACTTCATTGTTTCAGGCTTCAACCGTATACAACGAGGTACCCATGAGTTGACTTTAACGGATAACCTGTGACTGTCCACATTACCACTTCGATGAGAAATGTTTATATGACACTAATATTATAACATTTTCAAGCAGTTTAAGAATCCCAAATCATAAGAATGGCACTATTTCAAAAATCGCATAATTTTCTCCATCCTGTACTGTGACAGCCCTCCTACCATGTGCAGACTACCACCCAACAACAACAATCAGTGTGATAAAGACGATGGTAGTGAATGGAAAAGTTTAAGGGACCAGGAGTTACGATTACTTTTTACACCCACATATCCTGCTGGAATAAGAGGCCACACCAGGAAATGATACAAGACATTCTTTACAAAAATAACGAAGACATTCGATAAAGCTTTTGCACTTTTTTGTTCCTTCTGTTCACCAGATGCTTTGAGTATTTTGACGTTGATGGTTCGTGACACACGAAGTGATTCTGGGGGCATGCCTTTCAGTGATCGCATACCACCCTAAATTGTGTCAGTAGCAATTTGATATAATTAACCTTTTCCGTGCACATAGGGCCAGGGAAATGGATAACATTTCAACATTTTGAACTCATTTTTGATATCGACATGATCGAGATTAAGATATATAATTATTAACTAGTAATTGATTTACAAAAACATCAGAACAAAAGTTGAATTCTTAAATTATAAAGCCTCATTGAAGACTGATATATTGGCATCTTGAATCTAGCATTGAGCAAATAATGTTGATAAGGTTTATATCACCTGAACTCTTTTAACCCTTTTATTAACAACCCGTCACCCCGGGGTGGGCACCTGCCATATTCAGACCCCAATCTCGCTCTCATTTTGTCCCTTTATCCCCTAGCACAATGTCTCCTCCACCCTTATAATGCCGTTTCCCTCTTTTTACTTGAACAACAACGTCAACATCATCTTATCGTTATACACGGCGTGCTGGCGGAAGATAACCATTCCTGCGATGATGAAAGAGTGTTCGATTGTGTGATAAAGGAAAACAGGCGTTACAAGCATTTAACTACATAGTGCCTTACGGATTCCCATCTCATTACAAGCCCCTCATTTTATCGTAGTTTGAACTCAAAAAGATCATAACTAGCCCATGGCAACACAACAAGAGTACGGTGACAAACTGCACTTCTTTGTATATAATCTAATTATTTCGTAAAGAGTCGTTTTTAGAACGTCAAGCACGTTTATTAACATTTTTGTTCTTCAAATAATTATTTATGTTATTAAAGAGGTGAACTATGAGTCACGCGCAAACATTCTTCGTTCCCTTAACTATGAATTCAAGCATAGAGTCTATACAAAATTTAAACTACCGTAACAGTTTAATATTAGTAGAATTTATACTAAGCTTTCAATTAATTAATTCAGGTGTAAAAATTGGTACCTGTGTATTATTTTAAAGCAAACTATATAATCATCTTGTGACATGCCGCAACACAATTCCAGTTTAACGCACAAAGGTCTGAAAGGTTCAGTTCAATAGTCATTGATCTTTATCAGCGCGTTTACTGGTAACTAATTATAGTGGGTCATAGTAACAATTTGAATTTCAAATTAGTAATAAAATTGTACTGATCAATCATGATTAGCCAGTCATTTTAGTTTCAGCCCAGCAATCAGTGAACGATAAAAACCATAGATTTTGTAAAATCTATGTTAAAACTCACAATTTTAAACGTACCCAAGGTCACACGAGGTGCTTCATATTCCTTATTTCACTTTCCCCTACATGCCCTAAGACTCCTTAGGTATTGTTTTTTCTACACTTTTATCAATAATGTGTGCCTTACAGTGACGAAAACAATATGAAGCTATTTTTTAGTACGTGTGATTTTTGACAACTTTTAAGAGTAAAATGAAGAATGAAGATGCAGGTCCTTATTCGTTCTTAAACGTAATGCATTTAACTTAAGTTCTCATAAGAATGAGAAACGAAGTACTGGAACGTTCATTAAAGTTCAAGCTATGAAATATGTACTATTACCTTAATTTCCATAAATGGTTCGAGTAAATTGTAAGTACCTCATTAACATTTGATAATAATAGAATTAAAACAAGACGGCACTCATCATGCGTCACAAATCTTACATCCCAACGCCGCAAGGGATTTAGAGATGAGTACTGATTTTGTAATTAATATGACGTATTACTGCCCTTGGGTACAATATGCATCACGCGTGATCATTGTGATAATTAACGAATCTATGTTATTATACCTCCAACTCATCTCCAATTATCACCATAGATTCTCATACTAAAGGGTATTCAAACATGTTTCAGCGACCTAATAATGTTCGCGTTTTCGCGTGTTTTATTGCACGAGAATATGCTCATTGCTCAACATGCATGTGAAAAAGAACCTATACCCTCTTGTTAAAATGGAGCAGGCGAGTACGCTGTACGCGATAATTAAAGGTCTCGTTCATTCACCTTACATAATTACACGCTCACTGACACTTTGGAACATCAGTCAACAGGTCAAGCGGTATCCTTTGATATCTGTGTTGCCAGGCATTGACAGGTGTTCGCTTTTTGTACGGGGGCGTGTTTTGATTAGCGCGTGATATTTGGCTTCGTCCATTTTCATGTACAGGGGTGGACATGTTATTTAAGCTACGTGGTTATTCTTCTGTGTTTCTGAGACTATATTGCATTCGATTCTAAGAGCAAAAGTAGTGAAAACATATTCTGCTGTCATTCTATTTCTATATGCAATTTTCAAGTTAGTGTTTTTGCTTCAAGGCCTAATATGTACATTGAAACAAAAAATAACTGGAGTGTTCACTGATTTAATCCAAAGGAGTGTTTTATCTGGGACTAAAATAACTCATTTTAGTTCCAGGTTCCAATCGGGGTTCCAAATGCTATTTCTTCAACTGAAAAAACCCACAAAAAATCATACAAAATCTGGTCACCTATAATATTGGCACACAGACATACGAAGTATATCAGATGAGAATCTAACATGACATGAGAGAGATTATGGAAAGAGCCTGTCCAAAAGATTTTCCTCTCAGATCAGATAAGGCTTTGGCGTATAGGCCTATATCAAATCTATAATACATTCTATAATATAAAAAGAAAATGCTTTCATTCATTTGCCTTTTATCATAATGCACACGTCATGTAAGCTTAGTGTCAGAATTTTGACCGGAGATAGATTAAACGGTGTCAGTATGTTATCCTATACCATACTACCCGTGGCTACAAAGACGATTACACATAAAAGGTATGACAAAAATCCATACTTCAAAGTATACTAAAAAGCCCGTAGAAGTACTCTTACAATATGCGTAAATTGAAAAGAACCCATGTTGATGTTTCGCTAAGGAGCCTATTCACGTTAAAGACCCGTATTTGATAGAGAACTAAAGATTCGTTAGCCCGGAAATGATCGGATTTGTCAGGGTACTTTATCACCGAGAATGGACGTCAAAATGGTCTATACTTGAGAGAGCCTTTTCTATTAGTATTATTGGAATCAAATTCTTTTCTGAATGGATGTCTTGATTTCAATCCATTTCAATATTTGATTCCATTTGTCAGATAACTCGTTATTTACCCATTGTGTCCAGAGGCTTATTTAAGGAGCCCTTTCATATGAAAAAACCTATATTTCCTGAAACACTTAATCATGTTAATGGAGCTAAAGCTGAGGTGGCATGATCGAATATCGGATCTTAAAAGGCCAACTAAAAATAAACCTTGTCTCTGCATGCGCATGCATCCTTTTCTTTCGTGATATTTTTTCTAAATTCCCCTTTCTCATTCATTGTTATCTCGATGAATTACCCTCATTAGAACATTAAGTGTTAACGAGAGTCCGATGCAGAGTTGTAGACCTACCTTTTTAAAAATTCAACGGTGAATAGTGTTTTTCCCCCTCTCAAACACGTAGCGAATGAATATCTATATACTAATTTTCGGTCCCTCGCCTGATTAGATAGTTCAATAATAATTTTACACTCGCGTCCCTCTTCAACTGAAAAAGCGTGGTAATTGCGCCTCTAATAGACGAGCTAATTAGATAGTTCAATGCCAGTATTTTCCCGTTTTCAGACATGCGCAGAAAGGATCACAGATGATAATCCGAAATGTTGAATTTATTTTACTCGGATAGCTACTGTTCGGGCAAAAATTGTGGTTTTCGGAGTGAGTGATGACATATGGTCTTCACCCAAAATGTTTTCATCAGGGATATAGCTACATTTCTGTATATGCGGCCGTTTGTTATTCTTAAAGATCGCATGAGTACAAGCATTTATACGTGACTATCCGTCCGACAAATAAAATTATTTTACGACATTTTCTAAATGTAAATAAAAACTCTTACACAGATCTTAAAGTGACACTCTCGCATTAGTAACATAGATGAACGCGTAGTTTGCTAACGATAAAGAAACTGTGGCGGTACCATAACAACAGTTCCTATGTTGAAGCTGCGCGACCGCGTTTATCATGGTGCGCGCGATTCAGCGCACACGTAATGACGCATACAAAGTGTATACGCGTTTGTGGCGCAAACTGCACATTGTAACGTGGCAGGGTGAAAGCAGGCAGTCCGTACACTCTAAGAAAAAGGATGCTTCAGGCTTCAGGGGTTCTTGGCTGTCCCGTATGGAACCCTTATCACCTTAAAAGGTTCCAAAAAGAACCATTTTAAGGTTCAAAGTGGGCAAAATATGGGCAAACATTGGTCTTTAGAACCGCTAAAGGTTCTCTACAGAACCTTTTGGGGGCCTTTAAAATCAAAGAACCTTTAAACCATATAGGCCTACGGGACAGCCAAGAACCCCTCTGAAGCACCCTTTTTTCTAATAGTGTACCCTAAAGCCACCTCCTCCTCTCCGCACTTGGATATAAGGGCACATGGGGCATCTGGATAAACGGAACGTGTTTTTTGTGTGGTACATTATCATGATTATTATAGAGTGTCTGGATTATTAAGGGCATCCGTGGTATCTGGATTACGGGGTTCACTATAAAACGAGTCTCAAATTACCTGCACAGGTGGGCCACCTGTGATCTGCATTGTAAGGGTGTACACTCAGATAGTATCTCGGGAGGCTTTATAACACAGCAAACATGACAAAGGGACTACATACCAAACGTTAAGGCCCCACATGCCTATTGGAGGAATAATGTATTTAATGTAAATAGGCCAAACAAAACCCGGATGGCACACATTGTGCTCAAGTACAAGCGTGGAATGGTACAAGTGATCTTGATGATAGAATCGGCCGACCATAAAACTAAACGACCGACTATAAAACTATAACGCTCAGAACGTAGGCCTACTGAATTACCGTGGATACAGTATGTGCATGCATATGGGAAGTGGCGACACCAGCACCAAAATGTTAAAGGAGGAAAACGGTGTGTTGGGGCAATAAAAGAATCGGGGGAGACATTTAAAATCTAAATTTTAAGTAACTTTCAATTTTGACATTAAAATTCAACTTTTTATTATTTGGGGTACAAAATAGGTAGAGACATGCGCTGACAGGAGGTATACTAACTGGGTATTAAGAACACGTTGATGGAGTAGGCCTACTTGGATTAGGAACATGGGTATCTGTATTATTTAAGAGCACATTGGGCCTAGGCTCATGGTGTATTAAGGGCACCATGTCACTTACATAATATCAAGGGCACTTTAGTACCTGAATTATTTAAGGACATACTCTTGATATTTATATAAACATTTATAACGCTATGATATACTCACCTCTGCCTATGTGATAGGCCTATGACTTTTACTGCCCGCTATCTTCGGCACCCGCGTTTAATTTGCTTGACTATGATAAAGTAAGGGCACCTGGGTATCTCGAGATAACGGCACACTGCACTAGGCCTACCTTGATTATGTGGTATTCGGTGCATTATTAAGGGCACCTGGGGTAACTGGATTAGGGATAGGGCTTAGGCCTATGGGGTCCCTGGATATAATGGGACAACGGGTAGGCCTACCTGCATTTCAGGTCTCATGGGAGGCCTATACATAGGTATCTGGAAACACAAACGTAGGCCTACCTAGATTAACATGAGTAAGGCACATGTATACCTGGGCACGTGCGCTATTCGGATTATTTATAGGGCCCTGTCTGGATTATGTATACATGTAGGACATGTTCTTGATATTATTGTATCAAATTTTCTTACGCTTTGTTTACTTATTCCCCGTGAAATCTTCTAGCGGGTCCAGCGCGAAGCGCTGGTGCCCGCTAGTAAAGGCTAATTTGAATGCATCATTCAAATCTTTAAAACAATAATAAAAAACCGATCATTATCAATTCATTTGAACTAAAGGTCTATTGCATCACTTCGTCTTCTCGAATATCAACATTTCCTTTGAAAGCCGCCTCCGTTTCCACTTCCATGACTTAGTGCAGGTGTACTATGTAAAATAAGCAGTAGCGTAGCCAGCGGGGGGGGGGGGGGGGGGGGGGGGGGGGGGCAGGGGTGGCAGACTGCCGCCCCCCCCCCCCCCCCCCCCCGGACACCTAAAATGGGAACGGAGAAGCGGAACAATGGGGACGAGAAATTGTTCATGTAGTACATTTACTGTGCGATTTTTTTTGACTGCGCGAAATGTTTTGATCTCACCCCCCCCCCCCCCCCCCCCCCCCCCCCCCCCCCCCCCCCCCCCCCCACCCACACTTACGTGAAATTTACGAGGTAAGTGACTAGAAAAAAATTGGGGCAACCTTTTACGAACATTTTAGAAATCTTGCCCCCCCTGAAAAAAATCCTAGCTACGCCACTGAAATTAAGCGAATATAAGAATTGTTTCAGTGTCCAAATGCCGCAGTGGCGTAGACAAGGGGGCGGGGTACTCGAGTCGCGTGTTGGTATTGGCACTGTCGGTTCATCGATATCGATTTTTCGCGCCGGTTTGGAGGACGCTACACCACATGCCACACCCCTCAAGTTTCTTCTGACTCGGCGGCAATTCTCAAAAAAATACAGCATGGTAATGTCCTTTTCGGTTCACTTTATTTTCCATCCCCCCTATATGACCAACCTAGCTACGCGCGCTCTGTCGATATAATAATGGTCTTATGTCTGCCTTACATGATATCTGTAAATATTCGAATGAACTCTATAGCAAACCTGAGCGTGAAGAAATACCAGTAGCATCCACGGCACCGTGACGTTGGCAACGTCAATTACCATTTGGACACTTGTATCAAGGCATTTCCGAGATTGTATTTCATAGGAGTTGGACATGTTCGAGGGGAAGAAATGCAAGATGTTTCAAGCACTTACGGTCGGACCAAGGGTCAATATTCTCAGTTTTCTCTTTCCTGTGATCGAGCGGTTGAGGCGTGCGTTCACCTGCCATGCCTGCATATGTATAGATATTACCTTTCAGGTGTGCTTTTGGCCCTAGTAAATGTGTGGCATGGAAATCTGAATGACATATATATGTAACTCGATTTTTGTAATAAGTACAAAGAGATCCTTCTGTGTATTTTTGTATCACAAAGAAAAAAAGAAAACAAATAATGGCCCGGCCATGTTCACCTTATGGAGCAAAATCGAACAGTGTCTTAATAGGCAAGTGATTGCAGAATTGTAAAGGCCTATGCCCACACAGACTTTCAGTGTCGCTATCTCTATACGAAAAGACTACTTCTTAATTTCACATTCTTGTTAAAGTTGCATATCAGTACAGCCGAATTATGCCATATTTCGTTACATGCGAGAAATACCACTAAGATGTTGTTACAAATAACAGTGGACTAATATTTATTAACTGTCAAAAACACATCAAACATGTCATATCGTCACACATACAATACCGTATTACTTCCAATTTCCAATATGTTTCCATGTGTTTCATAATGCAGGTATGG